>JAZEWT010000002.1:11323116-11364000 GCA_036362905.1 Mordacia mordax
TGAGGCGACAGCGCTACCCACCGGGCCACCGCGCCGCCCAAATAATGTTATTATTAGCATACATTCGTAGACTACCGGCTTGGGCTTTGGTGAACTCTTCATAACGCGAAAAAAATCTACCGGTTTTGGAAGAACCTGCGGTTTACCGTAGAATCGGTCCGTTTTTGAAGACCACCAGTCGAGGCAGTCTTTACCGGTGTCAGTCGACTCTGCGACCTGTTTGGGAGCTGCCTACCTGGGGTCGGTCGTCGCGACCGAGCTTCGTGACGCCACGCCGTGCCCACTCAGTGTGGGTCGGCGCCTCCTGTGTGAGTCTCTGTGAGTCTATGAGTCCCGGCAGAGATGCCGGGGAATTAACCCGGAGCCTCCTCACCACGTGCCAAGTAATAATAACAACTGGATTTATAGAGCAGTTTTCACCCGAGGGTCACAAGTATGCACGAAGTTACATCATAGCGGTTAGCGCCTTGCTCTACGAACACAGCGACCCGAGATCGATTCCTGCTCAAGGCCAACACTAGTGACGATTTTTTTAATCGGTCCTGGGCCTCCCCTAGACCGGCTCAGCCTCAAATGAATACCTGGTGTGGTGTGTAAATATTGCCACTTGGGAGACAAAGGCGGCCGGACGTGGTGCTCGCCACCCATCCCCTCCTGTACCATGCTGGGCTTAAGTGCACGCTCACAACACGCAAACCTTATCGATCCTTAAGGCTATACGAGGGATCTTTGTCCTTGTGTTTTTTCGTCAATGGGTCTCTGGGTCTATATCATTCTCTTTGGGGAGTTCGGGGTCACGCAGTGAGCAGCTCGGGACCCCACTTAACAACTCTCCCTTATCCGAGTCTTTGGCATCAACCTTAGGTAGATTGCAGGATTCAAACACTGTACCCTCAGTGCACATACACGCACTTGCTCCATTATATACAAGGTGAGCATTTTCATAGGTTCAAAGCACTGATTAGTTTCATCCAAATTTAACTTTGTTTCTGTGATCAGTTTTATTCGCCACGCTATTGAACGCACTGCGACGAGCAGGAGGCACTGTGCCTCCTGCTTGCCTCTCCCGGAGAGTACCGGAGCGAAGCAGTAACCTCAGCTCAGTCACCTCGCGAGCTGCAACCGATATCGGTTATCTCGGGAAACACGAGGGGTCAGCACGAATCTGCACTGAGAAGCCCGCGATGCCACTCCAGCGTCGCAGCTCCAATCAGAGGGTGACTAAAAGGCGACGAAGCAACTGACACGAAACGCGGCTGGTATTCTAGTTCCATAACTAGACGGAATATAGATATTCAGCCTAAGACAATGTTCTACATTGTCCAGCAGTGAAGGAGAGGTTGGTCTCAACCACATTTACTTACCCAGAATGGCTGGGTAATTCTCTCGCACTCACTGATAACCCAGACACTTATCTTATTACGAAAACGCAATCCCCCTTTGTATCATTGTAAATAACTCAAGACACAAACGTAATAACTTAACATTTAATTATAACTACAACAATCACCAGATTCCGGGACCTGGACAAGCCCCCACACACCCGGGCACCGCGGTTTTGGTGTCACAGTCTCCACTCAACCTGCACGAGTTTCCCGCTCCTCTACAGTTTGCCACGTCTTGCAGTAAACATCACATTGTATTGCTTTATATTGACTTCCTTCGTGTAATTATCTATATATCGGTAAGTAATAATAATATTTGCACTTCTAGAGCGCTTTTCATCCGAGGGTCACAAAGCACTGCACATAGCTGTGGAGAGAACGGCATAACAACAACGTGTTTTTATGATGTTATCGGCCAATTAATTAATGAGTATTTTCTTTGATATGTGAGTAAACCGCAGAACCCGGAGGAAACCCACGCAGAACACAGGGAGCGAGAACACACAAACTCCACACAGAAAGGCACCCTATGCGGGAATCGAACCGCCTCGGGCAGGGCATTCTATCTGTGAGGCGCAGACGTCTTCGTGTCAACCTCACTCGCTGCGCATCTCAGTGTTTACCTGTACACGGCTACGCCTCTCTACTTGCCTCGTCATCGCGTCCGTCTCTGTCTCAAACCCCAGTCGCCCTCGCAATGGGCTTCGGTAACCGCCGTGTACCGTAATCTCGTTGTAAACAACACCACAACTGTTTTTTATAGATTTCTCCGAATCTAAGGAATGGATCGAGATGGGGGGGGAGGTTTGCATTCAAGAGGTTATGAAGTGACGATGATCAATCACGGTACTTAACTATATTCCCTTCAATTAGTTAACTTTGACAATTTGACCTTTTAAATGTGGTTTTATGTTTGAATACATTTTGATTAATTAAAAATAGACTTTAAAATAGGGTTTGGCATTTTCTAAATATATTTAACAAAAAGTCAAAATAAATACGTAATTTTACAACATATTGCTTTATATATTTAGGAGCTTATTATTACAAGCTGATACATTTAAAATGGCCAAGGGAAATAGAATATGGAGTAGAAAAGCAATTTAGGTCTGTAGAGTTACATCTCTTCGGTGTTTTAACTCGTCTAAATAAATAAAGCAATATTTAAAAAATATATTTTTTTTATTCATTACCTTGTCTAAGAGTGAAGGGAGTTGTCAATGGTAAGCCCACTAGACTTGCAATCCCAAGGTTGGCTGGTAGATTCCATCTCCCGACGCGGCAGTTTAAACAATGGGAGAAATTTTATGAAACCTCACCCGTTCTGTGTTCACTGAGCGGCGTGATTACAGGACAGTGCACTTATGATAGCAGAGTGGGGCCAGTAAGGCGCGTGGGCTATGGGTGGGAGACGTCACCTGCTCCACTTTAATTCCACTGGAAATCTCTCATTCCACGTCTCAACACAAGCGGTTTGATTATCTTTGATCGAACAAACACACACCTCTCATCTACGTAGCTCTGTCGGTATTGCCCCTCGGGCACACTGGAACCTGTACTCCTCAGTCCTAGAGCTACGATGCGAGACAAGCTCAGCGTTAATGGGTTATTTGTCCTGACAATATTTTCCCTGGTGCCCTGAGATGTTGTAACTTGCTTACCTCTCCCGGCTGGACAACCAATAAAAAGAGCTACATAGCTAAACGGTTACTTTCAGCTTAGACAAAAACTCACTGACAACGAGAACCGTTCTCTTGTTGGTATCGAAGAGTTAATAAATAAGCCCCCCCCCCAGACCAGCCGCGGGGGTAGTTGACGCAAAGGTCCCTGACTCCCTAGGGCCCCTGTTTGTGTGGCAACTGTCGCTGCAGCGAGGAGAGCACGCTGGCGAAGGGGCCTCCCATGGGCTCCGGGACCCTTGGCTGGGGCCCTGCCCAGGCCAGCGACTGTGGTTTGGGGCTCCCAGCAGGAGAGGCCACCAGCGCGGACACAACCCCTTGGGTCAGCTCGCAGGCCGCAGGCCCCGCGCTGGGTCCTGTGCTGTCCGGCACCGCCGCTTTGGTCTCCCTGAGCCCTGTGCCAGTCGCGTCTCTGAGCTCCGAGCCCTGCTCCTCGCCTCCCCCGTGCTGGGTGACTCCGCTTTTAGCCACCGCAGCCGCGCGTTCTTGCTTGCGGAACTTAGCACGCCGGTTCTGGAACCAAACCTGAAGATACAGAGGGAACAATGCTACAGAGTTGCCACCTGTCCTGGGTTTTTTTCTCACCAGGAGTATCCGTCCCCCTTTTTGAGAAGGCAGCTAGGAAATCTAAGATTTCACGGACCAAGTCATTATTCAATAGCTAGGTTTTTGCCAGTTACACAAAGTAAATCTCTCGCTCTCTTGTTCTGTGTACACCAGTGTCGGAGCTAGCCCATTGTGAGCCCTAAGCAACAATATTTTTGGGCTTCCAGGCAAGACTCTTATGAAAATAAATAACAATTTAAAAAGGCATAGGGGCACCCTTGAGCTGCTCGGGGCCCTAATAATTTTCTTCGTCTACTTAAGCCTAGCGCCAGCACTGGTGTACTCCATATATGATACACAAAACTCACGCAAATCACTGCACACGTAACACACAACAAACAGCTATTTGCCACTAAGTGGTAGTGATGCCACGGTGGCACCTGTGACAGGATAGATATGCACCTTGAGGCCACGTGAAGTGTCGAAGGCTCTCGATAACAGAATGTCGCAGGACAGACCCATGTGCCATGGGTTGATTATGACTGACCGAGGCACCACTTGTGCTCCCTACTGTGCCAACTTGCTGCGTTTTAACCACCCGGCACTCCACTCGTTGATAGCGTCGCTCCTCTGTGCTCTGCTGTTGTTTGAAGACAACTGCCTCCAATTGCCCAATAGCGTCCTTTATGAACCTTCTCCAGAGGTCGATTGTGACACCACTGGCACTAGTCATCACAATGTCCTCAATCAGTGCAGTTTCCTTCTATACCACGAGGTCATCTCTTCTCTAGTTCGTGCCATACCCTTTTTACTCCCTCTATTTGGCCAAACAGATGGCTGAGCTTGAGGTTTACATCTTCCAGTCAATGCAGCCTGGCCTGCTGGAGGAGCTCACCGATTGGACTTTATCCAAATCTTTAATTCGAAGGCTGATTGGCCGTGTCGGGTGGTGGAGGGTTAAACGACACTATTTTACAATCTATAAACTTTTTACGTGACCTGACCCAAAAAATGGATTTCATTTATCCAAATCGTTAAAAAAAAAACCCTGCGAACTCCTCACAATCCATTCTGGTTAAACCCAGGATGGATCGTAGGCAGACCGGCCTTAATGTTTAAAACTGATGCAGATATTCCATCATAAGCATCCAGGTTTCACAAGCATATAGAGAAGGGAGCCCATCACTGGCCGAGAAGACTCGAAACTTCGTATGGAGCGACAGACCATTAACTTAAGCAGTATTACACATCCAATGAAAAGAAGAGGCTGCCTGACTGATATGGAGCGAGACCTCTGCTGCCAAAACAGAATTGGTCATAAGCACACTGCCCAGATATGGTAACTCGTCCACTCTCGCTACAATTGCCCATCACTTATGGGGAAATGAGGGCGGAGTATTGATGACATAAATACCCTGGCAGGTGCTTTATGTTGATGGGGCTGATGGTAAGACTCCACCTCTTATTGGCATGTTCCAGGTTCAGCAGTAGTCTCCAACTCCTTCTCAGAGTCAACACAACCCACACACACAAGCAACACACAAACCAATTTACAGCCAACATGAACATAAAGTAATACACGCACACACAACGTACACATGCTTCTAATAGACACGCACTATACAAACACATACATCAATACACACGTGCGCACCCTCCACGCCCATGCGTCCCCAAAGAGGTACAAAGACAAAGATCGCTCGTGTAGCATTAACAAACTGTGGGGTCCAGTGCTGTCAGCGAGTGGCACCAGTAAAGGTCGGCACACAACACGAGGGGGTTGGAGGCCAGCATCATGCCCGGCCGCCTTTGACAAATGTTTACACAATGCACCAGGTACTCATTTAAGGCTGAGTCGACCCAGGGGAGGCCCGGGACCGGTTCAGAAAATCGTCACTGGAGGTGGTCACGAGCGGGATTCGAACTCTGGTGGTCAGGTTTGTTGCCCAGCGCGATCACCACTGAGCCCCGCCGCTCCCCAACAACATAGGTACCACACGCACGGAGGCACGCGGGAGCGGGCGCGCCGCGACCAGCGTGCGTGACCCCCACGCCGGCAGTCGACTCTCAAGGCGTCGCGCTGACGCGAGCTGCTGGTGTCGAGGTGGAGGTGACTCCGTGCCCCCCACCTGCACGCGCGCCTCCGTCAGGTCGATGCCGAGCGCGAGCTCCTCGCGCGTGTAGATGTCGGGGTAGTGCGTCTCGGCGAACACGCGCTCCAGCTCGCGCAGCTGCGCGCTCGTGAACGTGGTGCGGATGCGGCGCTGCTTCCTCTTCTCGGAGCCCGTCTCCCCGAACAGCTTGTAGGGCACTGGCGACGAGCAACAATATTGGCCGTCAGTTCGGAGACATGAAGCAGCTGGGAGTGAGTGGACGTGAGGTCGGGATACGCGTGGAGTCGCGTAGTGGCGCACAGGTCCTGAGTTACAAGACGCGGGTTCCTCCCCCCACGCACCCAGAGCCAGTGACTAAAAAACGAGTGGAACGTTCCCATCAGGACCTTCTCATTACAAACTTTGGAGGCTCTCCTGAATGAACGGAGACGTTATATTATCGTGCGCGTGGAGGTGCCGGAGACGCATTTCAACTCTGTGTTGATGATCCCGGAGGTCAGATCATAGGCAGTGAAGCGGCTTGAATGAGATGGGAGGAGGGAAAAGGGGAATAGCAGGGCGAACGCCTCGGTGAGTGTCGAGGAGTCTGGGCACAGCGCTTGGTTGGCAGATCTAATTAAACGTTCATTTATTAGATTCATCAATTTACCTTGGCGGTTAAATAACAGAGTTAAGCTTGTCATATATACACACGCTTCCAATCATAAAATCTACCAGTCGCGACACGTGAAATATCGCTCGCTAACTTGATTCGGGGCGGCGAGGTGGCGCAGTGAGTAGCGTTGCTGCCTCACAGCAAGAAGGTCCCGGCTCGGGTGCCCTTCTGTGTGGGATTTGCGGATTCTATCCGCGTGTCAGCCTGGGTTTTCGCTGGATACTCCGGTTTTCTCCCGCCGTGTAAAGACACGCTGCTGTTTAGGTTAATTAGCCTGCTGAGGAAATTGGCCCCCCCAAAAATGCACCTGCGATGTACTGGCGTCGCATCCAGGGTATAGCCCGTCTTGCGCCGTCTATCTGCGGGGATAATCCTCCCCCCCGACCCTGTACAGGATAAAGCGGGTACTGATACTGCCTGCCTTGATCCCGCGCTACGCCTCGGCGAATGATGGATCTCGAAGTCCGAGGTTTAATATCGGCGAGGAAAGGAGCGCGGGACTCCGCAATGTATGCAAATAAATCGGTGAACGGGTCCTGACCAACTCCCATCACTGACACTGCTCTAGTGTCAGTGGATCCTAGTGCTGGTCTCAGTGTTAGTGGTGGACTTAGAAATAGGCTTGGTGTTAGTGGAGGGCTCAATGTTAGTGGTGGACTTAGTAATAGGATGAGTGTTAGTGGAGGGCTCAATGTTAGTGGTGGACTTAGTAATAGGATGAGTGTTAGTGGAGGGCTCAGTGTTAGTGGTGGGCTTAGTAATAGGATGAGTGTTAGTGGAGGGCTCAGTGTTAGTGGCGGACTCTAGCCCTGACGTGTGCGTTCTTACCGGAACTGTAGGTCGGCGTGAGCGACTCACGTAAAGCGCCCATGCCTCCTGGTCCTCCCCACCCCGTCCTCAGCGGTGGGAACTGGAACCCTCCGGGCTGCGCGCAAGGATTCAGCTCCATGTATGCGGACGGAAGCCCCGAGGAGTCCACGCCGCCTTGAATGGGCGCCTCGAATCCAGCGCTGTGAAGGTACGGGTACTCCATGGCGAACATGGGGGCCAGCGGTCAGGAAGGCGCGGCGGCCGAGACACGGAGCGGGCGGACTGCTGGCCCGCGCTCTCCTTTAAATGGCCCGCGGTGGCGTGACGTCATTGCACCCTCTCTGTCTCTCCACCCTACTCACCACTCTGCACCCTGAACTCACCACTGCACCGTCAAGTCAGCATCCTCACACCTGTGCAACCTTTCGCTCGCCGTTCTCCAGCCGGCACAAAATCTCACCATCATTCAACTGTCTCTTTCACTCAGCCTCCCGAGACACGTCTCCACTCTCGACTCGGCACCCACCATCCACGCGCTGTGTGGCTGGAAGAGTTGTTATGCGGGGAGCTGGGAGGGTTGTGATGATCAGCCAGGGTCGGGTGTTTGTAACTGGTAGGAATGGGGCGGCGAGAAGCGACAAGGCAGCCGTGTACACGCATTCATGGTGAGTCTCTGTGTTGACTGGCAGCGTCCGAGTTTCATTCTTACGCTGAAACCTCAGTCATTACTATTGCAGAATTTGGCTCTCCAATTTGCACACTAACCAAATACAACGAAAGAATGGCTTTGGGTCTTTTTCAGTTGTTCACTTCGCTTACATGAGCCTTGGCTAAAACCACTTAAAACTTTAGAATTCTCGACAAGCCTGTTTCAGTGTTTCGGATGTTTGTAAACGTACACAAATAGTATATGAAAATGCATTGACATAAATACAATTATTGTTACTATTTACGCTTCATTGAGATTCTATCACTGTTAGTTCTTCCATTTTTCTCTTTCAGGATCACACGTTTCATTTCATGCTCTCGTCACTTGCCATGACGCCTGGAATCATGCCTGTGTTGTTCTCCAATATCGTTTACTCTTCCGCTCGCTTACATAATTATCCGTTGAATATTTAGTTTGGCATCTACATCTATTTATCGTTTAATTCAATTTTATTTGGGCTTTCCAATCTCCTCCAATTTTACTGCATTTCCCGTTCAAGATCAACGTGACCAAGACCGGTGATGTCACCGCCACCACTCATCGCCAGCGCGTCCTCCGGTCCACCAGATCCTGCTACTGCTGCTGCTGCTGTCGAGACGCAGCGACCTCCCTGATCTGCCGCGATGGTCTCACTGTCGGTGGTCTCCCAGTATCCGGACACAGGTTTTCTCTTTGCTTGGTCGCTGCATTTATGGAGCTCAATCCGATGCCCTTGTCAGTCACCGCCCCTCGTCTGCACTCCTGCTCTACGCAGTGCACCCGTTCATATGTAAGCACATCTCACAGTACTCATTCGCTGTATTCTCTTCAAGACTGCCTGGCTTGTGTTTTGATAAAAAAAAAATCACAGCATGTCTTAGACACCTGAGATCAAATGTAAATTACCTCTCTTTGAGCTGCTTAGTCAAGATTCAATTTGCTAATCCACATAGTAACAGATATCATTCTCCCTCACATATCTTTCCCTTTAAACTTGGACTCATGTCTGTTCTCTTTTAACGCAGATTCCACCGCCCATAACCCCGTCCCGCTAAAGGCTGTGGACCTCCTCCTCAGTCCTCTACCACCCCAGCCTTCCTTCCCGCTGCCGAGACGTGCGATCCACACGGCCGCTGTCGCTATGCCATGGTGACATCTGCGCCTCAGAGAAAGCTCTGCCAGAGACGGTTCGTATCGGGCAGGACTTTCCCGAGTTCGTGTCTTTCTCCTCAGTTCTCCGGTTTCCTCTCACAACTAAAAAAAATATTCCTTGATAAATTAGTGATCAGGCAGCACGGTAGCCCAGTGGGTAGCGCTGTCGCCTCACAGCAAGGTCCCGGGTTTGAATCTCGACTGGGGTGCCTTTCTGTGTGGAGTTTGCATGTTCTCCCCGTGTCCGTGTGGGTTTTCGCCGGGTACTCCGGTTTTCGCCAGGTACTCTGGTTTCCTCCCACAGTCCAAAAACATGCTGCTGCATAGCTTAATTGGCTTGCAGGCTAAAATGCCCGCAGTGCCCGGTGATGGGCTGGCGTCCCATCGTGGGTGTATCCCTGCCTTGCGCCCTGTCTGCCGGGATAGGGTCCAGCTCACCGCGACGCTGTACAGGACGAAGCGGTTTCTGACGATGAGATGAGAAATTAGTCATCATCATGAGTGTCTGCCAAATGTTGGCGTCGACTAACCGTATGGCTGCCTACCCCCTCCCTGCCTCTAGGGATTCTTTGCTATGCCACTGGGTCGTCCTTTCTTCGAATACCTCACCAACAAAGGGTCAAACCTTTTCTCTTTTTAGATCATGTGTACTAGCAAAAATGTACCGATACCTTCAACGTTGAACGAATCCTTGCGGCGGCGCATTGCACATTATATTACGGTTATAATTATCGCCATCCGCTCTGCCTGAGGAAAACCCAACAGTCCAGTATATAAACGGAGTTCCTAAGACCTCTAACGTTTGTTGTGTTGCTAGCTCATTAAGTACTTTCTCCTGTAATAATAAACATGCAGCCACAGTCCGAACCAATAAACCTACATCATCTGCAAACACATTCACCTGTCGCGATTCCTAGGATTTCTACTCTACCAACTCTATGCTGTAAGCAAATACAGGGTACTCTATTCCCAATACGCTCCAGTTTAAACTGCATATATTGATCGAAACATCTCTCCCCGCTCATGTCAGAAACCGCTTAGTCCTGTACAAAGTCGCAGTGAGCCGGAGCCTATCCCAGCAGACACAGGGCGCAAGGCAGGGATATACCAACGATAGGACGCCAGTCCACCCCCGGGCATTTTAGTCTGCAAGACAATTAACCTATGCAGCAGCATGTTTTTTGAACTGTGGGAGGAAACCGGAGTGCCCGGCAAAAGCCCACGCGGACACGGGGAGAACACGCAAACTCCACACAGAAAGGCACCTGAGCCGAGATTCGAACCCGGGACCTCCTTGCTGTAAGGCGACAGCGCTACCCACTAGGCCACCGAGTCGCCCTGTTCGAAAAATCTGACAAACAGAATTGATTTTGGTTTGACAGAAGACAGGAAACTTGCAGGATTGTGCACCCCTAAAGAAACAAGCCACATTTAGATCTGTTCTGACGTGAATATTAATCCTGTATGTCACGTATTTTGGAAAATATATGCAATTAAAACTGGAGCGTCTTTTTGGAAAAAAAAACCTTTATGTAGTTAAGCATAACATTACACATGGCAGACAGAATACAACCTTACTGCAAACCTGTCCTAACATCAAACCGTTATGATCTCTCACCTTATAATTATTTTGTCCGTGCATGACTCCATAGCCAAGGAGATGTAGTCTGATGCTTGGTGGATAAGGTCAATGAAGCAGAGGACGTCAATGCGAAAATGGAATAAATAAATCCATTCTGGTTCAGTCATTATCACTTGACACAATATAACCGCGTGTTGCATGGGAAGTGGGCACTTGATCGAAGAGTTAACGAGAGAATATTCATCAGTCTTTTTTTATTTTAGCTGGAAGGAACCGTTGAGCTACGTAGCTCTTTTTAAGTTGTCCAGCGATAAGGGATTCTTCAGTTGTGGTGGCATGGAATGTGAGTAGGTGAATCGCTCCAGAGCTGCTGTTCGTCAGCCTCGATGGGCAAATGGCCACGTGCTCTACCGTACAGCCCCACAGCAAAATAAATAATAAACATACAAGCATCGTCGATCGCTCCCTCTCCCTCCATCGCGACGTTTCACCTCACACGTTAGAGCAGTGGTTCTTAACCTTGTTGGAGGTACTGAACCCCACTAGTTTCATATGCGCGTTTCACCGAACCCTTCTTTATTGGAAAAATAAAATGTGATCACCTGCAGCCAGTGATGGCCAAACGGGGCGTCATCACGAATCATATGAGGTGTGTGTCTTGACCTCCACCGAACCCCTGAGACTGACTCACCGAACCCCTGGGGTTAGATCGAACCCAGGTTAAGAACCACTGCGTTAGAGGCATCCTCAGGCGCTGTGTGTCTCGTGTGTGACTCCTATTTGTATGTAGGTAGTACAAATGTATACTTAACACATACTTAGTACTTACATAAAACGCACACGAGACACACACAGCGCCTGAGGATGCCTCTAACGTGTGAGGCGAAACGTCGCGATGGATGGAGAGCGATTGACACGGCTGTCCCGAGAGAGCAGCGTTTCAAAGCAATCATCATGCATCGAGCCGTGAAAACCTACATCATTACAGATACAAGTATCGATATTAAAATCTAATAAAGGATTTCGGGTATTTACCAATATCTCATCACAAACACTGAATTCAGAAATTCCACTCATGTCCATACTTTATTTTCGTAACAATAAACAATGGCTGTGAATTACATGAACTGTCCGAGCGTGGTAACGTGAACCAACATTGCTGGTGGAGCAGCGATCCACCAGAAATGTGCCCAGGTCACTGGTGACCCATCAATGCATATGCACCTCTACCTGAAAGCCTAACATATGAAACAGCTATTTACAAGCCTTCACTCAGTCACGGGAACAGCAGCGAGAGGCCCGTCACTCATTGGGGTCGGAAGCCTCTTACAGCACGGGAACGTCGCTGTTATCCGTCTTCAGAATTTTTGTAAGATATTCACGCTGTCGCCCTGGAAAGTTCCTCAGAGTAGTACCACACCTCACACAATCATCTGGCTCAATAACCTAATATGTTCACTTATAGTTACTATTGTATACCTTCATGAGCCAATGGAGAAGATGTTGTCATTATGACATGCAATTACCATCGGGGGCTCTCGGGCCTGAGGAGCAGAGTACGCGGCCAGTCATGTGATGGGTTTACCAGGTGGATTCCACGCATGCAGTTGCTGATATTTGCTCATGGTTTCACATTGGTGCTCAATGCAAGTCTAATGCGTCTTCCTGCTGTCCCATTAGACTTGAGGCAGTGCTCATGTTTTGCTCACAGCCCTAAACCAGTGATGCAAATTCCGCATTTCTATCCACAAAACAATCACTGTCAACCTCCTCACGGTGGTATTCGTTCTATCGACCCCAGAGGAACGGATAATGAGCCGAATTGACCACGAGGATTTGACCTCATGACCTTCTGATGCTAGCCATTGGCTCGCTCAAGCGCTGAGCCACATGGCTGGAGTCAGCGGCGACGTTATCATCACGATGACGTCACCAACACGACGCGCTCTGGGGGACGAGGGGCACATGGACGTCGAGCAGCCGGGAGCTCCCCTGACCCTCCTCGAGCAGCTCGAGACGTAGGATGCGCGGTGGCGGCGTCGTCTCCGTGGCGGCGCCCGGCGCCCGTGTGCCAGGCACCGCTCGGACGTGCAGTGTACAGCCCCGTGGGAGCAACCCCTGCTCAAACGCAGCGGCCAGGAGTGTGACGAGACGCCGCTCCACCTGCTCGCCACCCGCACACACACAGACGCGTGGACACGCGCACAGACGGGCACACGCATACACCGACCACCGTTGGACATGAAGTGGCGGTGACGTCCCCATGGTACCTGTGTCAGGCCACGTGTACTTTAAGGCCACGTGAAGTGTCGAAGGTGTGCTGACGGCAAGAACGGGGCAGACCTCGACTGAGATGACTGGCCGAGGCACCGCCTGTGTTCCCTACTGTGCCAACTCGCTGAGTTTTAGCTACTCGGCACTCTGCTCACTATTGTGAGCATCGCTCCTCCGCTCTCTAATTGTTGGAGGGCAACTGGTTCCGACTGCCAAGTAGCCTACTTCACGATCCTCCTCACAGGGGTCGATCTCAACACCGCCGATAGCAGTCATCGGTAAATCCAATCAGCTTCCCATCCTTCTGTACCACACCAGTCCATCTCTTCTCCAACCCGTGCAGTGCCAGTTTAGTCTCCTCTATCGAAATAGAATTTGCTTGGGCATTTGGTGGCTGGGCATGAGGAATACATGACCCAGCCAACATAGCCTCACCTGCTGGAGGAGCTGATGAAAATGTGTCCTGATCTTTTAAAGATCTGTGAGCTCCTCACACAATCCCATCTAGTAGGCAGGCCAGCCGGAAAGATTTAAGCAGTAACAGGTGTTGATTCAGAGGGGTCCACATTGTACAGCAAAATAAAAGAGAGGGCATCACACGCGCACACATGGACAAACGCATGTACAGACTGTCGGGTCAAGTGCTCTTAGCGAGCGCCTATGAAGGTCAGTACAGCACATAAGATGGTGGGTGACAAAGACTACACCTGGCCACCTTGGTCTCAAAAGTGGTACTTATCAGAGGCTGAGTCCACCTAAGGGAGGCCTAGGACAATTTCAGAAAATCAATGGTGTTGGTGTTGACCTTGAACGGGATTTGAACTAGGGTCACCGGATTCATAGCGCAGCCTGTTAACCACTACACTGCCACTCCCCGCACAGGTACAAAGATAAAAGACAAAGATCCCCCGTGTAGCCTTAACAGACTATGGGGTCAAGTGCCATTAGCGAGCACCTATGATGGTCGACACGGCACACGAGGGGGTAGGTGACCAACATCACGCCCGGCCGCCTTTGTCTCCTGAGTGGCAGTATTTACACATATTTAAATTTGGAAATCATTTGAGGCTGAGTCGACCTAGGGGAGGCCCAGGACTGGTTTAGAAAATCGTCACTGGTGTTGGCCGTGAGCAAGATTCGAACTCGGGTCGCCGGGTTTGTAGCCCAGCGCGCTAACCGCTGAGCCACCTCTCCCCCCCACCGCTACACAGGCACACACACGTGACAACACACGTACAAAGACACACACGAGGGGTGGCTCAGTGGTTAGCGTGCTGGGGCGCTGGGCTACAAACCTGGCAACCTGAGTTTGAATCCCGCTCATGGCCAACACCAATAACGATTTTCTGAAGGGGTCCTGGGCCTCCCCTAAGTCGATTCAGCTACAAATGAGTACCTAATACTGTTTGCAAACATTGCCTCTAGGAAGACAAAGGCAGCTGGTAATGGTGCAAATAAACCCACTTCGTGTACTGTGTTGACTGACATAGGGGCTCGTTCATGGCACTTGACCCTACAGTCTGCTATGGCTGTACGGGTGATCTTTGTTTTTTTGTGGGTATTGAGATCGTGTGAATTAAAGTGTGTGCATGACGGTGTTTCAGTGTGTGTCGTGTGAGGGGCGGAATGTGCGTCACTCAGGCCGCCTTTCCACACATAGGTACTGTTGACGTGATGCGGCTGGACCGTCCCCGAGCGGGTGCTATACGTATGCGTGGAGGACACGGCGGGGCCTGTGCCAAGAGCAACCTACCGGGCCGACCCGCACACATTCGTACCTCCTACGTGGAAGTGTGGGTGTTGATGATGAGCCACTAACCACCCATAGTTCCAAGAGTTTCCCCTCCCACGTGGAAGTGAGCTAAGTTTAGCATAACTGCGGTCAGTAGACAGCTCCTGTCCGAGCTATTACACGTCAAATTGTGTAATAACACCTACAAAGGTTGGCACAGAACACGAGGGGGTGGGTCGCCAGTACCACGTCCCACCGCTTTTGTATACCTCGTGGCAAAATGTACACACCGTACAACATACTCATTTATTTCGGAGGCAATCTAGAGGAGGCCCAGGACCGGTTCATATATCCGTAACTCATGTTGGCTGTGACATGGAATCAAACTCAGATCACCAGGTTAGTAGAACAGGTCGCTAACTGCTCTGCACTACTCCTCACGGCAAACACAAGTGCTGACACTCACAGCAGAGCGAACGGGCCACCGGTCCATCCCTGCCAGCTCGTCATTAAGACCCTAGCTGTGGTGCTCGCATCCACGCGGTGTCTGTGAGCGTAGCCTGGGGCTCATTGATCCGTGCACTCCCTGTGCTTATAAAGGCAGGTTATTGCGACCACCCAATGTGTGATTTAGCCATGGCCTAGAGGCGTGCAACAAGACCAATAGCTGCATCAATTAAAATATATTTATTAAAATTGGATTTTGCCTGAAACCAGAATATAATCAGGGAAGCCCGTAGGCTGTAGCTAAGGTTGAGGTTATAGCACGATGGCTATGGTTTGTAACAGCATTATGGCCACGGTTATTGTTATGGCTATGAATAACATTATGGCTAAGTTAAAATTGTGGCTACGATTCACATTATGGCTATAATAATTTCTTTCTAAAGCCGTTCTTTGGAGATAGTCGTGTTGAGCGCTCCCCTCTCTCCTTCGTGACGCTTCGCCTCTCACGTTGGAGGCATCCTCAGGCGTACTGAGACTGACAGACAAGATAAAACGGAAACCCACAAGACAGCAGCATTCCCAATCTATAGGGGCTACTAAAGGTTCACCAAGAGGGCATCCCGTACTGCCCAATAATAAATGCAATTGGATCACCATGCTACAAACTCGCTAAGTACATGGCCACAATAACTTCAACCCATAGTCGAGCTCACACCATCATATCACAGGAAGGCATGGGTTTTGACATTCTCATCCCAATCTTCTTGATTTTGTTGTGGTGGCTTTCTCTTTATTGCGAGTTGGATCTCAGTTTTTGCGTATCCATTGTTAAGCAGTGCTTGTTGTAAACGTTGCAGCTCATCTCCTAGATATTGTTTCGGACTAGGGGGCTCGAGTGTGCAACATCCCTCGTTTCTGTTTTGGGTGATAGTGTGACTCAGCATGTAAATACCTGTCTGTATGTGTTGTTATCCTGTACAATGTGTGGCTAGGTGTTCTGTTCACCCCTCTTTTCACCAGCACATCCAGGAACGGAAGTTGGTCGTTTCCTTAAGTTCCATGGTAAACTTGATGTTTGGATATATGGAGTTCAGGTAAGCCATGATTTTCTCTAGCTTCTATCTCCCATGTGGCCATACAATGAACTGTCATCAAGGTATCAATACCAGTGGGTGGGTTTTAGTGTAGCTGAGTTCATGGTTTCCTTATTAAATCCTATTCGGTATAGGCTGGCTGCTTCGGGTAAGACTTGAGGACCCATTTCTATCGGTAAAACTCACCAGTGAAACTGAAATAGGTTATTGTGAGGTATGCACTTGCCAGCTTTGATGTGCTTCAGTGAAACTGGTTTTCAATTATTTTCATAGTTTGCTTCGATAAGTATCATCGTAAATAAAGAGACCACATGAAAACTGGCGGGCAGATCCATTAGATCGAATGTGATTTGTTTTAGTGCTTAAATGAAGTGCGTTGAGTTCTTAATGTTTAAACGTGCGAGCCCCGCTGTGGGTTGAAGTTGTTGGGCTAAACACGTGGTGAGTTTGTAGCATGGTGATGCAATTGTACTTACTATTGGGCAGTACGGATGCTCTCTTTCTGAATCTTTGGTGGCCCAAATAGCCTGGAAATTCTGCTGTCTTGTGGGTTTAACGTTTTTATTGTCTCTTTCAATCAGTATGCTGAGAATACCTCCAACGTGGGAGGTGAAACGTCACAAGAGGGGAAGCAATTGACACTGCGATAGACCAGAATTGGAAAGCGATAATCTTGCATCGAGCCATGAAAAACTACATCAATACATTATGGCTACAGTTAACAAGGCTATGGTTATGGTTAACATCATGATTATGGATAACTGGCCAGTATTTACATTGCACACTAAACTTTAGGATCCTATGACTCTTCTGTATGTGATCCCCACAGCACAAAGTTTGAGCAGCTCTGACTGGCCTGTACACCCAACTTACTGTGTAAACCCAACCGTTTACGCGAGGATATATTCTCCGTTCCCAAGAAAAGGCGTTGGCTCTGATCATTATTCCTTAAAGCATTCTACAGAAGGCCTAACTGTTGACCTGCACAGAAGTATCCACAGGGCTGTAATTCTAAACACCATCTGTTGACACTCAAAATTACTTCTGCCATCTCTTTTCCCAGGTGCTTGTAAGCTTAATTGGTTACAGAAAGTGTTCACAAGTGTCTGTTACAACTATGATAGTACTATTTGTTGCTGGCTGTTTGATATTTTCAGCCTTTGGACCTGCACTTAGCATCTGGTGTTAAACAACCCAACTCCAAAACGAGACACATTACCTGGTTGTATTGCTCCCTCCTGACCAAAGGGGATGTACCTTACTGAATATGCATAATTGAGCTTTAAGATCTGACCTGGTTTTCACAGCTGCTGAGTGAATATTCAGTACAAACAATACTCACAAATGTAAATCTGTAGGTGGGAACCGCCCTGGATTTTTATGTGAGTGTTCGTGAAGTGACCCGCGAGCGAGGTGGTCCTTGTTGCAGGTCGCACCACGAAAGCCTCACGGTCTAAGTCAGAAGGAGCTGTGGGTCACCCCTAACCCTCCTCCTGCATAACCTTCACAGGTGGTTCTCAATCTTTACGAACAGGTGCACCAAGGTCAGCCCTCAAGACGTTATCGTAGACTAATAAGTGGTAAAACAAACACTTTATAAAAATATTATCGCATCTACAGCAGATGAACAAATTGCTCTATGCGGTGTTGTAGATGACAGTCGGGAACGTGCAAACATTCTGTTCTGCCAGTCACCGCACATCTCCCCCAGCGCCGGGGTAACAGGGTGATGGCAGCAGTGGAGCGCGTGGCACCTCGTGCTTGATAGAACGGGCGCCGTAGTGCACGTTGTATCCCTCCGTCAGCACGTGCAACACTTCCGGCTCCCACCGCAGAGTCATGTCATGGCGTTGGTGCGCCTGGCCCAGCGAACAACACCACCCACGACGGACACCACCACATAAACATCACTCAACAGGAAGGTCACTCAACATGGCACGCTACTCATCACAGAGAGGTCACTCAATACAGAGACCATTACTCATCCCCTGACATCATTCACGAGTGGCCATTGTTTGCCTCGGTCACGGTTCAACTTTGCCAAATTCGAAAAATTCCCGACAAATAACTCAATTTGGATTACATACAGCAATCATCACACCCTACTGATGCCCATTTGCAGGCCAGATTCTGAGTCACTGGGAGAGCTGCCATTGGGGATGCCCTTAGAATATATGGAAATGGGATACGGTGTCAAGTCGCTTATCATGTGTGAAACACCGTTAGCCTCGGCAACGTATTGTGCATTGTGTCAATAATCATGGTCAGTGTTGCTAATATCACAGTGAAGGTTAGATTGTTGGTAGTGCTACTATGACCGTGTCATACTGCTGTGTCATGCTGTTGTGACCATGTCAACCTGCTGTGCCCCTGCCACCCGGCTTTGACTCTGTCACCTAGTTGCAACTGTATGACCTTGCTGCGACTGTCAATCTGGCATGACTGTACCACCCTGCTATAACCGTGTCACCCTGCTGTAACTGTGCCACTCTGCAGTCACCGAGCCACCCTACTGTGACCATGTTACCTTGCGGGCCCACCCCTTGAGCTCCCTGTCCACCAGCTGAAGCAGCTCGGCATGTGAGAAGGGCAGGAAGTAAACGATCTCGTTAATCCGACCCAAGAACTCGTCCCGTCCAAAGTGCTTCTGCAGGCAATGAGAGCCGGGCAAGCACACAAACTCATGTTGGGACACGGTACAAGGTGGGCTCACAACATGCATTGTAAAGCCATTCATTCTTTGATGGAGCAGCCTGAACGTCTGTGCATCTCAGAGTGCTTTACATGTGATAAGTGACTTACATTCAACCTCAACTCAGGACCTGAATGGGTCCCGTGAACCAGAAAGACTTTCTGAAATCCACTTGAACCACTACAATAAGCAGCAATCAATTGCCTCTGGGCCAAGTCACCGTGCATGGACACATTATTTTTCAAGCAGATATGATGATGCAAATGAACTTAATTGGAAGGCTATGCAATCTTTCCCCGTTTGCGATGTCCAGTCTGTGTTGTAAGCCATTGAAAATGTTGACACCTGTAGCCAAGCCAACCCAAAGGTGGCTTCAGGCAGGTTCAGTTTCTATTCTGCATGGCCAAAAATTAAATGTCAGATGATGGCTGCCAAACAGTAACAGGTTCTGAAAGTCAAGAGCCCATCCCCATCTCCAATGGCACACTATTGATGAATCCATTCCTGTAATACATGAACCTCATTGTTTCCATCGCAGCACCAGGACATGGAATTGAACTGACACACTCTGGTTGTCATGTTCAGTGTGCCGAACAATATACCTTTGCAAATCCCTTAGATTTTAGTTTTAAAAGGTAACATATTATGTTTCTTGCTAGACATTTCTGTATGTATGGCAAATGGGTAACTGGTTTTGGTTTCACGTAGTTAATAGTGATTTTCAAAAAAAAAAAACGGTACTGAGAGCTCTGACTTGGGCCATGGGATTCCAGTGCATCAAGCACACTCGTGATATTCCAGAGCACACCGCAAATCGCCAGAGACAGGTCACCACACACTGCACCTTGAGTATGGGCCAGATGACATTCTCCTTGAAGCTCTTGGAAATGGTGACTTGATTTGAGGTGGGTATCTCCTCTACATAGTCACAGACGAACATAGACAATCACGTCTTTTGTTTGCAGTGGCCCATATGGTTGTACTGTGTGCACACAGTGCAATCCAGGAGGTGGATATCACTCCATCTTTAACTAGCCACTCACAATGTCCACTCGTGTTCAACTCCAAAAACACAGTCAATATTGATATTGCGTAAAAAGAGCAATTTCAAAAACTTACATCAGTACAAAATAATTCCACTACTAACATAGTAAACAAGTCTTTTTCCACAGTAAAACCACTGATGTGTAGAGTATAAACATATCTGATGCTTTTATCACTGGAACCACGGTGACCATTCCCGTGACCACTCGTCGATTCCTCCACCAATGTTGAGACTAGGTCTCTAGCAGATGCTGTGTGGTCCCATGCACTGCACTGTGTTCAACCACCACTGCAACTCACAACAACACACTCACTCACCTGGCTTATCCTCTAACCCACTTTCTCTCAAAACTACAGGTCACCTCATGTCCCTGTCTGCCATCTTCCTTCGCACTGCTCCATTTTAGAATCGCCTCCCATCGTCTCTCTTCCCAAGCACTGGAGAACGTTACTCAATTCAAGAAACATTCACTCTTACCCATTACAAATCTGTCAGTGCTGTTTTTTTGCTGGCCCCTAGATGTTTTGGGCATTCAGGCCTGTGCTCAGCATCTATGATTTTGTGTGTTGATCTCACCCAGGCTGGAGTTGCCTTGTGTACTGTATGCTTGCTGTTCCATCTCTCTGCGCAGCGCCAGCGCGTGCTGCGCGATCTCCTCATTCCCAAGGTTGGAGGTCATGATGAACACGGCATCTTGGCAGGTCACAGTTTGTCCTTTACCATCTGTCAGCCGTCCCTACGACAACACACACAGCAGAGTCACCCCGCGCGCACGGGGCGCTCACCGCGGCATGCAGCTCGATGGAGACTGCGCGCGGGGGGACAAGGTGCCCGTTCACACTCCCGCACCGCGCTCCGTCGCTCATCGCGCAGCTCGCGCGCACACACGCAAAGATTGCGGCAGGATTGGTAAGGGACAGCAGAGAGTGAAATTGTGAATAAATGAAAAGTGCGGATAATAAAATAAAGTTCACTGTAATAAAATAATGGAATCTAAAAAAGTCAAAAGATAGATATTTGTGCAGGACTGCTGCAAGCGAGGTGGGGGTCTCTGGCAGCTCAACCCCCTCAGCTCTTGTACTTTCTCCCTCTAGCCCATCTGTCTCTGTCCATCGTAATCGAATCAACCACGCGGGCCAAGTGCAGCACATCTTGGGATACCTTTATGATGCAGAGCAAGCGGAGAGGAGTGGAGTAGCGCGCGTGTATGTGTGCATATGTGGTCTCGGCTGATAATGTATGGCTGCTGTCATAACCACATGCCGGTAATCACATTAGGCCATTGCAGATGGATGTCAGCCTTCTCCGTAAGCCCCGTCTCTATGTCCCCGCTGCGCCCACTAATTTGCTGTGATCACCACCCTCCAACCCTCCTCGTCTCTCTCTCCTCCCTGCTGCCCCCCACAATGACGCAACAGAAACAGCACCAAGAGTGTAAATGTAATCTGATGAGTGGCAGGGTCACAAATGGGTTTAGAAAGACCCTCCACCACCCGACACAGCCAAATTTAATTGTCACGTGTACAAGTGTTTAATGCAGTGGATTATCATTGTCCCAGCTCAATGGTAGATGGACAACAATTCTCACCACGAAATTTAGTAACTGAAAAAGTGATGTTTTGTTTGAATCAGCGTCAAGCAACTTCAGGAATATCCAGAAAGTTCGAGTAAAATCCAAGCAGTCATAATGCTAATCGTGAGGGTCTCTGCGCAAACTTGGCCAGATAACTCAGGTTCCAAACCCCAATATCATTAAGATTCATAACATGGACTCTAGGTTAAGACCGTATTTTTACACATCGACAGGCACACACACGGTCACGTCCACCTCAGAAATTGTTCATACACGTCGGTGTATTTACATGCCACCTGAACACAAACACGTGTCCACAAATCCCCCCAAAAGAAAGATCCCCCATACGGACATGCAGACGACTGATGCCAGTGCTCTTAACGAGCACTTACAAAGGCCTGCATGCCACATGAGAAGGTGGTGCTAGCATCACGCCCGGCCACCTTTGTCTCCCCAGTGGTGATGTTCACACACCGAGCCAGATACTCATTCAAGGTTGAGTCGATCTAGGGGAAGCCCTGAACGCCTGAAGATTTTCACCACAAATGTTGACCATGAGAGGGAATGAAACGTGGGTCGCCTGCTCCCCACAACCTACGGGAAACATCCATACGTAAGCTTACACGAACGGCTGCACGGACAAACATCAGCACACTCAAATGCCAACACACCTCTATGCAAACACATCCACATATCCACATCCACGTATAAGTACACGTATACGTACACGTAGCACTGTGAGCTTGTGCCACGCACATGATGGTCCATAATTGCTATGTCAAAATCAGATTAGCTAATGATAATTTCAGTGAGGCAATGCATCATTCTGGTCTAGGGCACTGCATGAACATCATCATTTCCACTCATCCAGAGCAAGTACTGTGATTGAAGAATAACCAACAAGCACGTGTCTTCACCTACACATAGTTCTCAGTTTGATGAAGGAATCACATTAAGGAGGATATTCGTTCGACTATGCATAATGGGATTGTTCGTATTAATCCCAGCACATAAAGAACACGAAATACAATTACGATCTGAGTTTCCATTGATAATCGTCTAAGCGTACAGGGAGGGGGTGATGCTTAATAACTTCCGCAAACAGGGCCCATCTGGCTGCTGCTCAATGGAGAGTGAAAAGACGATACAGACACGTTACATGTGGATGCACGAGCAAACAGAAACCACTATAGGCACGCACACACGTACACACACACACACGCCCGGACACATGCACGCAAACACACGGACATTTGTAATTGTAAACACCACACAGTCACCATAAGAGTTCAAAACATGGGCGCGGATTCTGGGCAGCGTTCGAGCAGGTGCCATAACAACCGGCAACAAGCCAGTCTCGGCGAGCTTACCTAGCTTTAATAGCCCCACAGTGAGAGCGCGTAGAATACGGCAAGGTTCACATGCCTCACTGATAATAACCCTGCTATGGGCACCATTTCTGTCTGCGTGGCGGTAAAGCTGTACAGACTTGAGTAGCCGTGTTAAACAGGGGCACCGATACCCGAGTAGCGGTGCTGACCAGGGGCACTGATATCAGTCAGGTTCTCAGTGACAGGAGAGGCAAGGTAAGGTCCCTTCACCAGCCCGCAATGAGCAGCGTGGTGAAGTCCCTTACAGACTCTCAGCTGAAAAGCAGAGAGTTACAAATGTCACACTAGAAGAAGCCAACTGTACTCATTGAAGGTTACGCAGAGGACCACATGGACAACCGTGGAGATCATGAAAGTGTGAGCAACTACCGAAACAAAATTAGATGACTAGTTTACTCAAATGAAATACTACAATCATGCAATGACACCTCATTCTTATATTCCATAAAGATTCAACAAGTGAGCTCTCGAACCGTTACCCTCTTACTGAACATATATGAATGTAACGCAAAGGTCATTGGGAGCAGAATAATTCCCATATTAGAGGCTAGTCAACTATTGGAGTGAGCAGGGTTGAGAAAATGTTTTTCTACCAACGACCACAAACAGGAATCAAAGTTTGGAGATTACCAATCAACGTCACTGAGCACTGTGACTCATCTCTGTAGACTAGGAAACAATATTCACCTCTGTAAAACCTGATCATCCAGCTCTAACAAGCCAAAGCCTAATTTATTTAAACGTTTGTAAATACAAATATCCAATTACAAAAACAAAACATGCACACTAAAAGACATGAAAAAAATCCCAAACTACACACTATAAACAGCCACGGTGGCTTGCTTTCACAAATCTATTCACAGCCAAACATGAAGATCTTTTTTGAAATTTGAATTACAGATATGAAGGCATAAATGTTAACGGATAAACAATATTAAATTCGATGGTAACATTGTTGTTCAACTAATGGGAATAAAGCGCAGGAAACGTTAAAAGGAGCTTTATTAAGAGTGCTCCTCTCCACGGAAATCTTTAGTAAAAGGCGAAAGATTTATTCGCTCTGAAGAGAAACCAGAGTTTTATTAAGAAAGCTGCAAGGTCAGGATCGAAATAAATACAAGCAAAGCAAAGGTCATGTACAACACATTCGCTCAACAGTTGGCGACATCTGTCAGAGGAACAACACGAAAACAGCAAAACACATGAATCCGAGACAGTAACTGCAGGCAACCTGGATCCACGCAGAGAACGAGGCGGACGAGAGCAGCTTGGAATGCTCGTCGAAAACTAAACTTTACAATCAAAATTGCTCTCCATGGCTGTTTATTCGGGACAGCCATATGGAGTGTTCCTTCTCTTATATGTCAAACCATAAAATCCAACTACAGTAAACTTGAAAATGAAAAGAAATGTACTCATGTGCTTAAAGAAACGAGTTTTTAATCAGTGCATATAACCTGACATGGCATGATAGCAGTTGTTAAAAAAATAGAGAAGAAACGTGAATAGCAAACAAGCCAAGCCAAGATAAACGCTTGGAATCACATTGATTACTTATCAATTACACACATGGATTAAGGTGCACATTGAGCTTAATGGCTTAATTCAAACTGTCTCGAGGCGTCAGTAGACTTGGGTCATGACACGCAGCTATGAAGGCTGATGACCAAGAACAGAGTGGGACGTGCTGGCGTATTATTACAATGCACAATTGTGACAGGTGGCGGTGAATTGGTGAGACCTTCATCTAGCAGTGGATTGAACATGGCTGATTATTATGATATATCAATAAACATAAGTTACAACCACGTGATAATAATTTCACAACCAACATCATTAACAATACAGCAAACACCAAACCTTATCCCATTGGTGCGAATATAACATATGGTGCTGATATTAAGCCATAGCTGCACTGGGCAGGTATCACCAGTTTGACATCGTGGGTGGCTATGCACACGAACAAGCGATCGTGTAGGGGGGGGGGCGCCCGTCCCTAATGGGTGTCACATCACGGTTTGATTAGGATAACGACGGGCGACATGCCTTTATTGGCGAGTGCTAATCCGGGCCACCACGTGGCCCCTCAGCACTGCTGGCAATATTGCCTTCTCCAACGATGCAATTACAACCACTCTCTCCGCAGCCCATCCCCCCACCCCTCACCCTCCGCACCCTCACCCTCACCAGGCCGCCAGCAATCTCTTCTAAACGCTCTCATGCAACAGTGGTCAAGCCACATAGCCCATCGAGTTCAACAACGCAGTCAACGAGCTCTACCGCGTCTTGGGATAACGCGCGATATTACAAACCAGCACCGTGCACACAGGACACTACTACACTATACAGTCGCGTTACGAACAACAGCCAGTGGTTGATATGTTACCTATTGTATATTGTTTCCATCTAAGGTAGCAGCAGTTTTGCTAAATCCGTTGTTGATTTGTGCTGATACACCACTGCGAATGCAGAATTGGTATTAAGAGGCAATGCTTCAAACTGGCTATGTCAAAGTGTTATCTTGTTTCTCTCGATACGGAGGAACGCTCAACACAACTATCTCTAAATAGCAACTCTTAAGAGCAATTCTCAGGTAAGTTTGCCACAATGGGTCTCACCAGGTAGTCAGCTTATCATGCTTGGGTAGGCCATTAATCAATAAAGCAATCCAGTTTATTATCAAAAAACATACTTCACTGTTTGAATAGCTGTACAATATAACCACTATGCCACATCTGGCCCTAGCCCAGATATTTTCAGTTTGTACAGGAGCAGCATGCAATCCACAATATTAAAATCTTTCATATTGATCAGATGTAGGCTTTCACGGCTCGATGCATGATGATTGCTTTTCCAAAGATGTTCTTTCGGGACAGCCGCGTCAAGGGGTTCCCCTCTCTCCTTCGCGACGTTTCACCTCCGATGTTAGATACATCCTCAGGTGTACGGAGGAGAATCTCATCTCATCTCATTATATGAAACCGCTTAATCCTGTATAGGGTCACGGTGAGCCGGAGCCTATCCCGGAAACACAGGGCGTAAGGCAGGAATACACCCGACGACGGGACGCCAGTCCATCGCCGGGCATTGCGGGACAATTTTAGTCTGCGAGCCAATCAACCTATCCAGGAGCATGCTTTTGGACTGTGGGAGGAAACCGGAGTACCCGGCGAAAACCCACGCGGACACGGGGAGAGCATGCAAACTCCACACAGAAAGGCACCCGAGCCGAGAGATTCGAACCCGGGACCTTCTTGCTGTGAGGCGTCCGCGCTAACCACTGGGCCACCGCGCCGCCCGGAGGAGAATCTCGATGCAGCTATCCCAAAAGAACAGCTTTTGAAGGCAATCATCTTCATATAGATCTATAAAAGTTATTTCAGCTATCTGGCTATATTCCATAGCCCTATGTATAGATTAGTACATACTCGTGTATACGTGCTGTTAATTTAAAAGGGTGGCAATTTTAATCTAATAAGGGTTGAGATATTTCAAATTATTTCACTGAATATGGCTACATGTTCAGGAACCAAATGCTAGTGTTGAGATATACTAGCCCCAGTGTGAGGGCTTCAACAGAGAGTTCGTATAGTCTTGTTCCTCCTCCATTGTAGGAGGCAGACTACAGCGGTTTACAACTTGGTCCAGAGTCTAGGCTGCAGGGCCACAATTCAACTAAAGTGGCACGTCTTTTGTGTTCCATTCATGAAGTGTAATAGCCTGCTGACCTTCTAATGCAGTAGATGCTTCCATGAGTGTCTTCAAGGAGAATTGCCAGGGCTAAGAGATATAATGATGGTTGAGCCTAAAATGAGCTGCCTATTATATATATGCCTGCATTGTTCAGTTAAACTGATAATGGCCTTAGACTGATTGAAGTACACCTGTTGCCCAATTATAGACCAGGAATTAGCATATATTGTAATTATGAGAACTTCTCCACCCTCACTTAGATTGAAACTGGTTCAGATGTTTCGATATTTATTATGGCAGAAAGTACCTCGTGAGCTTGTAAGCTTAAGATGTGGGATTCTGGAATACAACAAAGGTTTAAACTTCAGAAAGGAATATTTACATAGCGTGAGCCATCTTTACCTTATTAGGATGACCCTGACTTCATCGAACACCCCCCTTGGATCGTAACCTCATTGTATTGGAGGGTTTAACATGTTCCAATGAGTCCAGCACTCCTGCTACAGTCTCCCTTGGTGAAAAGGTGTCGGGTGGAGGTTCCAGGCAAATAATGACCTGACGATTCACCGATCAAAAGATACTGCTGTCAGAAAGGGCATCTGACCGTAAAACTATGCTCCAATACCATCAGCATTGGGGGGGGACCGGTCAACCTGGGTCAACCTGGATAACGGCCAATGAAACCAGCAACACCCCCTTACCTCATCGAAGAGCTGCAGCATCGCTAGCAACACGTCAGGGTGAGCCTTGTCCACTTCATCAAACAGTACCACAGCTTTGGGGCACTTCTTCAGACGACTGGTCAGCTGGCCACCCTCTTCATAACCCACGTAGCCAGGCGGTGAGCCAATCAGCTTGGACACCTGTACACCGTTCCAGCACATGCCATTATAATAATTGCACTTCTAAAGTGCTTTTCACCCGAGGGTCACAAAACGCTGCATAGAGCATTATAAATGCACATATGCAAATACACTAAGGCCGTTGTGCAAAGCTAGGTGTACTTTCCAGAGGCCACACATAGGTGTGAAAGTTCGCTGCTTGTGGGCCAGACCCTAATGCTACAATCATATATGTGCAAACATCTACAGTGCCAACTATGTGGACTTGCTGCGGCCTACTTCGCCAAGGCTCGTTTGGGTGCTACAAGCCACACCACAACACCTGTCATGAGTTATTTTTCCACAGAGGTCGACATTGAAATCACCGGTACCAGCCATCAGCATAACCACTCAGCTCAAAGTGATCCTGTACCAAACTAACCGATCCTCTTCTCTTGTCTGAATAATCCCTGGTTCGTGTCCTTTATTTAGGCAACACCTGGTGGCTCTGGGGTAGAGTGGCTCACAGACCTGAGATGAGGACTACATCAATACTCAACGATATCCATTTTTTGGGTCAGGTCACGCAAACAAAATAGCATCGTTTAACCCTCCACCACCCAACACCTGAGCAAACAGGTTTGGCGTGAGTGCCTGATGATGCTGGTTGCAATTGTCAGCGAAATGTCGTGTTACTCATTATAAATACTGTGGGTTCACTCTCCCACACACCGGTGCTCTGAGATAGTGAAGGAATTGGCACACTCTGTTCACGTGACAAACCTTACTAATTGGCCGTGTCAGGAGGTAGAGGGTTAAACAAAACTATTTTTTGCGTGACCTGACCAAAAAATGGATTTCGTCGATAACATTGGTCACAAAAGCCTTCGAATCAATACTCAATGTAGCATGAATTTGATTTGACTATTTACTTGTCTATTCAGCTAAAAAAAACATGTTTAGGCATACACAACTCAGCGTCTGTGCTACCTCATTCATGCATGTCTGTCAGAGGAGTTCACTGATAGGGGACATGGGAAAGATTTCTCAAGTATCAATGAAAGCAACTAAAACGCTCCCAGGCACACTCATCGAAAACGATAAGATCTGCTTACCTCATGTTTCCCTTGAAACTCGGACATGTCCAAACGTATGAATGCCTGTGCAAACAGTAACCAGTCATTCTGAGGCAACAAGTGCTGTGAGCAGATACCTAGAAGGCTAATGGTGACAAGCACTGTAGTAACCTATTCAATTGCTTGTCAATTCACTGTTAAGTATTCCAGTAAGGTATGTAACAATAGATACAGAAACTGTTAAATGAACATACACTATGTGCACTCATTTGTATGCGAGGGCCGACGGTGGCACGCACCTTCTTTAGGTCCTTGTGCATGTACTTGGCAATCTGCTTGGCGAGTTCCGTCTTACCTGTCCACACACATCCATAGATGCAAACGCGATTGTTTCAGACACCACAGAGAAGCGTCAATCTCTCTGGTTCCTCATTAAACGTACCCGCAGGCTGGCCCGGTCGTTACTGCGGTGTTTCTACCACAAAATACAAGCGGTCTGCTTCACAGCGGATGTAAAAAATTCCGTAGATCATTCTAAACAACATTTTGACACATTAACATAAACGAATTAGTTTAAAGACCATTGCAAATTCTTCAGGATGAAGTTATATGACAAACGAGATACAATACTCTCCATTTTACATAATGAAGAGCCTGTACTTAAGATTCAAACCAGGAACACGATACATTCAGCTATTTGAAGCCACAGGAACAATACTAATCTTACACAGCGCTGACTCAGCAGCTCATAGCGTCTCACATTACATCTCACAAACGTCAGGTGCACCCCCAGGGGCAGCTGTCCCCGTGCAGCACAAAGTGACTCAACACTTGCCTGCTAGTGGGAATCATTCTGCCAGTAGAGGAGATAATCGCCGTGTGTAATCCCATTTGAGGAGTTTGGAGAAATCAAAACGATACATCTGTACTGCGCTGTGGCTGGGTGAACCTTAATAGTATCAGAGAAATCCAACGTGCTATATACATATCTACTATATACTGCAAAGGCAATATATGGGCCCAACCAAACATCTGCATTGTAAACGGGAGACGAAGTGAACATGCACCCAGCTCCACGTGTTGCAGTGTTTGTGATCATTATGTGTGCATCATACAAACCGATCCCCGAAGAGCCCAGAAAGAGGAAGACAAGTGGATGCTCCTCATCATACCATCCGTTCTCCTTGCGACGTATCGCTATAAACACACATACACACACACAGACATATTGCTGGACGTACACAACATGTAAAGCTACAAAACAATAACCGCCATTCACCACTAAGTGCTGGTGACGTCCTCATGGCGCTATGCCAGGTTAGGTGCACTTTGAGGCCACACAAATTGTCGAAGGTTCTCTAACAGATCACAGGACAGACCCAGGTGCTATGGGCTGACTAAGATGACCGGCCGAGGCACCACCTGTGCTCCCTACTATGCAAACTCACTGAGCTTCAGCTACCCAATACTCCACTCGATGTGGTGTCACTCCTCTGCCTTCTTGTTGGACAGCGACTGTCTACAACTACCCAGTTACGTACTTTACAAACCTTCTCCACAGAGTTTAACCTTGACACCGCTGGTACGAGTCATCGGCAAGTCCAATCAGCTTCACATCCTTCTGCACCCATCAGTCCATCTTTTCTCCAGCCTGTGCCGCACCCATTTAGCCCCCTCTATCCGGCCAAAAAGAATCTGCTTGGACATGCGAAGGCTGGGCATGCAGGTTATATGACCCAGCCAATGTAAATTCGCCTGCCAAAGGAGGTCACTGATCCGAACGTGTCCTGATCTTTTAAGAATCTATGAGCTCCTCACACAACCCAATGTTGTTTAACTCAGGGTGGATCATAGGCAAGCCAGCCATAAAGTTTCAAGCTCGCACAAATGTTCGTTCAGACAGGTCCAAGTTGCACAGCAACATGTTGCATAGCTACACACGTGCAGACATGTTGCCAGACACACACACACCATGTCCATGAATATGGCGGTCACAAATCCGCATGGGGGATTAACTCTCACCGGAAGCCACAGTGGCAATGGCACCCTCCTGTCCCACCAGCTGCTCCGAGAACCTCTGTTCCAATGGGTAGCGCACTCTCTCAGCTGCCTCATGGCTCTCTTTGAGCTCCTTGCTCTAGACGCACACAGCACCCACACAGCACACACAGAGTCCACGCAGCACACACAGCGTCCACACAGCACACACAGCGTCAAGAGTGTCCACACAATGTCCACACAGCACACACAGCTCAATGCTCAAAACTTTACTCCGATTTCCTCAATACATTACCGCTAACTGGATGAAAAATAACAGGCAAAAACTGGTTAACACTAAGGTGTGTACATACAGAAATGTCTAAAGCAATTAACATAAAATTTGAAGTTTTTTATTGAAAATCTAAGGCAGCTGCCGTAGGATAACGGTCAGCACATTGAACATGAAAACTACACATCTCCACCACATTTCTTTGGCAAGTTATAAGCGCCAAAGAAAAAATACACTAAATTCAAAACATTGGAACTTAAATAATAATATTTAGCTGATTTATATGTCATTACAAAATCAAATTATTATTTAATGCAAAAATGAGAATGAATGAAAAAGAGTTTTGAAGGAGGGAGGAATGAGATAAATCTTATTTTAAAACGTTTAAAAATATCTGACAAATTTGCATATATGTCCTGTGAAAATCAACACCTACATGTAGAAACAGCTGCCCTCTAATTCATGAGTAAAACATCCCTGAAAAAGAAACAGTAAGATCCTGGTTTGTGTCAGGGATGTGTTCATGAAAAGTGTGACGCTTTTTTTAAAAAGAGATATCAAAGCACCACTTCTCATAGAAATTAAGATGAGGGTCTGATGTGTTCCTGACATCGCCACTGCGCCCCCTGTGTTGAGTTGTTTACCTATGACATTACCCTTTTTTGGTTAATGACAGAAATTTCAATACACGCATAAATTTAAAAAAAGCTAAATTACCAACGTGAGCAGGTGATTAACGGAGGTAACGTGGTGGCAATAAGTTCTGCAGGGCTGGTGGAGGCGCAGGGTGAGGCAGTATGTGGCGAGGTGACGTAAACCAGGATGTGCTATTAATTTACAATAATAATTGCACTTCTAGAGCACTTTTCACCCGAGGGTCACAAAGCGCTGCATAAAGCTGTGGAGAGAACAGCATGCCAGCAACAACAGCAAATCAGCAACCGTAACGTTTTTTGTTGTTGTTTTTTTGCCAATCTGAGCTGTGGAGAGAAAGGCATGTCAACAACAAGATCGGAACACTTCAACTGACAGTCAAATAATGGCTATAATTTAGTGACAATTGATTTGTGACTCGAAAAACAATGGGGTTTCACGATATTGGTTCTAGACTTTTGGAATCAGCAATCAATTCTAAAAATGGTTACCAGTTTACAAATTAGCATTTAACCACCCCAATACAAACCATTGCAAATGTACCTTGAGCTGTTGCTGGGAAAGTATTTTCTTAACTTCGCCTTCTCGAGCATAATCTAGCGCTGTGTGGCCTGCTGTGTCCACTTGTGTAGAGTCCGCACCTGTAAGACAGAGATTCCCCCATATAGCCTCGCCAGACTTTTAGGGCAGGTGCTGTTAGCGAGCACCTATGAAGGTTGGCACAAAAGACGAGGGGGTGTGTGGCCGGCACTATGCCCAGGTTGCCTTTGTCTCCCTAGTGGCAATATTAGCAACCTGTCAAGACCACGTACGCACATTAATACAGCCATATACATATACGGGTGCACAACAGCCGCCGTTCACTGCTAAATGGTGACATAACCACAGTATTTATGCCAGGCTAGGTAAATTTTGAGGATATCATGCAATGTGTAGAAGGCTCATTGACAGGTCATGGAACATGTCCAGGGATTATGTATTGACTGAGGACTAGCAGATGTATCCAGATGTGAGAATACAAAAATACATAGCATACACCACAAAACAAGTATCTCTAAACCTAACAACAGTTGGGGCAATGGGGAAATTGCCTCAAAAATTATTATTTTATTGATATTGAACAAAAAAATATGCTGAATATGGGCTTTTAATGCAAGGCCCTGCCCAATGAGAAGTTTCTAGAACTGCCTCTGCCTGTTGCCACGACCACATGCACTGCCATTATCATGCACCCAGTCATCTCTCACACCTCATATTATTAGTCACTTAACGTTATTTTGTTCAAATATTTTACCTGGATAATCCTTCAAGATGGCAATGCATGCTCAGGCTTTCTCCATCGGCTTCTTCAAATCTCACCAATTCCTAAAACGTATGGACTTTCTTGGTTGGCGTTTTATTTATTTCATGGAATTGTTAATTATGGGGTTTTATGACATCAGTCTGCGTGCTGCGTTTGTCATGCATAGTTTTGTAGAGTGCTTTGTGCTTTAGGTGAAAGGCAATTTAAACATGTAAATTATTGTCCAATTTTCAAGTGTCTAAGGTGTCGTTTGACATATCTGTATAGACACGCATCATCTGCACCAATAACCCCATCTCTTTTAAACACATCTCAATTATCTGTTATCTCATATCAATGCACTTTCCTATATCACATCTGAATGCATATGTAGCCATGAAATCTCACTGTCTTATACCATTTCTATAATTCAACTCTCATCTCACTATCTTTCTATCTCTGTATCTGACTTTGCTGCCTCTCAAAGACTCCACCAGGCAGGGTCAAATTCAAATCCAACTACAAAAGTATGTAGAATATGACAACATACAAAGAGTGATGTATGTGTGATTGAGGCCGATTTGTCTTGTCTGTGTATGGATACTTTGGGAAACGAGCTCTTCAAGGGATTTTCAGTGAAACATGTTAAAAGATAAAAAACCAGGGAAGCAAAACAGTCAGTTCAGAAGTTGTGAAAGAGCACTGAGGTTTCAGGTGGCCAGATAGGGGTTTGATGACCATGTGTTCTAAACCCATGAGTTAACAGCAGCTAGAGCGACCGTTTCAGCTTCATATCGATTTATTATATGGAGGAGAGACATGTGAAAAAGGCATATTGTCTGTTCATTTAATTTGTCACTCATGTTTCCTGCAATAAATGTAATTATTATTTTGTGTTGCGTGTTGTATAGTTTAGTGCTGGACTAGGAACAATACTAATGTATACGGTCCTTGCTTAAGAAAAGATGGCAGTTTACCAGCACAGGTGCCAACAAGACTGCTGATTAAACGTGGAATATCCAGATAGATGCAGAGATGTGTTTGTGTTGAATCAACGCAGCAGAAATTATGCATCCTCTAAAAGCTACGGCGTTGATGGGATGTGGAAAAAAATACTTTTTAATATAGATGAACAAATATATAAAGGGGTGTATTGTTGGCTTACATATGACTTCTCAGTGTGTTATTCCATCCATAATAGTGTTGGACGAGCATGCTGTAAGGCAAAAATGTGGGTGTTGTGCGATTGTAAGCACCTTTGTCATTGTGTGTAGTCTTGCGACTTTACCATCCGCAAGTGGGTTTTAGTGAAATAAGTAGATACACTTTCTATGACCTAAAATGTAAGCGTGGACTCACATGTCTTGTAAAAAAAGTACAAAGGTTACGTACATTTTAAAGAAACAAATCACACACTGCAGTTTGGGCAACATAAGATTTCATAATCTATGCCATTTGTAAATCTTTTCTTCAGCTTGCATGGCCAATGGGCCAATGCAGCTGTGAGCAGCACAAATGGAATTAAGAATAATGGATGCAGCGTTGCTGGGTTGTGGCCAAATCTGACCACAGAGGATAAGGGTTACGCATGAGGGGGTTTGCTGATCACGAGACATACAGAGGGGGCACAGAGGGAATGGGGGTGCTCGCAAGTCAGAGTTTAACAGCCTTGGGGGGGTTCCGCGTGAGTGACCCCGAGTGGTTAAGTATGGCTTGACTCCCTCCACCAACACAAGCGTTGACATCCGTGAAGACACGGAGGCATATGCACACGTCTAGAGGACATTTGCACGAACACTTACAGAGGCACAGGCACATGCGCACACGTCGACGTCACAGCAGACAGAATGCGCACAGACGAGTGAATATGTGCGCACACAGAAACGTGCATGAGCAGAGAGGCACGTGTGAGCACAATGGACAGATCTTGGGACTGCTGCTGCTGGCTATATGATTGACAGAAATGCACTAATAGTTTACAAAACAGACAATGCTTACAGTCAACCATATTTGACAAATATCCAACTAGAATAGCAGATGTTACTGCAACGCCTGAGACAGATAAAACTGAATGATGTTTTTTTAGCCACGATTAACTATCTGACCGGGTGGCTTGGTGGTACAAGGAGTAGCTCACAGTCAAAAGTTGTGAGTTTCAAACATGGTTGGGGGTTAACTTGACCCATCATCCCTCTGGGCGATAAAAGATGTACCACTTTGTGGTGAAGCCAACAGTGTTTGTCCTTTGAGAAGACGCACCATCACCATTGTAATGCAGAATTCCCACCACTGGTTCAAACGTTAGATGAGCGCCATCTCAACATTTGTTTGAACAGAATTTCACTCTGACATATTGAGCAAGAAAAACTACACAGTAAAAGGACATCAACCAAAACATACAAGCAGGAACACAGGAAGTGCTCCTGACAGATACCTGACTGGTTGCACATCTGCTGCCTTGAAAGGAAACCACTTTTCCAGATGACAAGAGGACCCAAAACAATAAACACCCTTATTGTATCTGTCTACAGCCAAACCCCACCACAAGCCCACCTCCCCAGGTTTTTACACAAGCACTCCATCTGCCCCTGTCCCATCAACCCATGACCCCCACAGCTGCAGGGGTATTTGCAAAGCGATAAACCGTAGCAGACAGCGAGTGGTGCACACCACTGAGGAACCCTTGTCTAGTCCAGCCGCTTCTCAAACAAGCTTTGTGTGACTTTTATCCAACCACAGCCATAGATAATCTCCATTTGTGAAGACCTTCTAAGAAAACTGATAGCACAGAAATAGAAATATGAACACAGAAAAGCAGATATGTTCCCCATCCTAACATTACACAACATGAGCTTCACTGCAAACAGACACGCATCTAGACAGTTTAAAATTGTCTAATAATGTGAAACATTTAAAACACCAGAGTGTTCTCGTGACATCAAGCAGACACATATATATAAGTTATTGTATTGCAGAGCAAAGGCCCAATGACTGAATGCACTGAGCAGTGTGAGACCTGGAGCGGTGAGTGATCCAGAGCAGGGTGGCGCAGTGGTAACATCTGCGTCTCATAGAAAAAAAATGTCCTGCCTGAGGCAGTTCGATTCCCACCTCGGGTGCCTTTTTGTGTGGCGTGTGTTTTTGCTCATTATTCTGCATGGGCTTCCTCCAGGTTCTCCGGTTACCTCCCACAACAAAAAAACCCCCACTAAATTAATTGGCCAATAACATCATAATTTATATAACGCCACGCCTGGCAAATGTTGGTGCCGGCTAACAGCTGAGTGACCCGGAACGGTGCGAGTGACCTTTGTCCAGCAGAAACTTGACGATGCGTGCGTCGTCGATGAGGGTGGCGTAGTGCAGCGCCGTGACTCCCCGGAAACTGGCTCGTGTGTTGAGGCGGTCGCTAAACTCATCTTCACGCGCCACCAGTACTGGGTAAACACACGGCATCAAATCACCAATCCTTGGTTGCCACTCCATTCTTATACCTGACAATCATCGATTGTCCCCTCCAGCCATGTGTGCCACAGAAGCCCCTTGCGTTCCTCTCTCAATATAATTCTGAACGCAGATCACTGAGCTCATCCCTGCACACTTCTCAGTTTTTATTTCATATTTTTGCTAACGTCCATGTTTGTGACCTGTATGTTGTAGCAGGTAGTATGCACTGATTCAAATCTTTCTTCTTAAGACACATGGGTATGTTAATTGCCATTGTCAAAGTCAGCTTTCCAAAATATTTTCACCTGCTTTCGTCCAACAAAAAGAAAATCATCCAAGAACACAAATTGTGGAGTCTGCACTGACGGCTGTCTTGAATTCTCACATGTAAATATAAATGAAGCAATAGATGCTACACATGTATACATATAAACAAGGTTAGTTCATTACAATAGAATCAAAACATTGACACAGCAGCATGGGGAGAAAGGCTCTTAGTTGTTCCTGCAGCTGCTAGAAAACAACCCAGTGAGTAGCACACATTTCGTACAGCTTTCTCAAACAAAGACCCTGAAGAGCCATACTGACCACTGTAAGATGTGGCGCTACATGTGGTATTACAGAGCACCCAGTAAAGCTGGCATGGCACACAAGGAGGTGTTACAGCCAATAACATACGCTAGCTGCCTCAACTCCCTCACACAATTCTTGATAATAATAATAATTGCGCTTTTAGAGCGCTTTTCACCAGAGGGTCACAAAGCACTGCACAGAGCTGTGGGGAGATAGCGGCATGTCAACAACAGCAACGACATATGAACGGCAACAATTACATTTTTTTATTACAATCCTGAGCTGTGGAGAGACCAGCATGTCAACAGCAACATCAGAGTAGGTCACTTAAAAGTAAAACAATGGCTGTATATTAGTGGACATAAAATAACAGATGAAAAATAATTGTTTAACAAATGAAGGAAGGAATAAGTGTACTTGTTACGGATGTTCTCCGCATCCATGACTCAGTCTCTCCAGAGTGTAAGCCGTCTCGTGTGTGTGGCTCACACTACGTGGGCACTCACCCTCGAGAGAGTGCATCTGCAGTGAGCGCGCTGTGCTGTAGATGCTCTCAAAGTCATCGCCAAGATCAGGATTTGCTCCAGCAGCAAGAAGAACCTCAACCACACTGCAAATCATACAACAGTATCCAGTCACCTTTACCATTTGCATGGATGTGGATTGAGTAGCAACCATTAATTCATGTGCAGGTTGTTAAGCGGGTGGCATGGTGGCACATTGGGTAGCACTGTCACCTCACAGCAAGAAAGTCCCAGCTTAGATTCCCAGCTCGGGTGCCTTTCTGTGTGAAGTATGCGTGTTCTCCCGGTGCCCACGTGGGTTTTTGCCAAATACTCCGGTTTCCTCCTACCGTTCAAAGTCACGCTGCTGCCTAGATTAATTGGCCTGCTGAATAAATTGCCCTAAAAAGTGTACCCTGTGATATACCGGCGTAATATCCTGGGTATCCCCCCTGCCTTGCACCCTCTGTCAACCGGGATAGGCTCCGGCCTCCCCACGACCCTGTACAGGATTAAGCAGGTATTGATAATGAATTAAGTTGTAAAGCCTGCTGCTTGCTTCAGAGGACAACCAGGAATTACCCCGAGTTGCCCTGGGGAAAGCAATCAGGAGATGTGAGTTCCCAGAAACCTATCGACTCACATAGACGCCCATGAACCCACAATATGTTCACTGTTACTTATAGCAAGCTGCAATGGCATGCGGGACATTGTTATTTTACCTAGCATAGGAAACGCTGATTGCAGCTTCCTTTGTCAGTTTGGATACAATGTAAGGCTGATGGAGCGGTGAGCATGTCGATGGCTAGGGGGGCTGGTAATAGGATCCCCCATGAGCTATAATGGTTTAGTAGACCAGTTTGTCTGGTGCATAAATCACCTGCACTGCTCTCTGTGCTTCACGGTTGCCCAACACAATCCTCCGTGTGTGCCCATGGGGAGTATGCTCTACAATCCCCATTCGTGTTCTGCTCACATACCTGTAGTGACGGTTGATGGCCGCCACCATGAGAGCCGTCCAGCCGAGCTCATGGCGAACATTGGGATTCACTCCTTCAGCGAGCAGTCTGTGAGGAAGCCAAGCACACAACACAAATCTAGAAATCAATTGGCTCTCACGGTGTGTATCCTTCACCAAGTATCCTTCACCAAGTATCCTTCACCAACCTGTGAAGTGCACATTATTATTTATCAGACATACTTGTCCAGGGCAACTTACATCATTATAGAGGTGTGAAGAAGCCACAGAGCGGTGAGAGGAAGGCAGCCATGCATTCAGCCGGCGCCAACATTTGCCACACTGCGTTATTATTGTTATTGGCCAATTAATTAACGAGGGTTTTTTTTTTAGATGTAGGAGGAAACCAGAGAACCCAGAGGAAACCCACACACAAAATCCACACAGCAAGGCACCCCAGGTGGGAATCGAACTGCCTCGGGCAGGACTTTCTTTCTGTGAGGAGCAGATGTTACCAATGCGCCACCCTGCCTTAGGCTGCTTTATTGCAACGTATAGATACAGCCAGGATGCTCTCTCTCTCTCACTCCATCGGATGCCTTCGTGTTTGTATGAACTACAATGTTGGGAATTTAAACAGAATCAGGTGACAGGATGTCTATGCCGTGAGAACATTGGCACCTCAGAGAAAGTCTTAGCCGAGGCGGTTCGATTCCTGCCTCTGGCACATTGCTGTGTGGAGTTTCTGTGTTCTGCCCCTGTTTTGCATGGGTTTCCTCCGAGTTCTTTGGTTTCCTCCCATAACTAAACACACACTAATTTTTGGTAGATATTATATAGAGTACAGGATGCAATGTCTGGAAATGTTGGCACCAGCCTTCCCCCTGCCTTTTCGGTTTCCCCGTGTCTCCGAGTCGTTCAGTCGTTGAATAGGTGCAAAACATGAATGACTTGTGCGCATTGTAAATAGCAATGTTGTTATTGACTTCAGGATTTTTAAGTGTGCGGACCATTACCCCACAGCAGCTCCCTTCGTGTCTCAGTTAAAACTGTCAAGACGTTACGTGTACTGCCTAACATGTCTATGTGCCGAAAATGGGTGATGGGTTTTTATTTGGGGTTTTAATCACGTGATTACCAGTAACGCAAAGTATTTTGTAACAGCCCTAACAGTAAGCTTCCGAACAAGCCTTTACTTGCACCAAGAGCCTTCGAAGCTATGTGCATGGTGTTTGTCCTTGTAACAGGAGTGCATATGAGTCTGTATGGATGCAGGATGGTTGTGTGGACATGTGCTTGAAAGACATCCCAACCACCGCTCATTTAATGGCTGCCTCTAAACCATTACCATTGTTACAGGGCACCTGCAGCCTCCAATGTGTTTGTGGGTAAACAGCTCACGATTCTCACGACCATGCAAGTGGCTACCCACCGTAGCAGACGTGCAGATAAATAAGCAATAAGACAACAACGTACGTGACGTTTGGCTTGAGGACACATCTCTCTTCCAGTTTGGCAGATGCCCCCCATCGTGGCCCACAAAGCCCAAAACCAGACTTAACCTTTAACATGAAAACTGCTAGCACGTGCTTATGAAGACTGGGGTTATTAAGCAATATCCCTCTTGAGAATCAATTACAATTCCGAAAGTCACAAACCGGTAATCGTTTACAGGGAAATGTTTGTAGGAATAGGTGGGCGAACCCACACTTTCCCCCACCACAGGAGACCTGCCTATCGACTAAGTGGTGTACCCATAAGACTAGGTAAAATTTAGGAAATCTGGCACATTTGGCTATTGCCATGCCGGGAGATGGAATCGAACTAGCGTCTTCTGGATAGCATGAAAATCTTAATTACACCGTGGCGACTTCCCCGCTCAATACTTGGTGCAGAGGTGCACGATGGGAGTAGAAGACCACCCTGGTTAATCACAGTGGGCATTAAAGATTCGCTGACCTCATATTAAACGAGTAGACCATAGTGTGCCGGCGTTTACGGTGGGATTACACACAGCCACATCACCCTCGACTGTACAACTCCTGCAGACCGCGTGAAACTGGCTTCGTGACGACAGCAGTGTGCCGCGAGACTGCCGTGAATACCAACGGTATTCAGTCGTTAATTGTCACGGTGCAGCAGCTTCAACGCGGCCTCCTTGTCCGCATCAAGACGCGCTCTCACCTCTTAACCTCCCCTGCGTCACCTGTCCGGGCGGCCCGCATCAGACGCGCACCTGCACACATCCAGCATTAGCAAACCGGGCTCACATGGCACGCACACCGCATACTCTGCGCGCGCGCACACAGCCAAAGATCACCCACACGGCCTTCAATAGCCTGTTGGAGCAAGTGCTGTTAGCGATTAGCACCTATACAGGCTAGCACGGCACACAAGGGGAGGTGGAGGGGGGGGGAGGCAGTGCAACCTTCGGCTGCCTTTTTCCCCAATGCTGATGTTTACACACCGTACCAGGTACTCATTTGACGACGCGTCAACCTAGGGGAGGCCCAGAACCGGATCAGAGAACATGGTCACTGGTATTGGCCGCGAGAGGGAGTAGAATTCGGATCGCCAGTTTCGTAATCATTATTACAGCAGAACGTACACAGTGTGCTTGCGAGATTTACAACAAACGTTCGCACTGATGTCCCCCACTAAGTGGCGGGGGAGGGCATCACCGCGCGCGTTTGTGCCAGGCCACGTGCACCTTGAGTCCCTCGTGAAGTGTCGAAGGCTCGCTGATGGG
>JAZEWT010000002.1:11385856-11401210 GCA_036362905.1 Mordacia mordax
GGAGGAAGTGTCTGGGGTGAGGGAAGTTTGGGCATCGCTGCTTAGACTGCTGCCCCCGCGACCCGGCACCAGATAAGCGGAAGAAGATGGATGGATGGATGGTTGTACACGTTTTGTTATTGCTTTCTTCATTTTGATGACCTAGGTCACTGTTGTAAATAAGACTCACTTGGCTCTCAAGTTTTCACCTGGTTAAGCTAAATAAAATTTAATGCAATTTACCAGAGACCCAAATAACAGCAATAGATACCTCCAAAGCCAACCCTGCGATCCACAGATCTCTTGTGCAGTGTCTTAAGATAGTTATTTAAATGAAAAATATATTTTTTAGATAATTGTTTTTGCAGCCAAGAGGATTTACAATTCATTATGAAGGAATGAGTGCAACCTACAGTTGGTGTAGATTCAAGTGACTATCGAATCCAATTTCTAAATTTGGATGTGAGAGTTATTCTATCACCTCAAGACAAGAAGGTTCTGGGTTCGAATCCCAGCTCGGGTGTCTTTTTGTGTGGCGTTTGCGTGTTCTCCCCGTGCCTGCGTGGGTTTTCGCCAGGTTCTCGGGTTTCCTACCACTGGTCAGAGACACGCTGCCGCCTCGATAAATTGACCTGCGTAAATTGCCCCAAAAAGTGTGCCCTGCGATGTATTAGCGTCACATCCTGGGTATTCCCCCACCTTGCACCCTGTCAGGGTAGTTCTGGCCCCTCACAACCCTGTACAGGATTAAGCTGGTATTGAGAGTGAATGGTTCTTAAACTAACCGGTGAGATTAAGCAAGAACAATAGGTGTGTTGAACACTTCTTCACTTGGCGATATTTTAACCCCATGTCGGATGGTGGAGGGTCTTGCAATAGGTTTGTTAAATCACAGGGCCTAACCAAAAAAAGATATATTTCTTAACCTTAATTCAGCAATTGTAGCAGCAGCCGGACACCACTTTGTTTACCAAGTGCATTGTTTCTCTTCCAGCAGAAACCATCCAGTCCTTATGAGGCCTCGGCACCCCCTTCCTCATCCAGCATCCCTCCCGTGTTCTGTACAGAAGACTTTATCAGGTCACAGGAGGCTACCTATTGGCCGGAGGACCCGGGATTTAACGACATGCGAGATTCATAAAGCCATCACACAACCTCTTTTCCACATCTGCAGAGACGTTACATTAAAATATTTATACCGATGTAAGTTCATCTTCACCATTGGTAAAATATTTGTTGCCTGGTACCTGCAGGACCAGATCAATGTTGGTTATTCAAATGTGTTGGTTCATTCAGCTTTGCACAGAAAAATAAAAAAAAGTTACTTATTACATTTCATTAAAAAGGTTGGCAATAAATTATTTGCATACTTGCCAATTGTTATTTTTAAGTTGAAGGATGTGCTAAAGCCTCATTGTCTTATTTCATATCTAAACTTCTTTGGCAATCGTTAGATTCAGTCTTTATTAAATCCATGCGATCAGCTTGTTTTGTCGACTCGTCTTTTTTGAATAAGGTGTTGAGTGCAGGATGTGGAGCTTCATTACTTTTTGGGCAGATAAACAGGGTAGCCTTTCTGCAAACTTTGGCCGTGTTTTGAATGGTGCAGCAGCATTAGCCCAAGTTGTTTATAATATTTTGATTCATGTTGGTTTTTTTCTTTTTGGATCACATGGGCTATGATATTGCCATCAGTTATAAATTCTTATTATAAACGAGCCACTCTACTTCCCCTATTTAAACTGGAATTGATTTACATTTTTAACCATATTCAAAATTTCATCAACAGATTTTTTTTCACGAACATATAAGCCTGTAATTTCCTCTTCATCCAAAACGCATTTAGCAAACATCACAACCACAACTGCCTCCAAGACCTTAATGTCTCACTCCAAAAAGGCTTCTGTATGTATCGATGTAATGCTCAATAAAGCGGCATTTTTCATGGGGCAGCAATGGTCAGGTGCCAGATTACGAAGCTCTTACAAGATAATTTTAATCATACGGTTTGTTGCAGGACGCTTGGCATTTTTGGCCTGTGCATGGCAACTGTGTTTAAAAATATGATCTGTATAGGTTATGGCTGAAATGATTCAATTAATAAGATAGATGCTTGCTTCCAAAAGCTGCTCTTTCGGGATAGCTGTGTCGATCGCTCCTGTACTTCCTGACGCTTTGCCTCCGACGTTGTAGGCATCCTCAGGCATTGTGGGCGAGTTATTTGTGTGACTGCTAATTAAATGTCAAGTTATTCTTTCCTTCAGTGTCACTTCTCATCAGAAGATAAAGGACATACTCCAGGATCATTTCAGCCATAGTTTCGACAGATTTTTTTTTTTAAGTTGCCATGCACAGGCCAAAAATGACAAGCAGCCTGCAACAAACCACATGATTAAGACAATATTGCAAGAGCTTTGTAATCGGCACGTGACCATTGCCGGATCATCAAAAATGCCGCTTAATTGACCATTACGTAGATACAAGACTTTTAAAATATATATTTTTACGTGATGGGAGGGGTGCCGACAGGGCACCAACATGCAGGGGACATCTTTCGTCGCTGGTTCCATCATGTTTGTGCCAGCCATGAATAAACATTTTACACTAATTAGACTCACAACACCACAAGTGTGCGTTGCTTGAAAATTTGCGGCCGAAATCCTCCACAAGCAAAAATTGTTTCTGGCAATAGCTTTGCAACTTTATTGCCTCCAAGTCACATTGTTAATTTAACCTGTGGATCAAGGTATCATTTCAGACTATGAAATGCTTTTACAGGAATTTTCTTTGCATGTTTCTCAAGCATGACGGCACCATCCAGGAATTTAAAGGTCTGCAATATCAAGGATGCAATTTACCGTATCACGCAGGCATGACATTGTTTTGAGTGAGACATTAAGAAGGTCTTAGAGGCAGTTAAGGCTGTGTGGTTGTTTGTTAACGGCTTGTTGGATAAAGAGGAAACTTCCGGCTTAAATGTTCCAGAAAAAAATCTGTTCATGAAACTTCGAATATGGTGAAAAATGGCGTACCCCCCCTTCCACTATCCCTGGAAGAGTGTGACGCAGAAGAACACAATGACTTGAGATAGAAAAAGCAGTCACACAACTCGCCTCCAATGTGGGAGGCAAAACGTAACAGGAGGGAGGAGCGATAGAAGCGCCTTTCCCAAAAGAACAGCTTTTTGATGCAATCGTGCCGTAAAACCTACATCAGTGCAATATATAAGATTAACTTTAATAGACAAAACGTTAAAGGATAACACCACAATAACAAAGTAAAAAGAATATTGTAAATGTGACAAATTGGCACACGATCAAGATTGAGTTTCAGATCGGACTTGCATTCATGTCTACACCATTGAAAAATATTTACTGTGTAAAGTAGCTTTTTATGTACAGTAGTATGCCCGTGGGCAGATTATTATATTTATTTACACTGAACATTTAAATTAGTTTTCAAGAGCGTTATGCAAAATTATCAATTGGGGCAACATTGCCATGTATAATCCAAATTACAGGTAAAATTTCAGCATTATAATGGTTGGGCCAATACAAGTTATATTTGTGCATTTAAAATAAATCAAGTGCTAAACATCTATACATCCGTGAGGCACCGTGTGTTCTGCAAGCTGCCTTTGCCCCGGTGGTGTCATGGGTTTATCCAGTACCGGTTTCCCGTGCGGTGGAGTATCCTGTATGGGCGAGTCCGGTGCAGGGAACACGAGGCCATGGTTGATGCCCTGCATCTCTGCTATGCTGAAGCCCATGAGCACATGGGGCCGCTGGGCGCGGATCGTGCGGAGGCACGTGTTCCGCTTGCAGGCAAACAGCGTGGACGCGTCCCCACGACGCATCCACAGCTTCTCCGTGAGCAACGCCACCTCCTGCTGGTTTGGGTACGGGCGCAGGTTAAAATAATCCACAAGGAACTGCTTCCTTTCGTCGTAACTCTTGTTGATGAACTCGGTCGGATCTAAAGCCAGCTCTGTAGATCCATTGATCCCATGGTTAAGGTTCACCACCTTTATATTCTTACAGCCCTTGGGAGTGATTGCAGAAACTGTTGTTTTTTGTTGTAATTGTGTGTTAGGATCCACGGAACTCGGGTCGTGTGCTATTGGCGTGTTGGTGGCACAAGGTACGGCAACCACAACTGGAGTGGTACTGTCGATGTTGACTTGGGTTACGCGATTCTCCACCAAAGGTTCATGCGGCGTACTCATTGCCTCCTTAACAGGGCTCACGGTACAGTCATTCTTTGTATTGGCCGTCACCCCGAGCATTTTGTTCTCAATGACCTGCATGGGGCAGTGCTTTTTGTGTGCATGCAATGCATTCACGTATAGAGGGTAGTGGTATTGCACTTTACAATAAAAGCAGTAATACTTCACTATGTTCTTCTTCCGATCGAACGTCTGGCTGACACCATGCGTTGTGTTGAGATGCCGCTCCACCATGGTTGCGATCTGGTGCTGGGGACCTTGCACATTCACCCCACAGAACACGCAGAGTGCCTGCACCTGCCCCACGAGCCGCGAGTCAGCCGCGGCGCGCTCCTGGATACTCGTGGCGTTTACACTAACAGGTGGAAGTGCTGCGGCGTTCCCCAAATCACCAGATACAGGCAGAGGAGGGACTAAGCAGCTGCTTGACAGGCACGTTGGCATGACGGTGGCGCACACAGCAGGTGTCGGGGTCTGGTTTACCGACATGGTTATGGGATTTGCAGGGTGATTGTTGACCGTCACGATATACTGCTGTACTGGTGTAGCTTGCTGGGTGACAGCAGGCGAGACCCCTATTGTTGCAGGTTTCAAGACATCACAATTCACGACCCCCTTCGTTGTTGTGCCTACGGGCATCTGGGCCGCGCTGGAATGAGCTAGAGCAGGCTGGAACAGCAGCTGAAGGGGCTTCCCAGTTGCACGGTTACAGATGGCGATTGTTGGCGGCATCATCCCTTTGCACACTTGGGGAACCGTCACTAAGTTCGGCTGCTGGGGATGCGTCATCGTTATCTGTGTGTTGCCTGAAGCCCACATGTCATTCTGCAGCCGTACCACCGAGGAGGCAATGCTCGGGTTTACAATGACTTGTGCTAGAGCTGCTTCGGACCCATTCACTGCTGTAGGTGATACCACTGCTATGTGAAGTGGCGTGGCAGTGTCTACTTGTTGACACAGTGGTTTCGGTTTGGATATCACACTGTGCTCTGTTACAATGTTTTCTGTGGAAACTACACTTTCTGCACTTGCATTTGTCAGTTTGAAGGGGACAGCAGGATGCTGCTGGTTGGGTTGCATGGCCGATACGGTGGGAGTCATAGACACAATGTGAGAAACTCTGCTAGGCTGTGGGTTTTGCGATAGATTCACTGTGAGCAACGCTGGAATGCTGCCAAGCTGCTGCGATTGTGATACAGGAACAGAATGTTGAGAGACCAACTTAAAAACCAATGGCTGTTGACCTTGGGCAGATATTGGGACCGATGGGAGAGTGAAAGTGAAGACAGGTGGAGATGCATTCGAAGGCTGAGCTTGCAATGCCGGACTATTGTATGGCTGCGCTATATTTGAAACCGTGCACGGAGGTTTCCATGCGTTGTGCACACGGTTTTCTGGTACCTGGAAATCCTTTGTAAATATGAGCGAAGGTGTGGAAACACATCCTGAAGAGGAACTTGTGAAAATGGTGGCTTGCGATTCAAGAACTGCAGAGCTAGCAGTCCTGCAGTAGGGATGCTCCCTGGCTACATGCGCCAGCATTTTGTGATGTTCCTCGAAGGGCAAGAGGCAGTGCTGGCAGCGTAGGTTGTGCTGCAGCATGTGTTCTTTTAGCATCGTGGGCTGTAACTCCACATTGCACAAAGTGTACTGGGATGTGTTGGACATGGACAGACTACTCTTTGCTGCCGATGTGGGGCCACAACATGTGGCAGAATGCTCCGGAAATGCCCCTGAGGTCACAAACGCCTTGCAGACCACGCAAAACTCAAGGGGTTGTGCCGGTACTACGAATCGTGACCCTTGGTTGACATGTAGTGATGAAACAGCCGATCCCTGTGTTCCGTTCTTCTCTACAGGAGCCATGGACACTTGGCCCGGCTCAATGCTCGGAGGTGCTAACTGTAATAGTGGTGGCAGAAGCGGTGGCAACAATGGCGGTGCCAATAAGGGTGGTAAGGGCGACTGGAAGGGCAGCAGCTGTGTGGGACAAATATACTGCTGCGGCCTGCTGCTGCCCAAGCATGACGGCGTGAAGATGGGGTATCGGACGAGGGACCAGGGGCGCGTGGGGTTGTGCGAGGTCGCCATGTGCCGCAGCAGCATCTCGTAGTCACCCTCCCTCCGTCCGCACTGGAGACAGCAGAACAGCTCACTGGCAGGGGAGCTGTTGTCCTGCAGAGGGGGGGGGACGAGCTCGGTCTTTGACGCCATTGTGGGGGTGGGCAGCTTGGAATGCAGTGGGACAGGCATGGGCACGGGCCTAGTGACCAGCACACTCGCTGGCGCCCCGACGATGACGGATGTGGGGAAGGCAGCTGGATGCTTCTTCGCGACGTGGGTCCACATGGCAGAGTAGGCAGTGTGCCCTTGGAGGCAAAGCCTGCACACAAACGCGAGGCTCTGCGCAGGTCCACCACCTTGGCCCGAGTCGCCCTTGGCGGAGGTACCACTGTTGTGCCGTGTGACAACGTGCTCCTCCATGGTGAGCCGGGTACCCCGGAATGGACAGAACGCGCAGCTGAACACCACGCAGTCCTGCATGCACGCAGAGTGCTTGCTGCGCACGTGGCTCTCAAAGCAGACGATGGTGGCAGATGTGAAGCTGCACACCTGGCAGGTCCAGTTCTTCGGAATGTCCTGCAAACAGCACAAGCAGTAGTGAAGGGAGGCTCAGTATCAATAGAACCGCATGTATAGTGCTACTGGGGGCTACATCTGGTCATAAGGGTGAGGCCATACCCTGTCTAGGGGGGGGTGTACCATGCCTCCCATTTTACATTTCACGCTTGCACATTGTTGGTGCTTCCATTTAGGCAAGGGATAAAACGGAGACCGTGGCAGAATTTCTCTAAAAGATAACCACTGTTGACGTACCCACCAAGTGTTTCTCATTTCACGGACCTCGGGGAGAGAGGGATGATGGGCCGAATCAACCACCTTGGACATAAAACGCATTTTCCACCATATAACCGAACTCTGTGGGTGAAGTCAGCAGCGGTACCTGCAGTTTCATTTTTTTCCACAATCTTGATTTTTTGCTCTTTACTGCCAAGGAGCCACTGGTTTGTTCCTGAGTGGAAACACGGAGCACAGCAACGTGTAAAAGCTCCACAATCTGCAGTACTGGATAACGCAATTCCCAAGGCAATGTAGGATTTATTTTTCTGCTTCTGTTGAAGACAGCTGCCCCTATGGGTGCCCTTTTGCATGTTTGCGGTGTGATGCAAGTTTTTTGTTGAATGTTAAGCACTCTGAGACACCCTGGCACACAAGCGGGTGGCAGTCCTCTGTGTTCACTTCATTACCGCCGTGACTGGGGTATTCGCCAGGGCTTTACACTTGTGCTTTGCAGGAGGTTCGTCTTGAGTGAGCAGCTCCCAGTCTGTGTACTGATAGTTCCAGGTCACCAGATCCTCGTCCTCCTTATTCTAGCACACACAAAGACAGAGATCCCCCTTGTGGCCAAAAAGACTGTACAGCAAGCACAGTTAGCGAGCACCTATGACAACTACCATAGTACACAACGGGCTGGGTGGCTGGCAAAACAACAACCGCCATTCGCCACTAAGTGGCGGTGACGTCACCACGGCACCTGTACCAAGCTGTATGTACTTTAAGACCACGTGATTTGTCAACTTGCTGTATTTTAGCCACCCGGCACTCCATTCATTGTTGTAAGCATCATTCCTCTACCCATCACTTCCGTGATCCTCCTCCATAGAGGCAGATCTTGACACTGCTGGTATCCGTCTTCAGCAAGTCCACTCAGCTTCAGGTCCTCCTGTACCACATCAGTCAATCATCTCTTTTCTAGCCCGTACCGCGCCTATTTATGACCCCTATCTGGCCAAACAGAAGCTGCGTGGGCATGCAGTGGTTGGGCATGCAGGCTACATGACCCAGGCACCGCAGTCTCACCTGTTGGAGAAGCTGGCCAATGGGACTTTGTCCAGATCTTTCGAAAATGAAAGCTACTCGCACAATCCAACCTGGTTAAATCCAGAATGGATCGTAGGGAGGCCAGCCAGAAGGTTTCAAAATGGCACAGATGTTTTGCCAGGTGGGTCCACACCTCGCAAGCATTGATAAGAGAGGGAGTAACCGCATCTGAGAGGACTCGAAGGTTCGTGTGGAGCAACAGAGTAGGGAGCTTCCACACAGCGTTATGTAGCCGATGAAAAGCTAATGCCGCCCGACTAATACGGAGTAAGACCTCCACTGCAAAATTGGAACCCGGAAAAAAGCACACTGCCCAGGTATGAAAACTTCTCCACTCTCTCCACAACTGCCCATAACTCATGGAGAGTTGAAGAGGTGGAATACTTACATTATGGCATAAGATACCCAGACAGGTGTTTGGTTTTGGTGGGGCTGATGGTAAGACCTCACCTCTGTGACATGCCCAAGGAGGATTAACCAACAGAACCCCTAACCTTCCTCAGAGTTAACAGCAATTACCAAACTGTAGCATAAATAACATGGTGGGCCAATCGAGAGCCATCCCTTGATCACACCCAAGCATTGATCATCCTTCCAGTGTATTTGTACCAGATTGAAATTCCACTGGTACATCTGTTTAAAGCATCTCGAGCTACATCGTCAAAAAATATGTTAAAATCATGTAGGAGCCAGATGGCATCCCTGTCGCACCCAGAGGAGAACAGGGAATGGCTCGGACCCCCAACACATAGCTTTAACCGTGCTTACCCACCATCATTCAGGTCCTTAATGACAGCGAGCAGAATCAGAGACCCCAAAAGCACGAAGAACAGCCCACAGCCCTGGTCCACTGATGGAATTGTAGGTCTACACCTCTACTGTACAGCCATCCAGACAATATGGCATCTGATGATTGCTTCAAAAAGCTGCTCTCCCGGGAGAGCCGCGCCGATCGCTCCCTCTCTCCATCTCGCGACATTTCACCTCACACTCCAGAGGCATCCTCAGGCGCAGTGTGCGTGTGTGACTCGTATTTATGTGTAGGTACTATGTCTGTGTTGAGTCTCCTTTATAGAGTTGCTGCATTCCAGGATCAATGGACGACGGTCGGGGTCCACTTGAAAGGGTTCCATTGTCTTACTCACACCCCGGAATTACATTAACCCCATCCTGTTCCACCTGTGACTAATCTCCTAGTTTGCATCTGATGAAAGAATGCCTGGTTCCCAAACACTTGGTAATTCCCCTCTCATGTCCGTATTTCAGAGCTCTATATCTATGCACTGCTGATTTCAATAACTGGCCTTCAGGCTTGGCTGAGCTTTATTCTCATGTATTGTGTGCGGTTCATAGTCTTTTCTGTCTTGTGAATCTCGATTGCTTCACGAATTAATCTCGGACCTTTATAGTGGATGGCTGCTAATACTCGCATCTTGTCAAATTCTGTGTTGCTTGCCTACACTACAGCAAACAACACAGAATAAAGCTCAGCCAAACCTGGAGGCCAGTCATTGAAGTCAGCAATGCATAGATATAGAGCTCCGAAATAAAGACATCAGAAGGGAATTTCCAAGTGTTTGGGAACTAGGCATTCTTTCATCAGATGCAAACTAGGAGATTATGGTTAATGTGATTCCGGAGTATGAGCAAGACAATGGAACCCTTTCAAGTGGACCCCGACCGTCGTCCATTGATCCTATAATGCAGCAACTCCATAGAGAAGACAACAGATACATGGTACCTATATATAAATAGGAGTCACACACGACACTCGCACACTACGCCTGAGGATGCCTCTGACGTGTGAGGCGAAACGTCGCGAGGTGGAGAGAGGGACCGATCGACGCGGCTGTCTCGAGAGAGCAGCTTTTCGAAGCAATCATCATGCATCGAGCCGTGAAAACCTACATCATTACAATGCATATTTTGCAAAGTGAAATGTTTTGCTTCCAACTCGACTATGCACATTACCTCCATGAACGTCCGGCACCACTCCAGGCCAATGTCACAGAGGATCGCCTTGACAGCCTTGCGGCTCTTGCGCAGACACTCCAGATTTGTCACAGGCAACTGCAGTGACGACCCAGTTTCTGCAGACACCATGACACCTGTCACTCCCCACACACTATCGACATGCCACCTCCATGCACAGCACAATGGTGAATGCACCAGTTCTGCAGATTAAGCTTGACATCCGGGCCAATGGCTCAGCAGTGGTATGAGCAGTTTATACGCGCTAACTCGCAAGTTTAATCCTAGTTGGAGATTTATTTCAGCCCATGATCTCTTGGGGATTGATAAACTTAGGACTATCTTGTGTGGAAGTCAAAAGTGATTGTCCACATTGATAAAATCTTCCCCATAATAGTAATGAAGAATTTTCCACCACGGGTTGAGGACTATAAACATGAAGTAAGCACTGCCTCAATGATAATGAGGAAATCGCTTTGACCCGTGTACCTGCAATCTCTAGTTATTAGGACTTGCAGAGTCAAAAACAATGTCACATCATATTTTAAAGGTACACATTTGCCACACGTTTACTTTACATTATGTAATGTGTTAAACCTAGCCCTACATATCATTACAGTTTTCATTAAATGAGCAAAAACGTAAAACAGAAGGAATCTGGGTCACCTGTAAGTTGCAGGAATGGGTCAGTGTTCATATTGAAGGCCACGGCACCCTAGGGAACACAATAACATTTACTCCTTTATTTGTTTAACAATAATTTTATCTAATGTAATGATGTAGGTTTTCATGGCTCGATCCATGATGATTGCTTCGAAAAGCTGCTCTCAAGTGCCTGAGGATTCCTCTAACGTGTGAGGCGAAACGTCACGATGGAGGAAGCTGGAGCGATCGACGCGGCTGTCCCGAGGCAGCAGCTTTTCAAAGCAATCATCAATAATTGTATCCATTAATTTACGTCCCTTATTGATTTATAGCCATTATTTTACTTTAATTAATGGACTCTGATGTTGTTGTTGACATGCCATGCTCTCCACAGCTCTGGAATGCTTTGTGACCCTTGGGTGGAAAGCCCTCTGGAAGTGCAAATATTATTATTACTCTAAAGCAGAGGTATTTTATTTTAGCACAGTTGATGGGTACAAGCACGGAGGCCCAAAACGTTACACAGCTAGCAACAAATAGGTGGATGATGGTGACGCACACCTGCAATCCAACATTGAGAGTTGGTGGGTCACAGAAATGTCGTGAAACTTTCTTTCGGCAGGCATCAAGCTGCAGACAGAAGGCGTGTATTGCATTCCTTGCAGCAATTGTGAAGAGGTGTACATTGGGCAAACAGGCAGAAAAATCACCACAATAAAGAGAGAACACCAGGCTGTAGTGCTCTTGCTACATACAGAGAACTCGGCAGTGGAAGCTCAGTGTAAACAGAAAGCACACAATCGATTTTGACAACGGCCTAAGATTAATCTGTGAAGCAATAGAGATTCACAAAACAGAAAATACCGTGAAGAAATGAGAATAAACCTGAGTCAAACATGGCAGCCAGTTAAACAATAAACAGTAAACAGCCTTAAACAATGTACTACAGATAACATTAGAAAAAACATTAAATACGGACTTAAATAATTTGGCAGGTATTCATGAAATACAAATTGAAAGTAATTGGTAAATCAGGGGTGGGACCGGATTAAGTTAATTTGAATGCTAATATGCGAGAAAGATAATGGAACCCTTTCAAAGGGAAGCCCGGGAAGTAGTGATCTGGAATCTGAGGTAGTGATTTGGAATGAGAGAATGATATGGTGACATATAAACAGCAAAGTAATACAAAGGACTCATCCACAGAACGCCTGAGGATGCCTCCAACATGAGAGATGAAACGTTGCAAAGGAGACAGGAGGAGCGATCGAGGCAGCTATACCCAAAGAGCAACTTTTGGAAGCAATCAGTTTAAATAATTATTGTTATAAAGATACCAGGTAGGATGACCCGGCGTTGCCGGGGGAAATTTGATGGCTGATCCATGTGCGTTGTCCGAGTAAATTTTATGGTTTACCCGTGCAAAAAAGCAACGTGAAATTCATTAACACGAACCCGATGGTACCCGGTGCAAGAAAAGAACTTGAAATTTATCATGATGAACAAAACATACAATAAAATTTAGTAAAACGCTGTATGAAAGCAAAAGCTACAGTAGTGCTGTCGCCTCACAGCAAGAAGGTCCCGAGTTCGAATCTTGGCTCGGGTGCCTTTAGGTGTGGAGTTTGCATGATCTCCCCGTGTCCGCGTGGGTTTTCGCCGGGCACTCCGGTTTCCTCCCACAGTCCAAAAAACATGCTGCTCCATAGGTTAATTGGCTTGCAGACTAAATTGCCCTCAGTGCCCGGTGATGGACTGGCGTCTCATCGTGGGCATATCCGTGCCTTGCGCCCTGTGTCTGCCGGGATAGGTTCCGGCTCCCCGTGACCCTGTACAGGATTAAGCGACTCTGACAATGAGATGAGATGGGAATATTCATGGTCTGTCCACCGGATGCATGAATGTAAACATTTCGTCCCATGCCAACCCTCGAGCCAGCAACGTAAATTTGACCATGCGAGAAGCACGGGCTCTCGAGGTTGATCCCAACAACCTTCAACGACTATCTTTGCGCCTTGTTGATGGTCATGGCGAATGCTAATCGAACTGGTGGGATTGTAATAGCGGCCCTGCTTATTCGAACTGGGGATTGTAATAGCTGCGCCCCTTATCATGACTCGGTATTGTAATTGCAATGGCAGCGCCGCATACCGTACCGTGAGGGCATGGGCGTAAGCACAGAAAGCGGTCCCGGTGGCCAGAGAAGGCCCTGTCGGCGCGCACTAAGGCGCCAAAAACTCGTTTGGGACCGAGTGCCGTCGTTCTGCAAAGGTCCCGTGCGATTTTGCAGAGTTTACCCTGATCAAGCAAGCAAACACAACTTGTTTATATATATATATTCCCCCACCCAATTTGAGAACAAGGTCAAACCACCTTGTCCACCACTGTTAACCACCACACTGCATATCACAACCGGCTTCTTCTTGTGCACTACTGCACTTTTAAAATATTCTCCTAAAGTCTTCTTTCCAAGCTGTTATGTGAACTTTGCTCCATTTAAAAAGTGCTCACCCTAATCTATCAGAACTTTGATGATGCCGTTTGCTGCTGATTCCTGATGTTTGGAGCCTTTGGACAAGTGCTCGTGAATATGGGAGCGCCACCAGGAGATAACACCTACCTGACATGCATGCATAGACTGCTTCAGCTGCAGCGGGTCAGCCTCCATGAGACAATCCTGCACAGAATGGAAAGGCAACAGAAAGACCGTGATTATACATATGCATCATTTATCTAGGGCGGCACGGTGGCCCAGTGGTTAGCGCTGACGCCTCACAGCAAGAAGGTCCCGGGTTCGAATCTCTCGGCCCGGGTGCCTTTTTGTGTGGAATTTGCATGCTCTCCCCGTGTCCACGTGGGTTTTCGCCGGGTACTCCGGTTTCCTCCCACAGTCCAAAAGCATGCTCCTGGGTAGGTTGATTGGCTCACAGACTAAAATTGTCCCGCAATGCCCGGCGATGGACTGGCGTCCCGTCGTCGGGTGTATTCCTGCCTTGCGCCCTGTGTTTCCGGGATAGGCTCCGGCTCACCGTGACCCTATATAGGATTAAGCGGTTTCAGATAATGAGATGAGATCATTTATCTATCTGCAGGAACACGTCTGGTGATGTCAGAGCGACATGGCTACCCTGTGTCATGGCTATAGCTGTGCAATGATAGAGAATACTTTATTTAAAAGTCATTCATAAAATTGGTCAATACCATCAATATAGGAGTATCTGGCTGTTTGGTGCTAGCTGACCACATTGTTGCCCCTCTACCTCTGAGGTTTCCTGCAGCACCTTGGGCCCTCTAGGTGACAGGCACGACTTTATAATTGGAATGAATAATTTTACGTCTATAACGGTGTCATTAAAGCAAATCGCAGATAAAATTCTGCAAAATAACATTTGTAATGCGCAGTATCCACAGATAGGGTATATTATTTCTGCGGAAAGTAACCAATGAGCTTGCAAGCTCTAGACGGGGTATTCCTGCGATACAACGCGCGTTCAGATGGACAAACGCAACAACATATAAAATCTAAGGGTAAATAAAACAAGCTCATAGCAAAATTTTACAAAAGCGAACCCCTAATCGAAATCATGTAAAATTGCGCGTCAAAAAGTGACCAACAATTGCAATAGCTTAATAAAAAAGCAAAGACGTGTAACAGTATTACAATGGGTTGGGAATAAATTGAAGATTTTTGTTTAACAAAGCGAAAGAAAATAAGCAACCCTCAAAACACCACCCATGAATTTTCGCAATTGCAGTTAGGCAATTTTTTTTTATTCTAATTGGGATCTACGAGAGCTGAACGATGATAGTGACTGGAGCCTCAAGTCCATGGCAATATTTTTGTCCCCAAAAATCTGGGTGCAATCCGCCCCAAATCATGTCCTCTAATTCTGATGTCTCTACGAATGGACCCAGAAGCCCGTACAAGGCGATCATTCCTTCTCATTCAACTCTTACGTTCGCGGCGTTTCAACGTAAACTTATGAGGGGGGGGGAGGCAGTTTCATTGCCTCCAGTGTTGGGTCCGAACCAGTGGCAAGCGTGGTAATTAACGCTGCTACATAATCCTCTTACTGTACACTTATGAAAAACACAGCTCGCGTCACTTTAGTTGCACTGCACGCGGTGTTTAACGCACGAGGTCCCATAAGATACTGTTAAATGGTCGTGTACAGCATACTGCATTCAGTAACGCAGCAGAACATCAAATAAAGTGTCGCGACTTTAGGGTTTTGTTTTTTTATGAACGATACGTATCTACAACAGAACAAATAACATCCAAATCGTGAAAACATGCAGAGCAGGTTTCGCATACTGTACACCTGTACTGCATATTATTAGATACTGTATTGTATTCTGCCTGCGAACCAATGGAGTTAGGAACGCAACTCGGTGAAGGAAGCCGGCTACTGTGATGTGTGACACCCGCACGTTAGTTTAATTCCCAAACGTTAATCTTTCCGTCCCAAGCTTGCGTCGCGGACTCAGATCACCATCACATTCAAGTTTGCCCCGCGCCGCCACCACTGACGTCGCCCAGGGCGCGTCCAACCCGCGAGGAGGATGGCGGGGGGGGGGGGAAGACCCGCGCG
>JAZEWT010000002.1:11427714-11444425 GCA_036362905.1 Mordacia mordax
CCGAGAGATTCGAACCCGGGACCTTCTTGCTGTGAGGCGACAGCGCTAACCACTGGGCCACCGCGCCGCCCAGGATTGAATTCAAGATCCTCATCACCTACAAGGCTTTCACTGGTGCTGCTCCAACATAAATCCGTGACCTACTCCAGGCATCCTCCTGAACCCGACCACTCCGATCCTCCAATACGGGCTTGCTGCATGTGCCCAGATCGCACCTCCATTCGATGGGTGACAGAGCCTCTCACGTGCATCTCCCAGACTTTGGAATGCCCTTCCATTGGAGATTCGGCCAACAGAGTCCCTGGGCATCTTCAAATCTGGCCTCAAGACTCAACTTGTTCCAAAAGGCTTTCAAGCCCTCTGGCTAGTACTGTTGATGTGGCTCAATGTTGTAGTGCCGGAATAATGGCTTTCTGCTGACCTACACCTGCTCGGGAACATTCCTTTCTTGTTTGTTGAAGAATTATTTGTTTTCCGCTTACTCTATGTCCGATAATTTATTGCTACTATTTGATTCTCAGTTAAACTGCTCTGATGTTGTTGTTGACATGCCATCCTCTCCACAGCTCGGATTTGTAAAAAAAAAATCCCCAAAAAATATAACGTTATTGTTGCTGATATTCCGTTATGTCGTTGCTATTGAAGTGCCGTTCCCTCTGCAGCTCTTTTTAGCGCTTTGTGACCCTCGGGTGAAATGTGCTCTATAATGCAATTTTTATTATTATTACACAATTTACAGACCCTTATATCAATTTGCTGCTCAGTGAATCTTTGTCACACTGTATTGATCAAGGGGTTTGTTTGAACATATTTCACCACACTAGTTCATGAACCATTATTTTATGGGTAGTTAATCTTCCTGTAATTGTTTAACTGATGTGAGTTCTATCTTTCTGATCGTATTTCTCCACTCATTACTGTTCTGGATCACCTCCAGTCTTTTGTATCCTGACTGGTCAATGCTTGCTGCTAATTAATACTTCAGGATATGGTTAACCCACATTCAGCAGAATTGAAAAAAGATGATAAATTGTTACTCTATTTGTGTTTTAATGTCTGTTCATATGAAATACAATGCCAAGGTAAATTCACCTGCAATGCAAATGGACAATGGGTGGATGAAACGGGAAGTCCCGACCTGCCAGGCTGCAAGCCAGGTGAGTAAACGTGGCAGGTACAATGCTCACACTGTGCAATTCTCCGTGTTCCACGGAACTGTGTAATTTTGTTCTTGGCTTAACCTTTGCGGGCGGCAGTGTGCGGTCTCGTTCGACGGGTACGCGGCAAACGCATCATCGGAGGGCGCTTCTCGCGCCTCGGTGACTTCCCGTGGCTGGCGATGCTGCTTCTCGACGGCCACTTCATGGGCGCAGGCGCCCTGCTGGGCAACAGTTGGATTCTCACAGCGGCCGAGATCTTCACGCAAGACTACGGCCAGGTTGACGTCTACCTTGGGCTGGTGGACCGCCGTGGGCTCCTTAACAGTAACAGCACGGTGGTGAAGGCCCACGTGGAGAGCGTTGTCCTCCATCCGGAATTCAACAGTGACGAGGAGGACGCTCATGACCACGACGTGGCACTGCTGCGTCTCGCCGAGCCCGTGACGCTCAGGAAGGATATTAGCCCCATCTGCCTACCCGGTCGCAATGAGGGCGGTAAGGTCAGCGCCCGCCCACCAGGGCCAGGGCACGTGGGCTACGTGGCCGGATGGGGCCGCATTACCACCACAAAGCTGCACGGTGCCTCTCCGCGCCGGCAGCGCTACGTGGCACTTCCTGTGGTGGCCCAGGACAAGTGTCGCCAAACATATGCGGGCATGGAGTTTGCGGGCAGGACGCTGGCATACACCGATAATATGTTTTGCGCTGGTGTGCCGGGAGGGGGGCGCGATGCCTGCAAAGGCGACAGTGGGGGGCCCTTCGCCTACAGAGAGCCCCACTCATTGCGCTGGGTGGCAGCTGGTATCACGTCTTGGGGTGTTGGCTGCGGCCAGAAAGGCCACTACGGGGTCTATACCAACGTGACTAACTTCGTGGCGTGGATTGAGAGAGAGATGCAGCAAAGAGGGAAGGGCTGACTTCTCATTTGAATCTTCGTCTTTTTAAAAACTTGACATTAGCTATGATATAAAGTAGAAAGATTGCATACATTACTTTAGGCATATTTAATGGAAACTATATTTAGTTTTAAAATTCAGAAGTGCACTATTATCTGTGGAGGATAATTTTATCTTGTCCAGCACAGTTGTCAGTGTGTGATGAAGTGTGACCGTTACAGTACAGGTCAGTAGCGGGGACCTTTTTCCTTGCTCAGGGGGCAATTAGGACTTTCATATACCTCGTCACACAAGCAGTCAGAAGTTACTGATTAAATTCGAAAATGTTCCCCTCTAATTACAGATTAGTTTGGCTCAAATACTTGTGGTGATGGATATATGTTGTTCGTGGGCAATCATGCAGTCATAAATCTCACGTGATCGCGCGCTGTATAAAATGTAATGTTGGACTCCGTATAAAAAAGAGGCTGCCTGTGAGTTCCACCACCCCTGCACTTGGCCAACAATGTAACATCAGAGTATGGAGTGGTATTCAACGTTCTTTTGTGAAATGCATTGCACTTAAAAAAATACAGCACAGTGTGGTGTTTTTATTTGCCCAAGCGGTGTTCACTTGGTGGGAATCAATGTGTGCTTCCGTTGCGGTGACCAGCGTGCTTTATAAAGCAGCAAGCATTGCTGTTGTAACCTTTCTTGAAGGAATTTATAACGTTATATTAGGAAATAAGTTTGTTAATGTTCATTCCAGGGCGGCACAGTGGCCCAGTGGGTAGCGCTGTTGCTTCACAGCAAAAATGTCCCGGGTTCAAATCTCGGCTCGGGTGCCTGTGTGGAGTTTGCATGTTCTCTCCCCGTGTCTGCGTGGGTTTTCGCCGGGCACTCCGGTTTCCTCCCACAGTCCAAAAAAATATGCTGCTACTACGGTAAAATTAAGAAATAATTAATAATTAATAATTAATTATTTCTGAGCCAGGAAACCTAATAGCAGGGGATAGAGCATGCACATGTAAACATCCCATCTCTACATCAACTTTGAGCAGATGCAGCGTCTGTAGATATTCCATTGCTGAATCCTCAGTAACTATAAATGCAATTATTATAATTAGACAGAGCGTGACCCCGCCCACTCACGTATGCCGCGCTGGAGCCCTCGTGTGGCCACTTATGCGCATGCGCGCAGCGACCGCGCGGCCTGGTGAAGCAGTCGAGGGAAAGGTCTCCGCTCGGTGCTCGGGAACGTAGCGCAATCCACTAACATCCGTGTCCCCATCGCTTCCTCGCCGTCCATGGTCGACGAGGGAAGGTGAGTTGAACTCTGCGGTAACGCAGCGCGCCACGATGCGAGAGATCATCGAGCGATTTATTTCGATTACTTGTCTCGTAACACCCGGTGGCCGCTGCGCCGTCGCCCGCCCGCCATTCATTGAGGTAACCGTCGGCGCGCCGTGCCTTCACATTATGTGCGACATTGACGGTTGCATTCCTAAATGTGCGACAGCGTTGCCATGTGCAGTCACTTAGGTGTTTGTTTTAAATCTGTACGCGTTGGTTAGAGATATCGTGTAACTGATGCATGTATACAGTACAGAGGCCTAGCTTGCGGCCTGTGTCGCGAGCCGAGCCTGTGCGGTCACGTGTCTTGTTAACCACATGTACATGACGCTAATGCATCAGTGTCTTGATTGAGTTGGTCACGGCTCAGTGTATAAGAATAGTTCTTAAGACATGCTCTTTCGCAACAGTCGTGTCGATCGCTCCCTCTCTCCTGCTTGACGTTTCATTGTTACGTTGGAGGCTCGATACGGCTGTATTGAAAGAGCAGCTCTTTCAACCATTTTCAGAGGGATATGTTTAAATAAAATGGTCAAACACAGTGTTCTTTTGAAGTATCATCGTTCGTAGACGTACATCTCTTGTCACTCCACTGCTAGATGAGGGCATCATGTCGTAAAGCTGTGGTAGTTGTATAAATCAGTCATGTTAGCGTGTATTGTAGCGCTTAAAATTACGAGATCCTAATTATTCCCCGTCAGTAAGTTATTTTAAGCAACTGGGAATTGCACTTGTGTAAGAATTACTTAAAGCGCCAACTCTGGTGCTGATATGCCGTTCTCTCCACAGTTATGTGTAGCGCGTTGTGACCCTCGGGTGAAAAGCTCGCTAGAAGTGCAATTATTATTTCTAAGCGTGTAATGAATGTAAGATCGTTTGCATTTAGCCAATTCTGTTTGAATATAAATGTATTGATTTTCAGACCGTCAGCGTTTATAACAAATGTACATAACAAGTTGGAAGTACAGTAGATGAATATGCACATGACTGGGACAAAGTGCCAAAATTCTCAAACTCCAGTACTTGTGAGAGTTTCGTGCGTTACTTATTGAGACCCGGTGGTGGACTGGCGTCCCATCGTTGGTGTATCCCTGACTTGCGCCCTGTGTCTGCCGGGATAAGCTCCGGCTCACCGCGACCCTGTACAGGACTAAACGGTTTCTGACAATGAGATGAGAAATGAGACTTATTGAGACCTCCACATCACCTGACATTTTAGTTAAGTCTAAGCGTAGGTGATATGATTGCGTTCGAGTTGGACATTACAGTGGGTGATGTGTCCTCCCCACAGCATTATAATCCCGTTGGTGGTGCCGTGACAAGTGGTCATCCGAGATGTTTCTCTACAATCTAACTCTACAGAGGGCCAGCGGCATCACTCACGCCATCCATGGGAACTTCTCTGGTACGAGGCACTCACAGTTCAGCTCCATATCTTGTGCAGTTGGGGTTAGAATCTACCGCTTATTGCATTGTCAAAGCAGTGTTCATGCAGAAATGTTATATCCAAACAGCAGCATGCGTGCATGTGTAAGCATGCCTATTTTAACTGTTGAACAGCCTCCTTATGTATTTTGACCAATCAACATAATTTATATTCAGTTGCACAGCTTGCAAATAATCTACATGCAGGTGAAAGTGAGGGTGAGTTCAAGGAAATGCGGGAAACTAGAGAAGCCTGTTCACAATTGTGGCACCGCCTGGGACTGAGCAACCAGGGCTCACTATCAATATTGAGCCCCAGGGATAGCAGGACAGTACCGAATACTAATGCATCCTCTGGGGGACAACGCATATATGCCAACTCCTTGATTTAGCAGTTTTTCGCTCTGGTTTTATGACGTACAACTTCAAGGAATGCATGATGAGAACGTGTTATGTGTGTGCAGGGACCAAGCAGCAGGAGATTGTGATCTCCCATGGCAAAATCCTGGAGTTGTTGCGGCCTGACCCGAACACGGGAAAGGTCCACACCCTACTCACGGTAGAAATCTTTGGAGTCATCCGCTCCCTGATGGCATTCAGGCTTACAGGTGGCACCAAAGGTACATGTGCACTCTTTGTTGAACTTGCAAAATGGTGTTAAATAGCCAAAAGCATCCTTTAAATTGTTGGAATTTACTTGCATAAGGATTGCTCTTAACTGCTCTTTCGAGATAGCCGTAGCGAGTGTGCCTCCTCCTTTGCAACATTTTGTCTCCCATGTTGGTGGCATCAATAGGCTTCTGCCTCCAACGTGGGAGGAGAAACATTGAGACGTATAGTGGAGGTAGGAACGCTCGACAGCTATTGAAAAGAGCAGCTCTTTAGAGCAATCATCATACATTGAGTTGTAAAATCCACATCAACGTGTACTGATGTAGATTTTACAGCTCACTGCATGATTGTTTACAAAAGCTGTTCTTTCTGGATAGCCGTGTCGAAAGAGCGAGAGGTGCTCAACATAGCTATCCTGAAAGAACATGTTTGGTAAGCAATCATACATAAATGCGCTTGCTTGTATAGCAGTATAATACATACTTTATGCTGAAAATGATGCACAAATATTCATGCCTTTTCACTGATTGGCTCAGCCATGAAGATTATTATTTTTATCTGATTCAGCATTAAACAGTTGTTGTTTGCCAAACTACAGTGTCTGGCATAGACAAACATTTAACAACTGTATTATGTTGTGGCAGACTACGTCGTGGTAGGGACCGATTCGGGCAGGATTGTCATTCTGGAGTACCAGCCCTCCAAGAATGCCTTCGACAAGGTGCACCAGGAGACTTTTGGCAAGAGTGGTTGCCGTCGTATTGTGCCAGGGCAGTTCCTGGCTGTGGATCCCAAGGGCAGAGCCGTCATGATTGGTGAGTGCAGAAAACAATGAGGAGAGGATCACATTCTCTTTAATTAGTGTGGCATGTATCGTTCGGTACTATGACCTGCCTTGCAGTTTTTTGTAAAATATTTTATAATTACGATTGTAAGCATGTATACATTAGTGGTGTCTAGCTATAATAAGATGGTTCAATGTGACTATAACTTCATTGAACTTTGAAAAGCATCAGTATGCCAACACCGGGATCTGAGAGAAATGTAATTTCGATCCTCTATATGTCTGTCCTGTACATGTGGCAGAATTGATAATAAAGTTAAATGTAAATGTGAAAATGCAAGGCTACATGCATGCCTTTTCTCTGAACAGGCTACATGCTTGATGACGATGGAATTGCTTTGGACTCAGTTTTTTTTTTGGGGTGAAAATAGTAGCTTGCATTCTGCTAATTTAATGACTTCTGAAGACTAATGCATGATTGCTTCGAAAAGCTGCTCTGCATGTTAAAAAGTGCGAAGTAGTCGATGCATATTCATGATTGTTTTTCGAACTTGTTCTCAAGACATCTAACGAATGTGCCTTCTTTGTGACAGGTGCTATTGAGAAACAGAAGCTGGTATACATCCTGAATCGTGACGCTGCTGCCCGGCTCACCATCTCATCTCCTCTTGAGGCTCACAAGGCCAACACACTGGTGTACCACGTTGTGGGTGTTGACGTGGGCTTTGAGAACCCCATGTTTGCCTGTCTGGAGATGGACTATGAAGTAAGTGCTATTGCACCACAGCATAACAGCTTCAGACATGCAACTAAATGTTGTATTTGCCTTATGACTAGATTGATGTATAATCTTGTCATTTTACTACTCTTTGTGGACAGTCATACAATAAACATTGAAATTGAATGTCACAGTAGTTAAGATATGGCTGAGTGTATTCGTTTTTATTTTATAGGAGGCTGATGTCGATCCCTCTGGAGAGGCTGCTGCCAACACTCAGCAAACACTTACCTTTTACGAGCTGGATCTGGGACTGAACCATGTGGTGCGGAAGTACAGCGAGCCCTTGGAGGAGCATGGGAATTTCTTAATCCCTGGCAAGGCTAGCACCACATACGCTTGTTACTTTTACAGCATGATCCCCAACCTCATGCCACTTAGCTGAAAATTTTAAGGCACTTTGTAGGCGTGATCAAAGTGAGAATTTTCTATGCATTTCTCATTCAAATTTGTAACGCACACTGAATTCTTTATGCAAATGTTAAAGAATAGGTGATTAATATTTTGGTTAAACTCCAAACTCCAATATGCACACTGAAAATGATGATTTTTATAATCATGCCTTTTCTCTGACCAGGTTATGCCTGCTGAAGAGGGAATTGTTTCTGATTCAGTTCATGTCTATTAACATAAAATACATTTTTTGCACGATGAATTTATATATAGACTTATTTTTTTTTATGGCCGTCTGTAGTTCCTGGTGGTGCGGATGGACCCAGTGGTGTGTTAATCTGCTCTGAAAACTATATCACCTACAAAAATTTTGGAGACCAGCCTGACATCAGATGTCCCATTCCAAGGAGACGCGTGAGTTAAGCTGAATATTAGGTTGAAGGAAGCACAACTGCTCAGCAGATAACTTATGAGCAGTTGTGGGATTAAAACTATTAACATATAAACATTTCAACTAATAAAATTATTGAGTAATGCTGAATATGATGAGTCTCAATATCATGCCTTTTCTATGACTGGCTCTGCCATGAAAACAAATCTTTTATCTGATTCAGCATTTGTCACTATATTAATAATATTGAAAATTCTGGAATTTTTAACAGCTGCCATCATTAACGAGCTGCTGAATTCTATAACAGCTAAACATTTTGAATGCAACGTTATACAATTCGAACATTTTCAATGTGAATTCCTTTTCTCTGCAGAATGATCTGGATGATCCTGAGCGTGGAATGATTTTTGTCTGTGCTGCCACTCACAAGACAAAGTCCATGTTTTTCTTCTTGGTCCAGACCGAGCAGGGTGACATCTTTAAAGTTACGCTGGAGACTGATGAGGACATGGTAAGAGATTCTGGCTGAGTCTATACACCAGTAATGTCATCACGGTATATTCAGATCGGTACAAGCAGTAAAGGCCTGTGTGATATGATTTAAATTTGTGCACTCTTGTTTCAGGTAACCGAGATCAGGATGAAATATTTTGACACCGTGCCTGTGGCAACTGCCATGTGTGTGCTTAAAACCGGTTTCCTCTTCGTGGCCTCTGAGTTTGGAAATCAGTGAGTATCATTTTATGTTTCAGTACTTAGTCGAGTGTGCACTTTGTCTAGCTGTAATTTGTGCTTTGGACCTGCATAAACATGTCATTCACAATTATATACTTTCATTTTGATATGTTCTAATGGATGCTGTTCATACTTGCGTTATTCATCTCTTTGACTGTAACAACAGGGTGTGTGGCATTATAACTCTCTCAAGATGGTCCAAAACTTTACCGAACTGTGAAAAGTATAACGTTAACATGTAGCATTACAACTGAGAATGATGATTTTATACATTCATGCCTTTTCTCTGACCAGGCTGATTGCCTGCTGAAGAGGGAATAATTTCTGACTCAGTTAATTTCAGCTGAAATAAATAGCATAATGTATTATCCTTTTAAAGACGATGTATTTTTAATGGCTGTATGCAGTTCCAGAGGGACTCAATAATGTGACAGTATTCTTAGAAAACTACATTAGCACTTTCTGTTAGTGGCACATTACAATAACCGAGGGAACATATCCCACACGGCCATAGATTATTGGTTTTGCTTAATGTTTGGTGTTTACGTAACTGATGTCATGGAGAGCATTACATTTTGACTGGTGCAGCTGTTACAGTTTTTCCATGTATACCAGAGCCAGTACATTGTAGAAATTGCAACTCAGTCATTTAACATTATTGCACATGTCTTGACCAGTATGCTGGTGTGTTTTTTTAAGTTACCTCTATCAAATTGCCCACTTGGGTGATGATGATGAAGAGCCAGAGTTCTCTTCGGCCATGCCGCTGGAAGAAGGCGACACTTTCTTTTTCCAAGTACGGCTTCTCAAGAACCTGGTGTTGGTGGATGAGCTGGACAGCCTCTCTCCAATCATGGCCTGCCAGGTGACTTCCTCCACTGGTCTATACAAGCAGTATTTACCATCTGAGTCCTCATTGTGCAATCACATTTAGCCATTATGAATGAAGTCTCGATGGCTTCACTATCCCTCATGGTCCAGTGCAGTCATCCATCTCCTGTCATGAACGGAGCTCTTGACTCAATTGTGTGGTCGTGCTCTTGGAGGTATTCTGTTGGCTGCTCTTCCTCTCACCATTGGCATCTATTGGCTCTAATCTCATACAATCATATAGCGATGCATCCAACCCTAGGTCATTTACTTTTAAAAATTGTCTGTCTTTGATTTATTATTTTTGTTGGTTCCCTAACGAGTCTTGTATTTCTCCATGCTTCTTTGTGCGCGTTTATAGTTCTTTATGAAATATTTGTTTTCAGATTGCGGATTTGGCAAATGAAGATACGCCTCAGATGTATGTTGCCTGCGGACGTGGACCGCGTTCCTCCTTGCGTGTGCTCAGGCATGGGCTTGAGGTAACCACCACAGTAGAGTTGAGGAGTTCGTCTGAGCACCTTGTAGCCTTTGGGTGAAAGGCACTTTAGAAAGATGCATCATAATGAATTAGCCGGGCATTGGTGGCACATGCCCTGTAATTCAGCACTGCTGGCTAAGGTTGCAGATTGCACATGTAGCAACACTAGTGTGTTTCGGTGTTTGGGCATTGTTGACTATTCTCCTGTTCCATATCTATGGATTAGTGTTTCCGCTTTGAATGTGTGGATTTTCACTGATTACTTTGGTATCTTCCCAACTGAATAAATACTCATGTAATTTGCTGTTAAAAGTTTAATGGAGGAATTCTGAGTTTGAACAGTTTTTAGCACAAGCTCCAACCTGGATCTCTTTCACGTCAGTCATTCTGTCATCAAGAGCGAACGAAAACTTGAGTTCTAAGTAAATAATACCTATTATACCCAAGAGAATTGCTTTATTATTGTTATTATTGTTTAGCAGACGCCAGGGCGACTTGCATCATTATAGAGGTGTGAGGAAACCACAGACCGGCGAGGCAGTTATGCATTCAGCTGGTGCCAACATTTGCCATAGACTGTATTGTATTATGTTATTGGCCATTTAATGAGTGTTTTTTTTATTTAGACTTAACAGCATTGAGTATAATTTAAGGAGTTCTGACAAGTAGGCTGGCCACTTGAGGTCAATCTCTTATTGGGCTGTCATTAGGCTGTGCTTACATAGCTTGGAAGATCTGTTTTAATTTTAATATTTGTTTTAGTCGGTGCAACCCTAGCGACCAATGCATAAAATAATCTTATCTTTTCTGCAAACAGGTGTCTGAAATGGCTGTGTCCGAACTGCCTGGTAACCCAAATGCTGTGTGGACTGTCAGGAAGCACATTGAGGGTAAGTTGATCAGAGTATTGTCAGACTTTCCAAACAAGAAGCGCACATAATGGGGCCCATTCATCATGCTTCATCATTAATCCGAGTTCTGCGTTTTAGGCAGTGTATTACTAAGCAATGCGTTCACAAGTTCCAGAGGGATTTAATATAGTCGAAAAAATATAAACTTTCAATTTCAAGAATGAGGTTTGCAAATTAGTGGTTGATTTAAAATGCAATTAAAAGATGGACCACAGCAGACCATTCGATTTCCAAGCTCTGGCTGGTGTTTTCATTGGGTGGTTTTAGTATCTGCCAGACAACCGTGGGTGGTACTTGATGCCCCCTCCTCCCCCCCCACCACCAAGCCTTATTTTCTTTCTTGTAGGTTATCCTGACTGCCACTCTGCAATATAGGTACGTATCTTTCCAGTCGTGAATCGCCAGCCAATTAATACACTAGAGAGTTGTATCCATCCATTCCAGAAATATGTCCAGCTTCTATCCAGTTGCCTCTGGTGCATTCAAAATTTATACTTTATATAGTTCTTTAAGTTTGTCCCAGATTTATTTTTCCAAACACTGGATTTATATATAATGTGGAAAAAGTCTTGCAAAAGTGTTGGCATATGTTAAATATATAATACAAAATAGTTTCTTTGGGATTACTTATGTCTGGGGAGCTGTTAATTTTCATTTTGTTTCCATAATGCAACTGCCAGGTAAGTGGTATTGAATGTGGATATAGATGTTTTAAAATGCATTGTTAATACTGATGCCAAAAGCCTTTTAGAATTTTTTTTCTGACATGCATGTTATGACAATCGTCAAAAAATCAAAAGTTAAATCAACTATAAAAACGTAGTTCATCGCATGAACAATTTGCTGGCAATATTTATGTTTTGATGCAATGGAGGATGTTAAGTTTATCAAAACATCCCCGCTGATGTGCTTTTGTATCAACAGAGGAGTATGACGCTTACATTATCGTATCCTTCGTGAACGCTACGCTGGTCCTGTCCATCGGAGAGACCGTGGAGGAAGTGACGGATTCCGGTTTCCTGGGCACCACTCCCACGTTATCGTGCTCACTGCTTGGCGAAGATGCCCTTGTACAGGTGTGTGCAGAAGTTGGATTATGGTTGCATGCGAATAAAGTGTAATGGCAAGTACACCAAGAAAAAAGCCCATCACAGGTCAGGTTAAGCTTATCTTTGGTGTGAAATGAAATTTGGAATTTCTTTCAAAGGTGGATGCTTGAGGCCTTGGATGATAGTATTTTTCTCAAAGCTAAAGGATGCTAGATTTTGATTGTTTGCGAATGTGTTGAAGAGAAAAAATATGGAATTACAAGAATGATGAACTTGGAAGGGTAGGTCAGGTTGGTGGTGTATTTATTAAACATCCACAGTTATTTTTGCCTGTAGGTGTACCCAGATGGCATTCGTCACATTCGTGCAGACAAGCGCGTAAACGAGTGGAAAACACCAGGCAAGAAGGCGATTGTGAAGTGTGCAGTGAATCAGCGGCAAGTGGTGATCGCTCTTAGTGGTGGAGAGCTTGTCTACTTTGAAATGGACCCGGTGAGTTGGGCTGCATTACATCATTCCTCTGCTGGCTTTTATGGCTATGCCAAACATGAACAAAGCTAGTACCTCAACAAGTTCAGTGTCATCAGTGCATACCTGGGATCAGTAATAACTACAATTACCGTGGTACCGTTTAGTGAAATTGCGTTCTGATGGCAGTTTATTGCAAATTACGCAATTACAACTAATTAACAATAGGTCTGCATGAGTGCAGTTAGGAATAAGACCACTCCTAACAAAATGTGCCTAACGTGAGTTAAAATCTACCTGTTTTGTGGTCTGTGTAATGTGTAGTCCGGACAGCTAAATGAGTACACGGAGCGAAAGGAGATGTCTGCGGATGTCGTCTGCATGAGCCTGGCAAATGTACCTTCCGGGGAGCAGCGCTCACGCTTCTTAGCTGTCGGTCTGGTGGACAACACTGTGCGCATCATCTCTCTGGACCCTTCGGTAATTATTTGAGTCCGGAGTTCTACATATGCACGCTTCTCTCATATCTAATAACATGTGCTGGGTGTGCGTGAATTAGGAAGTCAAGGTAAGATGACATCTGACGTGGCTTGCTTTCCCGTATGCTATTTCAGGACTGCCTACAGCCGCTCAGTATGCAGGCTCTTCCGGCCCAGCCTGAAGCACTTTGCATTGTGGAGATGGGTGGTGCTGAGAAGCAAGATGACACCGGAGAAAAGGGTTCTCTTGGAGGACTCTACCTTAACATTGGTCTACAGGTAGAACATTTTTCACTCATGCATGCAAATTTAAAGTGTTTTTAAAGTACAGAATTGCATTCACATAGCTGGTTACTTACTAAATAACCACCGTGGTCTATTGTCAATTTTGCGCTCGACAGAATGGTGTACTGTTGCGGACAGTTTTGGACACTGTGACAGGGGACTTGTCGGACACCAGAACACGATACCTGGGCTCCCGACCTGTCAAGCTCTTCCGTGTCCTCATGCAGGGACAAGAGGCCGTAAGTAATGCGTAGCACAAAGTAAGTGTTTTCACGTGGCCTTAATGGATGTGTAATTTTTTCTGCAGTTCTGACACTAAATATGCCTTGCGTCATATCTTCCACTTGCCAGGTGTTGGCTATGTCCAGCCGATCCTGGCTCAGCTACTCGTACCAGTCGCGCTTCCATCTCACCCCGTTGTCGTACGAGACGCTGGAGTATGCTTCTTGCTTTGCATCCGAGCAGTGCCCTGAGGGCATTGTGGCTATCTCCACAAACACCCTGAGGTCAGCCTTTTGAATGTATTTTACGCAACTTATACTTTTTTCTAATTTGTAATGAAAACGTTTGTGGAATGAATTGTATCTTTTGTGGGTTGTACTGTTTACCTTACTGACGCGCAGGATTTTAGCTTTGGAAAAGCTCGGTGCAGTCTTTAACCAGGTGTCGACGCCACTGCAGTACACGCCACGCAAGTTCGTCATTCACCCTGACAGCAACAACCTCATCATCATCGAGACGGACCACAACGCTTACACAGAGTCAACCAAGGCTCAGCGCAAACAACAAATGGCAGAGGTGCGAAAAAGTTAAACTAAAATTAAATATGGATTGGACCGATAAAATGTGAACCAGCCTTGGAATGCTAAAAATCTATGCTTTGGAATTCTAATGCAAAATTGGCAAAGTGGAATAGAAAGATAGGCTAATTCCTAAATGGATTTTGAGACATTGCATTGATGACTCATCCTGTTTTGCAAAATTAATATACATTGTTAGATCGATACGCAAGTCATTTTCACTTCAATTTATGGAACTTTTATGCACGTGATAAAAACAATTGGGTTGGAATATATTGTTGACTAAAGTAAAGCTTACATATTCCGTTTGATTGCATCGATATTCATGGTGGTGACTACAATGTTGTCTGCTTCAGGAAATGGTGGAGGCAGCAGGTGAGGAAGAGCGGGAATTGGCGGCAGAGATGGCTGCTGCCTTTCTCAATGAGAACTTACCCGAGACCACATTTGGTGCACCCAAGGCAGGCAGTGGCCAGTGGGCCTCTGTGGTGAGGGCTCTCAACCCCATCCAGGGCAACACCCTAGAACTTGTCCAACTGGAACAGAATGAGGCTGCCTTCAGGTACTAAATGTCACCAATCATCAAATATATATTGGTGGCTGGGTTGCTTTAGGGGGAACTGGCACATTTCAGCATTGAGAGAAATTCATATATGTTTGTATGATTCCATTTTGGCAATAGATGCATGTGAGGGTATACCACTGCCTAGTGTGTGGATAGCAGGCATTTTGAGTGACAGCAGTAGTAACATGTCAGGCACTTGAACTTGAGGTGATACGTGGTGCGTTGTGCAAGAGTGTTGAATTAATGTGTCATGACTTGATGCTGATATCAAAATAAGGAATGTGGGGTAAGACATTGATTGTTGCATGATGGACGTTTTACACATTACTGCTTTATAACATGGTGTGATATTTTGGACAAAGTGTTGGTTGAAAACGCTCATAGCTATGTACTGTCATTGGAGAGCTTTTGGTAAAAGTACACTTCTTGTCTGCCTCTTCAGCGTGGCTGTTCTGAAGTTTTCGAATGGTGGAGACGATTGGTATGTGTTGGTGGGTGCGGCAAAAGACTTGATCCTTGCACCACGTTCTGTGGCTGGTGGATTCATCTACACCTACAAACTTGTGGAGGACGGAGAGAAGTTTCAGTTTGTTCACAAGGTGTGTGCAGCATGAGATAAGTTGCTTGCAACAAACTACGAATGGCATCATAAATACCACATTTATTCCAATGTTATATTTCTGTCTGTTGAATGTGCAACACATGTGGCAAGTTACAATAAAAATACGTGGTGATATTGTTCGTGCAAAACATTGCTGACCATATCCATTTGCCTGCAGACACCAGTTGAAGATGTTCCAGCAGCCATTGCACCCTTTCAGGGCAGAGTACTTATTGGAGTAGGGAAACTGCTTCGCCTGTACGATCTGGGGAAAAAGAAACTCCTGAGGAAGTGCGAGAACAAGGTAACGGCATTGCAAACACTGGTGTGGGTGCTCTTGTCTGGAATGAAATTCTTGCATTTACACTGAACAGATGTCTCATTCAATGTTCTGATATTTGTGACTTTCAGCATGTCGCCAACTTCATTGTGGGCATCCACACAGTGGGGCAGCGCGTCATTGTGTCAGATATCCAAGAGAGTTTCTTTTGGGTGCGCTACAAGCGTAATGAGAATCAGCTCATTATTTTTGCTGACGACACGATGCCTCGGTGGATCACCACTGCCTGGCAGCTCGACTACGACACCATGGCTGCCGCAGACAAGTTCGGCAACATCACTGTGGTGTGTGCAGCAAATACCTATAATCACTAAAGCCGTAATTACAGAACTTAAGAGTTAATCATGGGAATTAGGGTAACCGGGTTCATGTTAAAAACATGTGAAATGTAGACGTGGTGAGTTGGACTTGTTGACTCAGCCAGATATCACCCTTAAATTCGTGGCTTGTGGGCTTGTGGTTATAGTGAAGTTAGACTTGCATGCTAGTGATGTCAAGTGGTAAAGTGCTTATTATGGTTTCAGGTACGACTTCCTCCAAACATTAACGATGATGTGGATGAGGATCCCACGGGAAACAAGGCTTTGTGGGACAGAGGAATTCTGAATGGCGCTTCGCAAAAGGTGATTGTCCTCTATTTAAAATGCCACCGTGGCTTTGAAGCATTTATATTGTCCCACTCCCCCTTAAACACCATCTTCATGTCATCTCAGGAATGATGAGAGCTGTTTTAAAGGTGCACGTTAAAATGCACTCGTGGAGTATTCCCCTTGTGTTTGCTAAAAGCTGTCCTCTTATTTCAGGCTGAAATCATAATGAACTACCATGTAGGAGAGACGTGCCTCTCACTGCAGAAAGCTACACTCATTCCAGGTGGTTCGGAGTCCCTGGTGTACACCACTTTGTCGGGTGGGGTGGGCATCCTCGTGCCCTTCACCTCACACGAGGTAAAGTACTTTGTGTCCTTACTTGAACCCAGCTTGTGCACGTCACAATTCATTTTCGTGCTAATAATTGAACTTGAACGTGACTTGATTAAAATCAGAGCTCTATATATTTGCCATAGGACCATGACTTTTTCCAACATTTGGAAATGCACATGAGGGCAGAGCACCCTCCTCTCTGTGGCCGTGACCACCTCAGCTACCGTTCCTACTACTTCCCTGTGAAGGTGAGTGCACTTCCCGTGTAGCAGTCCACTGCAACAAAACCCACATATACAAGAAATGTGTACCCACATACATGGACTCACACTGTAATAACATCCATTTCAAACCCACACCTCATTTTTAAAAGTTTGTACACTTATATAGATTCAAACTTTCAAAGTATGTAGACCTAAACAATGTATAAAAT
>JAZEWT010000002.1:11452753-11474554 GCA_036362905.1 Mordacia mordax
GATAATGAGATGAGATGAGATGTTTCCATCATGGGAGGCAAAACATTGAGAAGACAGAGCAAACATTTGCTTGACACGGCTATCCCGAAACAACAGTTTGGAAAGCAACCATCATGCATCGAGCCGTTTAAACCTACAACAAAATAAATGTCCTTCAAAAATGTTAAAAGCTCCAGAGAGATGTAATGATGTAGGTTTTCACGGATTGTTGCATAATGATTGCTTCGAAAAGCTGCTGTCTCGGGACAGTCGCGTCGATCGCTCCCTCTCCCTCCATCGCAACGTTTCGCCTCAAACGTTAGAGGTATCCTGCCTCTAACGTGTGAGGCGAAACGTCGTGAAGGAGAGAGAGCGATCTTTAGCCCTCTCACCCCTTTATCCCGCCATCAGAATACTGTGTCGGTCAATTTGTATTAAAGCTGGAAGGAGCCGATGAGATAGCGCGTTTTAACAGTTGTCCAGTGGGAAGGGGTAAGAAAACTACAACATCTCAGGACACCGGAGCAATTTACTCAAGATTTGTTTGACAATTATTTTTTCACGATGATTGCTTCGAAAAGCTGCACTTGCGGGACCGCTTCAGCGCCTGAGGATGCCTCTAACGTGTGAGGCGAAAAGTCGCGATGGAGGGAGAGGGAGCGATCGACGCGGCTGTCCCGAGAGAGTAGCTTTTCGAAACAATCTTCGTCTGGAGAGATGATGTGAGTTAACTTCCCAAAAGTAGGTTTAAACCCACATCCGTCCGATCTCGAGCAATGCACACGCAGACCACGGCATCATATTTTCGTCATCGCAGTCATGAATTCGTCAGTCAGTGATGACTACTTCGGATGTGGCTGAGCCGAATTGCATCCTCTTGAACCCGGTTTTATGACGGCCATACAACGTTATGGTGCAGTGGGCCGTACAGTCTCATTGCTAGCTTTTTTTATGACTTCTTCAAGTAATAACGCTGACCTACTTTTTTTTGGAACTTTATAAATGAATACATATTTTACCGTGATCTTTCCGTCCATTGCTCATGTACAATTATGTGCTTCAGATGAGCTCTTTGTTTTAAATATTTCTGTTCTCGCTGTTAGGTATGCGATGCTGGATTGAGAGTTGTGGCACAGTGGTTAATGCACCGCGGTACGATGCTTGTGGACATAAGTCTGACTCCTGGCTGTAGTTTATGTCAGTAACGAGACTAGGTCCACCTTCATTAATACGTGCTTAACCAGCGTGGTGGACTATGGTAAAGTAACTCCTGTACATTACTATTCCCTTATAAGTATGATAAGTGTAACGGAGCATTGAATTATCGATTGATATCAGTTTTTATTCTCACGATAGTTGTCAAATTGAATACAAAAGGATATATATATGCCCTGATTCACTACAGCCTGTCACATTCACCATCATGTTAAGGATATAATTGCTTTCTGAATTGAATCATGACCTCAAATGGTGATACCATTGGATCACCATGAGAGCAAATTGCTGCGTCTCTGATAGAGATCTTCGTCTTAAGTTGTAAATTTACACAGAACAATGGGCGCCCAATTTGCAAGCAGCACCATCCATCAAATCAGACGTCTGTCTCTTCCCGATTTGACTTTTCAACATTACCAATAAAACAAGAACTCGCAGCCTGTCTTCAGTCTGGGACATGCGAACAAAGGCGCTTTCTTACAGAACATTTCATCCCTCATCAAGCCCGCAATTTTACGCACAATTTAAGATTAATATTGAACACGTTAATAGCCTCACTTTGTGTTCCCAGGACCAATTGAGGCTCGTTGAGCCATGGTCGTTCACTTGGGTTGGAGGGGGATGCCCCACGACGCCAGGGTGTACCCAGTCCCCTTTCTAGGGACAAAAATAAATGAGACGTTTTTTTTTCTAAGAACCAAGAGCAAGGCTCATAACGATTAAAAGTGGAGCGCAGAGAGAGCTGGACTCTGCTGCTCAGAGGCTCAGTGATGGGGAGAATCCAGCAGAGTGCTTGGACGCCCGGTGTCTTGCCAAACGAAACAACTGCTGCATGCGAGATTTTTTCCATCTGCCGTGGCACTGATTACGGCTGGATCGAGTCCCAACGCCGAATCCCAAACGCCACGCTGTTTTTAGGATTTGACGCGTCACATGACCAAGCGTGGCTTGTTCGCAACTTGACCAAGCCACCGTTCTTCCACGCAGAAGCTTGGGATAGAGTTCCTAGTTTAAGTGGATGTTTCTGTATATGTGCCTGCCTTTGTTCAATTAGTGACTTTTCTTTGCAAGAAAATCATTACAATATCCTCCCTAAACATCAACGCCCCTGTACGGAATTTCTTAGCAATGTTAAACTGTTAGACCGAGGCGACCACGGCACCCGTATAGTACAAAGAGCATTACAAGCTTTAGTGCGTCGCAAACATGGCACATTAAACCGGTTTAAATCGGTTACACATCATTATCTTTGTTTTGGTCAGGTGGGGAGATTAAAATCCCTCGTAAGGAGATGCATATCTCTGCTAAAGTTAAGACTGTTGCCACAAGTCAGCAATGACTGCATCAATGGATGAATGTCTGCTCGGTGATGAATGCACATAATCCATGACTATGTTTTAAAAACATTCTTTTTGCGCATGATTACTCGTGGCAAGACACAATCCCAAACTCTACAATGTGTTTCCAGCTTGTCGTGTGTGTGTGTAGTTCAGCCTGATGTCTAACGCTTCATCACAGTGTTTCTGGAACTGATAATATTAAGATACTGAAGAAGCCACTACTACGTGGGGTAATACAACAACCATCGCTCCGAACTACATGCGCTACCAAACAGAAAATGCATCGGAGAGATGTACAGAACAACCCCAAAAAAATGTTCACAATCTTATTGTGATTCCATTCTCTACCAACATTGGTAGAAAATTCTAAAGGATCAGGATATATCCAAACAATTCTGGCCTGGTGCCTGCCTTTGTTTACAAAAGCTCATGTCTCACATGGCTTTGTGCAGTCATCCCGTTCATACACCAAAACGTGCTGCGGATTAGTTGTTTTTTATTAAATCGCAGCGAGAGAGCTTAGACATTTTGCACCAAGCTGTGTGCCTTCACTGTCATTAATAACACGTGTGTGTGAGTAACAATGGGTTGGGCCTCAATTCACCAAACCCACATGTGGGACTCAGCATTGCATCATATTTTCGTCTCTGGGTGTTTTTTTATTTGACAGTATTGCAGTTTTATTTTATTTTATACATTTTCGTTTCCCACTTTTACACTAATAAATATTTCTCAACGACAACCATGAAATAGTATGCTCTATTGTTTTTGTTTTATTTCATGACTCTTTTTACTTTCTGGGTTATTTCTGTGTAATAAAAAAAGCCAAGGGAGAGAACTGATTTTAAACAGTAAATCCCACGGAATTATGTCAACAGGTCTTCTTTCTGTTTTTAAACTCCAATGCGGTAAAGTGAGTCCACTGAAGTTTCATACTCTGCGTGTGCGACTCCCGCATTGGAGTCTCAAGACCCTCCCCCCTCCCACAGCGAGCACCCCTACGGTGCTTTCACGCCTATTACACTTCATCACTTTACAAATGTAAAGATCCCCATATTGCCTTAATTCGACTACTATATAGCAAGTGCCAATAGCGAACACGTATCAAGGCCAATAGAGCAAATGAGGGGGTTGTTGTGGGCCAGCACCACGACTGGCCACCTGTGTCTGGTGAACACTGATGGTTACACATTGCAGGTGCCTTCCCTCCCCCCAGTAAACCTAGGGGGAAGCGCCTCTGCACCGGTGCAGGTATCACTCGGCACTAAAAAAAAAATCTTTGATCAGATTTGGCTTCTGGGTTCTTAGTGAATTGCACTCTGTGCTATACCGCTCAGCTCCCTCCTCACAGCCACCCGCATAGACAGCTCCCACAAACTCGCTCACTCCCTGTAACACACGCAGTTTGTGTCCTCGCCGTCACATTGGTGTACCTTGCAGTTGACAGCCCCCTATTATATTGTAAACACAGCTTCACACACAGGCTCAAGATCCATACATGGCCACACCTTCACACACTCGATGGGCATCACCAGACAGAACGATTGCTGCTGCCTAGGTTTTTGCGGTGGTTCCATATAAACCTCGATGTGCGTGTTTCGTGACTAAATGTATAAGAAGTGCCTTCAAGACTGCTCTTTTAGGATAGAACTCATTCTATATGCGCGCTTATTGGCAAGATGAGCAAGTGAGATTGTCTTCTTTGGGAACTAAATTAAGACGCGCGTATTCACCCTCGATTACGTAACTCAAACGTCGGATATGATTCCAAAGAACACGTGACACAACCTGAAAGAACCCCAGTGGAGAACGACGGCTTGCTGCGGCTGATCACTGCAGCAGCACCACTGGCTGCAGCCTTCTTTGCTCGCATCTCACCTTTGTCCTGACGTGTTCTGGCGTCAATCAAGTTAACTCTTTATGGAGAATAAAAAATCCTTCAAAGAATTTAAGTCAGACAAATGATAGCGGTGCGGTTTTTCAGTTGCTTAATAAATGTCTAAGGAATATGCACTCCGGTGTTGTGTTAGCTCGTTGGTGAGGAGTTGGTGAGACGTTGGAAGCTTAGTCAATTGGTTTCTTCTTAGTAAAGAGATTTATCAGAATGTCTGTGGCAGTCTGAGACGGCTTGGGCTTGTCCGAGCACCCTCAATGGGCAGCACTTAGTTGGTACCAAACTGCATGGAAAATGAGCTTCACGCGGTTGAAATTGTGTTGGCTTCGCTTAAAATAATGTGAGATTTATGGAAAATCCATACGGCCTCATTTTTCCAGTCACAAAGCATAAATAATCCCCATGCGCTTCATTTTGCGGTGTAATTCCTTGGTCAAAATTCCCATATTATATCTTTATTCCTACCTTCATGGTCATCGCTGTTAATGTGTGTGTATTTCATAATAATGTTATTGGACGATTGTTTAATCGTCTTTTCATATTTATCAAAATCTCTGGTTGAGACCTCACACGTAGTTCAATAAACTTTCCATCTTGACTCACATTCCTCCGATTTCCACTATACACAAATTCTGTAATAAAGACGTGTTCTCCAGGGATATGGATATCTTCTCTAACTGGAACCTGCTCATCCATGCAAACTTTAATCCTCATCTGACATGGTTAATCCACTTCTGGATGAAGGCCTCCCTAATCCACCATTATCTCCAATGAGTCTATAATATAACATCACATTTTTATAAGCGTCTTAAAATAAATTATTGCTGCAACAACATACATTCCTTGCACGGTGGGCACAGTGGTTCACACCTTGCACTATAAACATAGAAACCTGAGTTAGATTCCCAGCAATAAACAACATTATTGAAAGAGATAAAGGTGCCAATCCTGGCCCTCTCATTCAGCCTGCACTGGCCAGCCTTATGATTGTGGGCAAACAACCTCCAAGCCAACACACCATGGGTGAGCATTCATACAGCAGAGAACCGACAAAGGGCTCTAGATGAATGTTACTATGACTTAATATAGTGCTAATTTGACTTAGATAATTGATTACGCTTTGTAAGAAGTAAAATCAGCAATGGTGCTATATCTACCACTGTTGTACATTGTTTATTTGGCCACAGCCAAGGGTATGTAGGAAACATTTCTTACGCAGAGAGGCCCTCCTTTATAATGCGTGGGAGACACATGCCTCACTTCCACTAGTGATGGTGACTTTACCGCGGTTTCCCCTAAATTCATTAACCACGACACCCTCAGAGTCAAGGTTGGATTTCCGAAGACTTGGAGAGGCAGAAGCTCGCTTGAAAAGAATGGGCGCTGCGCAGAGGACTTTATCACTGGTGTCTTCCCACCTAGAGCTGACCTCATGGCCAAGCCCCCTCTAACCTTGCTGTGTTTTTGATATTGTTTGTCTAAAATTACTTTCTCTTTACGTCTTTCCTCCCTGTTTGACCCACTGCCCTCTAACACCCCCACCCCCACTGCGTGGTCTGCCAGGTGTGGTTGCAGCAATACGGGTATCTTCCAGCGGGCGACCTGCAGATGGCCACGTACCGCTCGGGACAGATGCTGTCGGAAGCCGTGTCCTCCATGCAGGCCTTTTACGGCATCCCGGTCACTGGCATAATGGACGAACTCACCAGGCAGTAAGGCTCACATGCACGTCAGGCCTCTCGTCATCACCCTGTCTTTTGTTACGCTTTACAAGCTCAGTTCAAATGTAAAACTTGTATACATTTGATAACATTTGAAACAACAGAATGAAATGTGCATGCACTCTTCAGGACCCCTGACTGAGTTGCTTGTTCTAGACATAGATTTGCGAATTAATGTCATTATTTCCACAGCTTTGTGTATCACATCGTATGTACGTAAAATGGATTTAAATGATAAATGAAGATGAGGATGAAGAGTGAAAGAATTGAGATAAAGAAAGGGAGGAAACTTGCTTGATTTGTATTCTGTGCCCTTAGCTTAAAAAAACACTGGGACTCTACCATAAAATTACTAGCCACTGCTTGTAAAGTTAGACAGTATTCTCATAACCGTGAACATAACTTTTCAATATGTAAGCTTTAACTGTTATTCAGCCACCAATATTAATTGCATTGTGTGGCTCTCGTGGTTCTTGAAGGGGTGCTTTGTTTTTGCATGTCACTCATAACTTGATGATTTAGAGTGAAGTAGCTTTACTTATCCTGTTGGTGTTGACGATTGCACACTATTTGTATTAAAATTGCAGTGAGAACCATGTGCATGCGGTTATAATACAATGCTGCGTAGACATCACGCGACCAATAAAAATAATAACTGCATTTCAATGGTGCTATGGGGCGTAACCCCAAAATTGAATTTGTCACTTTACCAAGGGAAGATGTCAAAACAACAGATCCCAACTGACACAGCACACTGAAAGAATTCCACTCCACCCTACAGTTTTGGGTCATATTTCTCAATACTCACATGAGCGCGTTGAAGATTGCCAGGAGCTGTTGTGTTTTAGTGAATGGGCGTTTAAAGCATAGTTGATTAATCCATTGCAATCGATTATTTACATATGTCGATCCTGTCCGATTTGGGTAAATACTCGTAAATGATAAATTGAGGATGATTTTGCTTTACGTTTATGCTAAAAGATTTACAAACAAGGCAGAACAAATCGGAATTAATACAAATGAGATAGACATTTATTTCTGAAACCGATTCACAATCTCACATCTTGGTAATTTTTGCTGGTGAAGTGGTTAATCATCACATGACTGGTTGTAACTCAAACAGGAAGCTGTGATCCATTTTCAAAACAAGAATTCCTTTGGAAACGAATGTGTCATAATTCACGGCAAAATATATACAGCTAAGTCAACCTTTGATTTTTTTTCGAGATTCCTTTTGAAGTTTTTCTCTTGTTTCTTGTAAGCCCAAGTTGAGGGCATGTACACATTACATGCAGCTCCTGCGTGTGTTGTGATTGATCTCGGTGGCTTTTGTGGTAGTCATTTACGAGATGTTTAACTTTGTTAGTCACGTGGGTTCCGCACCTTAACGATGAGCATGGACGTGCCCAGATCTGTCTGTGGCCAGCGCTTCCACATTCTCCGTTTGAGGCATAACTGCCGTTTCACCCACAAAGCACATTCTGTTTGCACTCGAAGATTACACTGGCTTTGCCGCAGTAGTGAAAATGTTTACAAGCAAACGCGTCTTTTCAGTCATTTGTTTATTTGCCACCTATTTGCCACCTACATTTAGGGAAATATTTTTTGTTAAATACGAGTTCTGTTTGCAGACAGAATCCACGCTTTGCATACCTCGAAACGTTGAACATTATGGCCCAATGGAAAACATTTTGGAAAATAGCGGCACAGTGGTGCAGTGGATAGCACAGTTACCTCACAGCAAGAAGTACCCGGGTTTGATTCCCGGCTCGGGTGCCTTTCTGTGTGAAGTTTGCGTGTTCTCCGCGTGCCGGTGTGGGTTTTCGCCGGGTAACTGGTTTTCCTCCCACCGTCCAAAGACACGATGCTGCAGAGGTTAATTAGCCTGCTGAGGAAATTGCGCCAAAAAGTGTGCCATGCGATCTACTGGCGTCACATCCCAGGTATTCCCTCGTCTTGCACCCTCTGTAGGTCAAGATAGGTTCTGGCCCCCCATAACCCTGTACAGGATTTAGCAGGTTTTGATAATGAATTAATGAAGGACAATCATTAGTGGCTATTGAGCACACCGTGACCTGTGACTCTGTGCAGACGCTGTCAAGGCTGATTGAGTGACAACATTATCCCACTGAAAGAGTCCCTACTCCCTACAAGCGATTGATTGAAATCAGAATTTATATGGCATTTGTCAAACTTAAGCCACCAGTTTGCCAAACGAATCTGTTTCAGATAATGTTAATCTGTCGTTTTAATTGAAGTTTGCAGGAACCGTTGAGCTATGTATCTCTTTTTAACAGTTGTCCGTCCAGTGGGGAGGGGTAAGAAAGTTACAACATGAGACAAAAGTTAACAGTAAGTTAATTTAAAGATATGTTACGTTCAAAATACCAGAAAGGACCCCAACAAAACCTCTAATCATCACGAGAACCATCAAGCAATGCACATCAATCGAGAATTGCAATGTTTTTTTTCAATTCACTTCAACTGTCTTTAATACCTGTGTTTTCCACAGATCAGCGCACGATATGTGATGTATTTCAAGGAGTAAAATAACCCAACTTGTGTTAATTAACGTTCCGTGTTTGTTGGCTATGGACTTTTTAAAATGCAGTCAATCGAGTTCAGCAGTCATTTAGATTTTTCTCCTGAATGTACACGTGAACAATATTAATACGTAAATAAAGAAACAACATTTTCACCAACAAAAAGGACTTCTAGCAGGCCTGGTCTTGCGTTCCAAAGATCACAAGGCAGCGAGAATGCCATTTCTAAGTGCTTCCCAAAAGCGAAATGTCCCCCGACGAAATAGGAGCCAGTGGATTAGCACTCTCACGGTCTTAAACGTGCAGTCGGGAACCGATGTAAAAGTGGCTGGGGACTAAAATCACATGAGACTGTTTAGCTGCCAGTGTATGCACGCACGGTCGCTCTCTCAGCAAAACCCAGACGGCAATGGCTTTGAGAGGCGGGATGCCCCTGGGAGCGATGGGGTGAAGCAATGGGCAGCACATGGCACATGACGGGGGTGGCAGACAGACTGGACATGTGCGTTCAATTCACCCTTCAGCGTTTTCTATCGAGCGCGGCTGCGACGAGGGTTGCGGAATGCCGCCTACAGCTGTTTCACGCGAAGGCACAGAGTTGCACTGCGGAGCATCGTAAAATGAAAGTAAGCTTTTTAAGAAATGTATTTTGGCACGCCGTTTCATGCACAGCAACTGTGCTTGGCGAGTTGTGGTCCGAGCTGCCTGCCAGACATGACCAACTCGGCATTCTGGGAGGCAGAGATGGAGAGTGGGGTGGACACACACGTCCGTATTCCCTTTGGAACAAAATAGCGATGATGCCGGTCATTCCAAAAAAAACACTCGAAGGCAACTTGACTAGAATTCCGTGACGTACTATGTTATTCTGTACAGATGGATGCAGAAGCCACGGTGCGGAGTTCCGGATCGCTACGGGACTACTGTAACAGCCGGGTCCCGGCACAAGCGCTATGCCATCAATCACCTCAAGTGGCATCACCAGCACATCACCTACGAGTGAGTTGAGCTATAATAATAATAATAATTGCACTTCTAGAGCGCTTTTTACCCGAGAGTCACAAAGTGTTGCATAGAGCTGTGAAGAGAACGGCATGTTAGCAACGACAACGACATATGAACGGCAAATCAACATGTGATGTGGCAAGCAGCGTCCCAGTAAAAATTCAACGTGGACCAACGTCGGTATGTGGTTGGAACCATTGAATCAATGTTGGCCCAGCAGCATTACTCCACACTCATAAATAATGCTACTACACTACAGTTTAACGAATAATTTACAGATTATTTGTTAATTAACTTCTGGATGAAGTCTTCTTCATGCCATACCGGTTGTAGGATTGTTTGACCATGCTGTACCACACTGAACAGGGCAGGTGAGGGTGGTGGCCCAGAGTTGATTGATAGATGACTCGCCACCAACCTTAGTTTCTATCAAAAACTCTTTATCACTGTTGCCACGTTCATAAGGCATTGCCTAAATCGCGGTTCCTCTGTGCCACAGCAGTATGCGTGTGACATTTAATCACAAATAGTGAATACGTTACTTATAAATCAGATAGTGAACATGTCAGTCAGTTTCTGTACCTGCTTAATCCTGTGCAGGGTCATGGGGGGGCGGATCATATCCCAGCAGACAGAGGCCACAAGGCGAGCTCTGCCCAGGATATGACGCCAGTACATCATAGGTTCCTTTTTTTGCGGGGGGGGGGGGTAATTTACTAACCAGGCAAATTAACCCCGGCACCAGCGCATATTTAGACATGTGGGGGAGCAAAGTCTAATGTGACTAGGTTTCATCTTCTAATTACCCAGGCACTGACTGGTAGGGACTATTCAGCAACCTTTAAGCCTGCACAGGCCCAATTTTCTCGATTTACTATTTTATAGATTGCTGTGCTCATTATGGGAGCACTGAGTCGCACACGTAATAATAAATAGTTGTGCTGTTTGTGCGTCTTGTGGTGGATGTTATCGATCAACCCGTCCAGCTCCTAGATGAAGTTACATTCAGCACAATGTAAAGAAACGTTTTGTTGAATCAGTGCAACCTGAATCATGGCCACAGAATAGCAAGCAAGGCAAGTTATGATAAGAAGAGTATTTCATCATGTTGAGCTTTTTTTATCTTCTCTTGGGAAAAAATCAACAAATTATTTCCTTAAACATTCCATAATAACGTATTTTCATGACAGTTGGCTATGTGAGTGAAATTTTAATGTTTTTTTTTGTTTTCTTGGGAATTCTCCGTGGTTCCGAGGGTCCTTACCAAACACAACCCACACGCGACTTGAAGCTCGCCAAACAGTCCCAGCCTCCAGAAATATGCATTTAAGACAAGCCAACAATTTCCTGAAAAGCAAGACTTCTTATATAATACTCAAGCCACAACACAAAAACTCGATTTTCTAATTATGTATTTCTACATTCTATACGTTTATAGATGTTTTATATTTTCTAAGCGCTTTTTTGATGTTAATTATGTATTAACAAAAAAACTGCCATTGTCAATTCAACAATATTCATTTGTCAATTTGAAACTTTACAACTGTCTCAGAGCCCTGCGGTATAGTAAGACAATATAACTATATTATTGTCAATCTATAATATTGCTGTTTAAAGAGAGATTTTGGTTAACATGGTGAAGCCATCCCCACCCCTGCTGCCACTGTCCCCACCCACCACTACAGTCTCCACCCACCACTGCCTGTCTTGGGTGAAGGGGTGGGGTCTAAACTTAAAGAGGCAGGGCCTAAAGGTGAAAGGGCAGGACTTGGAAAGGCACGGAGTCGAAAGAGACAGAAGCCGAATCAGAAAGAGGGAGAGTGGGGCATTTTGCTTAAAATGAGATAATGCATAAGAGAGCGAGGCATGGCTTGAAGTGGAAGAATAAAGCCTTCAAAAGGTTGATTTCATGCAATGAACACACTGCAATACCTCATTGATATAAATGTGACCACAGGACAACCAGTCTGTTTCCGTGTTCTGTATTAGGGCACCGGCTTTGTCCTATTTCCCCTTGATGTCCTCACGTTTACCCAGCCCCGGCGTTTTTCCTTCTGCAGCATCCAGAACTACACGCCGAAGGTCGGCGAGTACGAGACTCACCAGGCGATTCGGAAGGCCTTCGATGTGTGGCAGGCGGTAACGCCGCTCACCTTTACGGCAGTGTCGGGCCGCGACGGCTCAGGCAATGACGCCGACATCATCATCTTTTTCGCGTCGGGTTACCACAACGACCGCTCGCCCTTTGATGGCGTGGGTGGGTTCCTGGCACATGCTTACTTCCCTGGGAAGGGCATCGGAGGGGACACCCACTTCGATGCCGACGAGCCGTGGACGCTGGGGGGGCACGACTATACCGGTATGTGGCAGCGGCTTTGGGTGTCCGCAGAGATCCTTGTTATTGTCATCGTCGTTGGGTTATCATCTGGTGGTGACGTGGATGAGTGGTGGAGTGTCCGCTGCTTGTTGCAGCTGCTCAACGCAGCCTGGAAATTGGCAGCTCTATGGCCACCAGCTTCAGATAATTCCAAACACGAGCTTGTTTCCATCTCCCATGCCATTCTCATCTCATCTCATTATCTGAAACCGCTTAATCCTATATAGGGTCACGGTGAAGCCGGAGCCTATCCCGGAAACATAGGGCGTAAGGCAGGAATACACCCGACGACGGGACGCCGGTCCATCGCCGAATGCCATTGCTTCACAAGCCAACCTACCCACTTACACTACTACACAACCTCCCATTGCACACCACCTTCCACAATCTCACTCCTCGAACCATTCACAGTTCACGAAACTCTAAGTAACATCTTCAGCAATGCATCGAAATCTTTGCCACTGGGCCTCGCATCCAACGATACTTTTCGACACTCCTGCTTTTTTTCTGGCACTTTCCCCACTGCCTTAAACTCTGTCCATCTATCCCTTCCTTAAAACCTAATTCGACCCCAATAACCCTGCTAATTTTCGTCCCATCACGAACAACTCATCTACTTCTAAAATCTTTGAACGTCTCATTCTTTCCAGCCTGCAGCGGCGCATCTTTCTGTCTCCCAATTTCTGCCCTTTTCAGTCTACCTTCTTACTCAACTAAAACCGCACTACTCACGATCATTACGACTCACTAACATAGACTCCGGCTCAACAGTTGCACTACTCAGTCTCGACCAATCCACAGCCTTCGACTCCATCTGCCCGAACATCCTGATGGAACGGTTATATTCAGAACTTGCCACCACCGGCACTGTGCTCAGACTACTCTCCACAACAGAATATTCTACATCAAAGTCACCAACTGCACTATCCCCATATAACCACGATCGGCGTTCTCGGGGTTCCATGCTCACACCACTCAAACTTTACCACGTAGATATCATAATAATAATTGCAATAATAATTTCACTTCTACAGCGCTTTTCACCCGAGAGTCACAAAGCGCTGCACAGAGCTGCGGAGAGAACGGCATTTCAACAGCAACGACATTAGAACGGCAAATCGGCAACAATACCATTTTCGTGGGTTTTTTTAAAAAATAAACGTCATTGCAGAACAACATGTAAAATATTCTAACACTCTCCTCTGCAACATATGCAGCCATCACTCTCACAATATTTAGTTTCCAGTTAAGATGAAAGAGGCTCATTATAAATCAGTGGGGTATCTATAAATGGATCACCCTGTCATGATTGCTTCCAAAAGCTGCTCTTTTGAGATTACCCTATATTATTAATGTTTCACAGGTGTGGTCGTTATGAACGATACGTCAACAACAATAACAGTTTTTGTTAAAATCGGAGCTGTGGAGAGAACGGCATAACAACAACAATAGTAACGTCAGAGTAGAGCAATTAAAAGTAAAATAATGGCGATAAATCAGAGAACACAAACTCATCTCTCCTTCATGAAAATGCCAGAGAAATTAGGTGATGCAACTTTGGCAATGGAGGAGCCACAGTCTTTTAATATTATTCAGTGCATGATAGATGTGGTTAAAAAGGACTCAAGTAAGGTTCCATCATATCAAATGTTTGATCTAAAATTTGCCTCAATTCAATATCTTTTCCTAAGATGTTGACCTGAGAGAAACATTGCTTGATATTTAAAGACAAGTTCATTTTTGCCATAAAATTACCTTACCGATTAATGTATTTATCACTACACTCTTAAATATTCCAATGCAATCCTTAATCATTGAGCCCAACACTGCAAATCGATGTTTTAACCTGAAATGTGGACTCTTGTAACATGTTATAGTCATAGGACAAAGTAGTAAAATCATTGTTGGACTTGCTTCTATGCCTGCATGTCCCTGACACCAACCCATACTGATCAGCTTGATGAAGTACCTTAAAGCATTCCGTATGAGCAACACAACTTGGTGTGGCCTTCATCTAATATTGGGTTGATAAAAGGCTGAATACTATCGCATTAGACTTGGTCGCTTCATTGTAAACTCTAACCGCATCTGCAAACTACAACGCCAATGACATTCTACTCGACACCACCTTGACAGCACCGGCCAACAGTCAACCTGTCAACCTACACCACTGCAAGCATGACTGTTTAACAAACACTTACCATTTAACCCTGACCAATCAACTCTAATCTACCCAGGAAGTTCTCGCTACCTCGGCACTACCACACTTCCAACCAACCTGGAAATCGCTGGCACTGTAGTCAACCGCTCAACGTTTTGCAATCTCCTTGGAATCACCTTCGACCCCAACCTCTCCTGTGACAAGCTCATCAATTACACACTCAGGGCGTGTATCTTCCACCCACATGCACGATGGCAGATGCCTGCCGTCCTTTGCACGACAACAGCACACACCCTAACTTGCAACACCAGACTAAACTGACACAAAAAGCAACAGTGCAACAAACTTTTGCTCCTTCAAAGCAACCTTGCTCGAGCAATCTCATCTCATTATCTGAAACCGCTTAATCCTATATAGGGTCACGGTGAAGCCGGAGCCTATCCCGGAAACATAGGGCGTAAGGCAGGAATACACNNACTCCACACAGAAAGGCACCGGAGCCGAGAGACTCGAACCCGGGACCTTCTTGCTGTGAGGCGTCAGCGCTAACCACTGCGCCACCGCGCCGCCCTTAACACCTATTGCAGACATTCACTCAGCTCCGACAGCATGCACACTCGATACTGGCTACCAATTCAAACAGGGAATCATTTACAAAACCGTACTACTCTGCTACTGAGCTATACACTCAGGACACCTCTGTAACCTCACCATCCTACTCACACCACTCGCCGCAACGCGCTCATCTAACCTCTGCAGCTGCGCACAGGACCCACTCAGCATTCCTCACTCCAAAACAAAATTCCCACCTCTATCATGCAGTTCTTTCACACTGAGCTTGGTTTCGCGCCTCCATACCCGTGTCTTATTCCTGACCAGACACGGAATTTGCATAGCATGTTATAAAATATATAATTATTAATCACGGTTAAATTTCAACCACCGCCCTGGTTATTACTGTGGGTTTGTTAGTGGTAATCAATTCATGCTGTCTGCTTTACAGTGAATATTAAAAGTTCCGTGATATCCTTTGTAAGGGTAGGCCAATTTATGTTGGGGTCACAGTCTAAAGTTGCCAAATTTTGAAAATTAACTGCTTTTTTTCTCAATTGGATCCAGTAAGCCTTTTTGAGGAAAACACGTCTAATAAAAAAATGAGTGCTCAATCTACTTAAGGATGACGGTCTCCCTAAACCATCCAAGTCACAACAGTTATTTGATTATACTTTGCCAGATTGGTAAATGCAGGTTTGTAAAGGTGAAGAGCTTGGAGTGGAAATGTAGAAGTACAACAGAGCCTGGCAATATCTTCAACTTGAACTTCATTGCTTCCACAGGCGCCCAGAAGGAGCTAAATGTAAAATGAGAAGATACATGGGGGCACGGCTTGGTGGGGTGATCCCCCTTAGGTACATTATTAGGAGGTTATATCCGTTCAGTAGTTACTAATATTCACAACTCATCGTCATCCTTCATCATGATCTGTCGCGATGTGAAGGCGTCTCTGCGCTCTCCCCGTCTCTCACGATCTGGCCTCTGCATCAGCTGCTTGCGTTGCTCCGTCCTCTTGGTTGTTTTCCTTTCCATAATGGATGATTAAGCTGCTCTCGGTGTATTTGAAGCACATGAGCACGTGACCTTTGTTGCTGTTAATTTTATTCCTGCTGTTTTGAGCTCATCGCAGTGTCCTGCCTTAGCCCCCAGAACCTCTCGGAATATGATGAATGAATGAATGAAACCGGGCACCGCACAAAAGATGATTTACGACAGAGAAGGCTGCCCATGCCCTTGGTTCTGGCAGACGAATTCCACCTGATTTGTCACACCTGAGTCCAGAACAAACAAATTTCCTGGCTGTAACTACTTTGAAAAATACTCGTACTTTTACTGCAAAACTACACTTTCTCTTTGGCCTATTTTAACTTGGGAAACCAGTAGTTTATTTTGCTTCATTAAAAAAAATACATATACAAAAACGTCTAACAGTGTTACTGCTGAATCTCATTTTGCATTGAGCTCATACTTTAGTCTTCAATCAAAAATTGCCGTGGGAGTGCAAACACAGTCGGTCTCTTAAGCTGATATTCATTCACATATTCACCATGTTTGCAGCCTCTGGCATGACCTAATAACTAATATCGTGGTAAATTAACGTGAAACCTAATACACATTTGGAATCAAATGATCTTGCCAACATGTTGATTTAGAAATACAGAGACCAAAGAGCATTTGCCATATGCAATCGTGTGTTGACATCTGCCTGTCCTTTGGCACTCAGTACGGCTTGTCTCCAATCCAGAGACAGGGGATCCGGACACGCATCTGACATTATTCGTTAACAATGATGAGAAAACACCACGTTCGCGAAATTCCCTTGGATGTTCAAGAGACATTGCCATCTTTGCCAACAGCCCATGGAGGGCATTGTCGAATAACAGCGGCTGGGGCAAAGCCTGAGAGTGATGATCGGGCAAGTTTTGTTGGCCAATAACGGCATTGTTTTTGTGGCAAGGACCATTGAATTGGGTTTCCGCTCCACAGGGCGTCTCACGCTTGTTGCGTTCAGCTGTTTGCGTCAAGCGAGATATCCTGTTGCAGCGCCATGGCGATGAAATCGGGTGGCACCTTATTTGTTGTCGGTGAGCGCAGCGTGAAAACGGCGAGGCCGAACGTGGGGGTCCAGCTGCCAACGCTTAATCCTGGATTGAAATGTCTATTTTCTCTATGGAGAGTATGTTCTGTATTTAGATGGGGTTGGGCACTCTTTTTAACTTTGTATTTATTGGTAGACTGGAAGTTGATAGCATGTGACTTAGTCACAGTTGTAGAGGGACGTATACATGATGTGGTGTGCCGGGCACATAAATATTTTCTGGATCACCAACCCAGACAAATTCGGCTGAAATTAGGCCCAACCAGTATAAAATTATATCTCAAAGCCACAGTACAGTGATCGTCAAATATCCAGTATGGTCAGTTAGCTCCCAGTGCAATATTTGTGTGTAACGTGTCATTTTCAAAGGATTGGTCACATAGCTGACCTCTCCTCTTATCCACCTCTACCTCCGTCCCCAGAAAGTCGAATATACAACCTTTTATTGTACATGTAAAACTAAAGGAACCCTGTTATGTTCCCTTTGTTGGGTTCGTTGAGTACTATATTAGTGATAATTGTTCTTCATTGCTGTTCTTTCAGAATATCTGTGTCAAGTGTTCCTTCTCTCTTCATCATGACGTTTTTCCTCGCACGTTGGAGGCATGCTCGTACATCGAGCAGTGAAAACCTAAATCAGTATACTGTATCAGTCTCTCTGCGTGCATCGCACGATCTCGCGATGCATGCAAAATTAATTTGAGAGCCGATGTGGTGGTTCTAGCAATATTCGTGTGTTATTGCCTCCTTGCACCACTTGCCAGCCCTAGAGTAGGGATTGCTCCACAGTGAAATTCTTGCTTAGAGACCCCACAGGGCTTTGGAAACCTGGTAGGTCTCTGAGATGTATGGAATATTTGTATTGGCTGCATATTGTGATCTGGCACATCTCGACCCCTCTGAGTGGAGAGCGATTAACTGCCCGGCAGTGGACATTGTTTTCTGTGATATTTTTATTTCACTGCAGTGCCTCTTCATTGTTCCAAGTGAATGGAATGCGTGAGTTTAAAAATTGCACAAATTAGCAACGTTCTGAAAATTTAGTGTAGCGGCATTGCATAAAGTGACCAATGATTAATCTCCTAAACTTTGCAAACTTTATATTAATTCTGTTTAATTTTATGAAATGAGGATCGTCATCATGCATGCCTATCATTCAGTTTGCACTAGACTCATTCAGTTTTGGAGTAACGATTTCATTGTTTAACATATCATGATCATTATCCTCAGCTGTGATCATTCCACTGCTGGCTAAAGGCCACTTCTGGATATGCGCCATCTACTAAAGTCTTGCAAGCAGTGGTTCCATCCAGCAGGGGTGCTCAACCAGGTTTTATCACTCGATCTCTGTGGTAGATGTGCTTTCAAGTTTGTTCTCCTTGTTCACCACCACTCCATCCGTTAGCCTTGACCACCTCAGAGTTCAAGAATTTCAGCAAATTTTTCCGTGTGAAGCGTGGAAAATAGAATCGTGAGGCAATCTGGAAGGTGGCCACTGCACGTTTGTATTGGCTGCTGACGTTGGCTGCCTTTATCACAAGAGCCACGAGACTCATCGCTTGCCTGCGCAAGAGCGGGGCACGGCAGGAATGTATTGAGTTATGGTCAGAAATTCTTGTGGCAAATTATATCACAACATATATTACTCTGATGCTTTTTGTAAAATTTACGGCCCGTAGTTTGTACTTTGTATTTTGGGCAATTTAGTTTGATGGTATACTATAAAAGTCGTGTGTCTTAAAAAAAGGGCTCGTCGTTTGAGCCCTCTTTGCAAGAGGTGAGTGGCAGCAGTCGTCATTTTAATTGTGTGGGTGTTTTAATGGGGTGAGGGAAGGATGTGGCCGAGTACATTTAACAGCTTAATCGGACAATCCTCCCTTACTGCGCCCACACACAATTTGCCGACGGAGTGATGCCCACAGAGAGGGGTTTCTGCCGACAGACCCTCCTCACAGGCATAGAAACCCCTCCATCCTCTCAAGCAACACCCTATCACTCACTGACAGCGAGGCGAGTGTGGAGTGCTCGTCGGTGTAAGAAACACCAGCAACGGTAAAGTGTACCCTGCGCATGGTGTTTCACCGCACGCAGACCTCTCGGTGACAGGCGAGGCGTCCAGCGCTCATTGGAATTCTCCATTGACGAAATCGTCGGACTGATGGCTGCCATTCATGAGTGTTCACAGCCCTTCACATAGACGCTCTTGATGTGGTTCACGAAGGTTTTTTTTCTTTTCCCGAGTCAGCCGTAATCACGAAGGCCTCGCCACAAATGTGAGTGAGCGCACTCGGTGACGCGACGCAGAAAGCTTGGAAACCCTACAAACCAGTTGAATGTTTTCTTATGTAAGCACTGGGGAGAGCGGATCCCTCCACCGCACAATGCCACACGCACGTCATCAGCTGCGGCCTTCTGTGAAAAGACACGAAGTGCCCTAGAAACACAGAGACCTCCCACCATCATCGTTTGCTCACTCACCGGTAAAGAAAAAAAGTGTTTTAGGGAGGTGAGTAGCTTCTGTTGATTGTCGCGTTGCTGTGACTGCGTGTGAACTGGGAGACGAAGAAAGAAAAACAGACAAAAAAAATTCAAGGTAACTTGAACCTTAATCAGTGTGAGAGTTTGACACGATTAAATAGGACAAATTTGGTCGTGAACCTTAAAGGGCAGTTGATTATTCGTGGTTGCACATAACCCACCGCAGTCATGTTCCTATAAGGGTCTGTGAATTACAATAAACAGACATGGGTTCTTGGTATACGACTACCCACAGCCGACCTCGATTCCATTGCACGACATCTGGTTTCACCACTGAGTAAGATAATGTTTCCAGATTCGTCAGGCTTAGGTTTTAATGACTCGAAGACCAAAGAGAAACGTTGGCATTTACAATGAACCCCCACGGCTGTGTCTCAGTGCAAGCCACCGTCATTTCGAAGGACTGGCTTTAACCTGGCCACACCGCATCATCGGGCTGTTATACTCACTGATCGACCGCCCGCGATGATGACAAAGCGCTTGTAGACATAATACCACGAATGCTTCACTGACCGATTGTTTCGGTCACTGCTCAGGTTACAGCAGTGGGGTGAAAACAAATCCATTGTTTTTACACTGTATCCACAAAACAAGGTGTGTGTAGCCGACCTACATCTGTGTGCTGAATGTGATTTTTGCATTGCCTTCCCGATCTCGGAGAACTCAACAGTAACTTTGAATAAATATTCCTAGCAAGGAAATAAGTAAATAAAAATTGCTGAATGTGCAGATATGGTAAGTTATTGGGAAGGGGCTGTGTGTGGATGGGTGTTAGCCTCGTCGCGTGGGGTTGGGTTGCCAGTGTTTGTTGCCGAGCACCGGCGATATGAATGGACGCCTCCTGCAATGTTTTTATTCTTTTTGGCAGCCTCTCCAATTGCGACGCTTGTCTTGGCACCAGCGCTAACGCCGCGAGGAGATCTCGCGTGTGGTGCTGGCGCCGTGTGCCATTTGTGTAGACACGTGGACCTAATGGTTGGCGACCACTGCAGATCGAACATCGCTGACCTCCCTTCTCCTCTCTCACCCTGTGGCCTCTCTCCTGTTGGTGACCCCACTATGCCCCTCCACCCCCTCGTTGCCTGCGGCATTAGGTAACGACCTGTTCATTGTCGCTGTGCACGAGCTGGGCCACGCACTCGGCCTGGAGCACTCCAACGACCCTTCGGCCATCATGGCACCATTCTACCAGTACATGGACACGGAGAACTTCCAGCTGCCTTACGATGATTTGCTGGGCATCCAGCAGATTTACGGTTAGTCAATACGGCCTTAATCTCAATACCCTCACCAAACCCTTCAGCCCCTCTTACTTCATATACCCAGTCCTGTCACACCAAACACAGCCCACCGAGCCCGTTCTGCTATGACAGATATAGATGGCACTTCTGACACCAGGAAGCTTCCGTGATTGACGAGCATTTGTTTTGGCTTTGCAAGCGGAAAGGTCCTGGGTGGGTAATCTTACCAGAGAAACGATACCGAAAGCAAGAGCAGTGAAGGAGGCTTTGACCACACAACTAGAAATAGTCATGTCTCCCTGGCTGCCTTCTCCATACTTGACATGCCTTTGTTTACCTCTAGAGTAAGAAAACCATGCCTCCCCTACACACAGCGGCTCCTCTCAACACGTAGAATTCTCAGGGCACGATAACATGCCCAGGCACATTCTAATAAAAGATGCAGTCTGTTTAAACTCTGTATCCCTAATTGTAACTCTAGCGCTAACCGTAAATCCTGACCTTGAGTCATAACTGTAGCCCGTTTGGGATATCAGTGCCTTAACATGAGAATGGATGTACAGTCTAGCACAGGTTATTAGGTTGCTGAACGGGTTAAGACCGTGTGGGATTGCTGAGCCTGTACAGCTGAGACCATGGGTTTGTTTCCAAGTTTCAACAGCCTATAATTACAGCGGGTGCGGCATATTAATCTCTCAGAATAACAAAAAAGTTAGTTTAAAAAACCCTCTTCATGCAGCACAGAATACGTGTGCCTTTTCTTTGAATAAGCACTTGTTGAAGAGAGCTCAAAGTTCTGTTGTGTCATTTTTGAGGCCATTATTTTAGGCAAGTTTAACATACCGTTCGCCAGGAGAGTCCTAATCTCATTTCGATTTCATGGCAGGATAGCTTATGGCCAAATTGGCCATACTGTGTACCTGTCAACAAATTACATCTTCTTGTGTTCTTATATTTTTCTGTTTGTTCTCCATTTCAAGTTTTCACTCTGCGGCCCGGGTGCACGTTTAACCGGGAAGCCCTCTCTGCAGTCGCCTTCTTCACCTGCACCCTATGTAGCTGCCTGCTTTGCTTAAAGGCAGACACGTGCTTGTAATTAGCGGTGGAGCGTACCACGATTCACCAGAGGGGGGG
>JAZEWT010000002.1:11474571-11486773 GCA_036362905.1 Mordacia mordax
CCAGGGATTCCAGCAGGAGGAGACTGCTGAGTCTTCCCAACCGTTATATAAAGTCAGAGAGAGGCTTAAAAATGCAATTTCTTCTCTGAATCCATTCATTGTTTGAAACCTAAAGTGACACTGCAGACAAAGCGGTGATCCTTAGAGCGGTACGCTGGTAGGGCCTGCCATATCGCTGGGGAATGATATTGGTTGCTTGACTGCTATTGTGGTCTCGCAGACTTGCGTTTCTACATGCCAGCATGTGCGCTCATGCGCGAGTGTTTAATAGCGAGTGGTAGTGCAGCAGTTAGCGCGCTGTGCTTTGAAACCCAGTAACCCGAGTTTCATTCCCGCTCATGGCCAACTCCAATGACAAGTTGCTGAACCGTTCCTGGGCCTTCCCTCGGTGAAATCAGCTTGAAATGAGTACCTGGTGCAGTATGTAAATATCTACACTAGGGAGACAAAGGCGGTCGTGCGTGGTGCTGGTCACCCATCTCCTTGTGTGCCATGTTTGCCTTCATAGGTACAGCACTTTGTTGCAAGAGTCTGTTGGCTTGGAGTGTGGGCCTTTCTGTGTGTCTATATCTTTGGCGACCAGGCGTGGTGATGGTCATCCACTTCCTCTTGTGCCGTATCGACCTTCATAGGTGCTTGCTCATGGCACTTGACCCTACAGTCTGTTATGGCTACACGGCAGATCTTTGTCTTTATCTTTGTGTGCATGTACACCTGTGTTTAGACACTTGTGTGTATTTGTTTGCCTGTGTGTATGCAGGTCCTCCGACCCACCCGTCAGTGTCTCCGGGTAAACCGAATAAGCCCAATGCACCCAAACCGACTAAAAGAACTCCGGACGGGCGCGTGCCGAGACCTGGCTCCCCGCCCGACATCTGCAAGGGTGGCTTTAACACCATCGCCATGCTGCGCGGGGAGATGTTTGTGTTCAAGGTCCGCTCGTCGCTTGCCGCTGTGCCAGGGTTCATATTTCCCGCATGCCCACTGTTGTGAAACACGTGGGTGATGAAACGAAATACTACCCAAATTAGCTCTTGTTTTTTCCGTGAACTGCAGTTATAAATGTTGTCATGATATGAATCATAAGACGTTAGTATTTAAATGCTGTCCAAAGGAGATGGCTATGCGGCTTATTAATTCATAATACTGAGCATTGTTCTGTTGATATCTTGGGTTCTAATTTGGGTTTTTTGGGCTGACGCTTAAATTAGGTTGATTTGGTTTTTCCGCTTTTTGTTCAATTCCAATTATGGGTATTAAAAAATACTATTAGTTTGACCATGACATACAACAGGGTAAGAAAGCTCTGCTTTTGGAATAAAGGTCACTTTAAAGAGATGTCAGAGGACAGTCTGCGAAACCAACTTCTGCAGGCTACTCGCAAACACTTGGGGTTGCACTGCTCTGTGAGAGTTTCCTATCATACCTACATCAATGAAAGGACCGTGAGCATAAACTCCATACATATCCTGAACGCATATCTGGAGGTGCGTAGACTTTTTTTCGACTGCTTGGAAAGGAGGGAAAATGCCCACAACATGTGAATTGATTTATCCAACAATTGTGTGCTCGACAATGGGTGGTGTCGTGCAGTGGACAGGCGCCCTGGTGCAACGAATTAAATTTGTCCTCTGTACAATTTTCCCTCTCTCAGCAGCCTGTCTTGACCCCCAGATGCAGTTGCCCAGCCCGCACATGCTCAGTACAGTTTCCGCTGCTAATAACCCACAGTTAAACAATTCGAGGGACTGGCAATGCAATAAAACCAAGCGTGAGCCACGTCGGACTCAGTTGAACCTTTGTAATCATAGGTGCGTTGAGATTTGTATTTTATGGGAGTTTCTCGTAAATAATGCTTCCACACAGATGTTACTAGCTTGCCACGAGATCTAAAGGGATTTCAATCAAAGCTGTGATTTCACGAGCCTAAGCTCAAGCAATCGGTCTGTTTTCTCAGGTGAAACAGGCTAATGGACGTATGGCGCGGTGGCTTTATGCATTGCGTTTATGATCTTAATTCTTTCAGCGGTTTGGGTTCCTTCCGCCACCCCCTTACCACACTGTTATACTCCTCTCCATCGCAGTGCTGCTCCATACTCGCGCCCCCAAACACCGCCCACACAAGCAGGTGGTCTACGTGGTGTGTGTCAACATTCTTTAATGCAGCTGCGCTTCACTGAAGGTGGAACCTCCAATCCTCCTACGAGCCGTCCTGTTCAACGTTTTATACGCTGAAATTTGGCGCATCCCACACCCATGGCTCGATACCCCGCGTGGCTCCTCAACCCGCACCATCGCATCACTCGCCATCATGTTTAGTGATGCAACCGAGATATTTGGGGGAGTTCTTGTGAATCGGGTCACAGCCTCGATTGACGGGTTTGTTGTTTCCAAGAAACTCCCGTTATCAATGTCCCACGATGCTGCAGTAGATTCTGTTGTTAAAATAATTAAATTATCGTACCTCTGCAAATACACAGAAAAGAATATAGTCTAGGCAGTCATACTTTTGGCTGAGCAATGAAAACAAATATGTTCAGAAGTGCGAGCGTTAAGTAACAGAATGTTACATTGCATAGTTATTTTTAACATCTCCAACTGACAAAAAATAACCAACAGTTATATTCTATCACTAAAGAAGTATTTACAACACCTCATCACATGAATCAGATGCTCGTATGATTCTAAAGATATCCATTCTCTGAATAGATGTGCACTGTCACTAATGAACACAGATTTATTTATCATGTGTTCATCACAAGTCTGCTATCGATTTTATTGAAACATTTTTGTGCTTTTGGTTCAGTCAGTTTGTAACTTGAGAACCAAATTTAGCACAATGATGTGTAATTTACTAACGGTCCGCAAAATGCAAATCTCTCTTCTTGAGCAGATGTGACCTGATCTGGAGAGCATGTGAAAAATATTTATTGGAGGAAACTAATAGTTTGGCAACCACCACCTCACTACCATCTGCAAGTCACAAAGCAATAGATGTTGCACGACTACCAGTCATGCAACAGTGCACGTGTTACCACGTGCACTGTCAGCCAGGCGTGGTGCTAGCCACCCAGCCCTTTTTGTGCCATGCCAGCCTTCATAGGTGCTTGCTAATAACACTTGACCCTATGGTCTGTTAATGCTGTACAGGGGATCCTTCTCGTTCATGGCCGAATCAAACGGCATGTGCGGAAATTACGTGCATTCATCGTTAATGCTCCGGCGATGGACTGGCGTCCCGTCGTCGAGTGTATTCCTGCCTTACGCCCTGTGTTTCCGGGATAGGCTCCGGCTCACCGTGACCCTGTATAGGATTAAGCGGTTTCAGATAATGAGATGAGATCGTTAATGCTGACATCGCCGTGGTAATACGACAGCTCCAAAGCCTCTGCCAAAGCTCTTTGATTCATTAGGAGTTGAACTGCAAATTAGGAAACCGTGCTTATGGATGGTGTCGGATTCCTGCCTTTCACGGCAGCCGGACGGCCTTTGTCCCATCCACTCACCGCGTGTCTCCACTGCCAACAGACTCTTCACCGAGTCTCAGTATATTCTCAGTGTCGTGCTCTACACCGCTTAGTCTTTGGAATGTTGTTTGATTCAAAAAGTTAAGATGGAGTTGCCAAAAATATGTTGCATTGTTTATTTGCCCAGAAGGCCTCCAGGACTCTGCGTACTGCTTAGTTAAGGTGGTCCAACAGTGGGAAGGGGTTCCACTCTCTCCCACAAGATCGTCTCACAACCATTGAATTTGTTCTCCTTCTCTCCGCTCCCCTTCTCCCGACCCTGGCCGTTGCAGGACCAGTGGTTTTGGCGCGTGAAGGACAAGCGCGTTCCGGCAAACTACCCCATGCCGATCGGCCACTTTTGGCTGGGCCTGCCCAACAACGTAGAATCGGCGTACGAGAGGGGTGACGGAAAGTTCGTCTTTTTCAAAGGTGCCGAGCTTCCTGGGTTTTTTTTTTAACGTACATTCACAGCCTCTGTGAACGCACCTGTCAGAGAGTCCTCAGTGGAGACGGGCTTCCCGGCATCTCGCCTCGCCTTGCTAGCGGCGAGCGCCCTGTGATGTAACACGGGGGGAATGCGACCAGCTGGCATCGCACCCACAGAAAGGCCCTTTCAGATGTTTCCGTGGCTGTCGGTGACGTTCTTTCATTCAGCTGCCGCATTAGCATTGCTCGCGGGGTTCTTCAAAGGGATTTAGCGTCTTGGGGTTCAGACAGATCTACAACTGGGCAATGCTTCGCCTTATTTATAATCCTTCACCCCATTCTGTCTTGTGCGTAAAGGTGACTTATTCACCCATGCTCATTGCTCTTGTTCATCCGCGATTAGAAGTGCTTCTGTTTCGCTTTCATCGCAAAGACTAAGCCTCAAGTATTATACTTTACAATCGTAATCTTCACTTTCACATGCGGCAGCAAAATGGTTTTTAAAAACGAATTCAATATGTCCTTGAGCCTCTGCAGCTTGGGGTTTTAGATGGATATTGGAATGTCCGTCCATGCTCTTCTGTGTTGAAACATGTTGTCTGGCTGACGATGGAAATAACGTTAAGATTTTAAGGGCTGCAAAATGACAACTCTATGACAAGTGAATAACAACAGGAATGTAACAAACGTGAAGAAGCAGTAGGCATGTGTTGACTCACACTCGCAGCCATATTTGGACATTTCACTTGCAAGCTAATGATATATTTCAAGAATCTATGTTGTTTTTCTCTTGTTTGTACTTCGTTATTTATCTCGTTTCTTGATGGCACACTCACTGCTCTTTACTGCATTGCCCTCTACGTCTCATCACTGGCCTTAAAATGTTACGTAAAATGCAAGTGTTTGATTGCCCACACATATGGCTGAATATGTGTATTGTAAACTTTCAAAAATCGAATTGATTTTAATCATTGATGCAGTGCATTAGTAACAGGATAACGTGGTATGAACAAATCATGAACAGTTTATTGAGAACATGTATTGGATAAAATATTGTACAGTTGCTTGAAAAAACAATGTTTTTTGCCAAACTCATCCACAGCTTATGGTGTAGCCATGTGTAATGCTGCATTTGCTCAGCAAGTCTTCCTCTTGGTGCCTTGAAGTATCAAATCTCCTCTTCCTCTAACAAACTCTTATTGGGCATTTCTTTCAAGTGCTTTGCTGAATACCAACATGCAGTTTAATTTCTCTGAATACATTTAAATTTCCACAATACACATTTTTTGCTTACAATCTTAAAACAGATTAGTCACACAAATACCAACGCCGAATGTACGGCTCACTGCATCAAGCAATTCGTTACTGTTATGCGACACTGCACAGATCCAGGACAGGATGTAGGGACAGGAAATGCCACTGATCCCTAAATGTTACCCCCGTGACCCGCAGACCTCTTGACGGACCCTGACCCCTGGTACAGCAGTTAGGACGCAGCGGCATCCAGCTCGTGGCGCTTCCCCTGCCCGCTGTGCTTAGGCAACCATACTCGCATGCTCACCCTGTCCCCCTCTCCTCGCCCCATCCCCCCTCCCCCCCCATAATCCCTGCTGCAGGCAACAAATTCTGGGTGTTTGACGAGTCCGTGGCGGAGTCAGGATATCCCCGCAGCCTCTTGGAGTTTGGCAGCGGCATCCCCAATGACCAGATCGACGCGGCCGTGTGGTGGGAGCCCTCGGGCAAGACGTACTTGTTCCGTGGAGACAAGTGAGTGCTTTGGACCTCGTAGTGGGGGTCGTGGGTGCTGGGGAGGTCCGCACTCTGTTGCACGCTGAACTGCGTCACGTCACTTCGTGAAACATTTATTTATTGGCCAAGTGGGATAAGCCAACAAATAGAATCTTGAGACTCGTTGAGGCTTCCTTGGGTTTACATGTCTCAATGTGCAACTGTTTCGTCATTCCACTGCTGGATGGAGACGTTAGAGTGCCGTTTGAGTGATATGGGTTGTTTTACCACACTGTGGCAGTGTGGCGCAGTGGTAATATCTGCGCCCCACAGAAAGAAGGTCCTGCCTGGGGCAGTTCCATCCTCACTTGGGTGCCTTTATGTGTGGAGTTTATGTTTCCCCCCTGTTCCGCTTAGGTTTCCTCCGGTTTCTCCGGTTTCTGCCCACAAATAAAAAAAAAATTCATAACTTAATTGGGTGATGACATCACAATGTTCAGAATGCAAGCCTGCAAATGTTGGCACTGGTTGACTGCACAATTGCCTTCCCTCCCTCCCCGCCTCTCTACTGTTACCTCACGCGTCCGAATGCTTGTTTCATCTATGCTCAGGCGTGGAATTTGTGCGATGTGTTAGAAATTGTATTATTGTTATTCACAGCACTGGTCATTGTGGCTTGGTGGAGCATAGAGGTACACGATGATAATTAGGTTTACTGGACTGCCTTCTGCTGCTCAATTCACAGCCTTCCAGACATATGACAACCTGTTGGTGCATGGTGGTCCCATATACTCAAATCTGCTTAGCTTTTAAGATATTTCTTACACGTACTGTATATGCCTATTATTGTTAGTGGAAGTGTCCATCGTTGACGATGGTCCCCACCCATCCCCAACATCCCCACCTCCTCACCCCTGAGAATCCATCCTGGGGCATACATTTCCAGTACAACCCTCCTCAGGCCACCCCTTCACCCCCTCACCCCCCGGAGCACTTGCTCTCCATTCTCAACTGTCCCTACCTGTGTCCCCCTTCACACACTCCTCACTGCTGATAGCTACCACATTGCCCCACCCACACGCCTAGCCATAGCCTCCAGCCAATTGGAGAACTAGGAACAAGCAGACTGACTGATGCATTCCTTTAATGCATATACAGACGATTACGCTAATTTACCCAGGAAAGCCTCACAGAAGCTGAAGACTCTTTTTCAGGAGAGTCCTATCATGGTTTAATAACACATGATGGGAGTCAGTACTTGTGGTCTAGTGGGGGGAGTGGATCGCTGTGGGCCAGAGGGACGTAACAAACACTGACCCTCGCTCTTGACATTTACAGGTACTGGAGGTTCAACGAGGAGAGTCTGACAGCCGAGTCCGGCTACCCCAAGTCCATTAGCGTGTGGGAGGGGATTCCAGCATCACCGCAAGCTGCCTTCCTCGGCTCGGAGAGCAGTATGTCACTGACGTGTTTCATTCGGCTTCGCATCGACATGGCCCTTAAATGCCTGAGCGAGTGGAACTCTCTGACGTCTCAGCTGATTCAGTTTCAATGCCCTGCGCAGTCTAGCCCAGGGGACAACTTCTGGTGGTGGCCATCCCTGTGTGGCACAAGATGTAGCTCCAAACTGCGAATTGCAATTAGTCTGATATGATCATCATCATCTATATACATATCACCCATGTTACTGATAACAATATAATTACTGCTATTACTCAATAGTATTAGTACAGGATAACCCATTTAAAGATACCCCACGAGAATTATCGGGTGAAATTACAGTATTGAGAAAACCGTATTTTATGTCAATTTTGCTGCATGTCTCCCACCAATCTCAGAGCATGCATTAATAATAATTATTGCATTTATAGAGCGCTTTTGACCCGAGGGCCACAAAGCGCTGCACAGAGCTGTGGAGAGAACGGCACGTCAACAGCAACGACATTAGAATGGCAAATCAGCAACAATAACATTTTCTTGGGGTTTTTTTTCAATATACGTCATTGCAGAACATGTAAAATATCCTAACACTCTCCACTGCAACATACACAGCCATCACTCTCACAATATTTAGTTTCCAGTTAAGCTTGAAAGAGGCTCATAATAAATTAGTGCGGTATCTATAAATGGATCACCCTGTAATGATTGCTTCTAAAAGCTGCTCTTTTGGGATTACCCTATATTATTAGTGTTTCACAGGTGTGGTCGTTGTGTTTATGGGGTGATGGGTAAGGCTGTCGTGAATGATATCGTTATAATTGGTATCATGTTGCTGCATAAATACTGTATGTTAATAATTTACAGCTCTTTGTCAATCCACTGCTGGATGAAGTCCTCTACCACGTCGTGTCGGTCGTGGGGTTGTTTGACTATATTTCACCACACCGGTCGGTGTGATTTGGTGAAGGGGGGGAGCCCTGGACCAGTTCTGCTGATATCATTTGCTACTGATGTTAGTCGTGGCCTGGAGTCAAACCCAGGTTCCCAGGTTCAGGTCAAAAATAGTTACATTCTATATTTTGCTTCCTTTCAAAGGCATGGAGGAGGCACTTCATTGGATCTATGACATTCGTGTATGTAATGGGCTTTTAATGGATTTTCATGCAACATTAAACTAATACATGTGTTATCAATTATCATTTAATGCCAAAATGGTTCATGCCTTCCATTAGGGTACAAACAGTTTATTAAATATTTATGATGGCCACTTTATGATCAAATATTTATATGGTTCTATCCAGAATACCCAAATTCCATTCAAACCATAAAAGGCACAGAACATGGCGCAAGCAAGTGTGCGTGCGTCTTACCAGCCATGCCCCTGTGGCCTCTTTGCAGGCAGCCTATTAGTGGTCGATTGGTTTTTACCGTAATCGCTTTGCTCCAAATCGATAAATAAAATTATAAAAATATATATTTACACGTAGTGTACAAGTGAATATTAGCACGTTCTACATTAGATTCTGCTTAGGTTTGTGGGTCTGCAAGATTGGTGGAGTGATGTATCCATTCACCCACCAATGTTTATTCGTAAGCTTGAGATACTTGCATTGCATTGTGTGTGTCAGAAATTATGTTTTTAAAACCGTGTAGGTTTATTAAAACCTTTGGTTTATCTTGATCTTGCAGCCACAAGAGGTGCTACTATTTACAGCATTGTTAATAACATTTTGAATTTAATTAAATAGCAACACTGATATTGGGACAATGCACTAAATATTCGGATAATGTGGGGTGAATAGTTCCCACCCCCGATTATGCACTGTGTTTAATGTCCAATGCACTGTGTTTCATTGCAGTGTACACGTACTTCGTGAAGGGCAACATCTACTGGAAGTTCAACAACGATAAGCTCAGGGTGGAGCCCGGATACCCACGCTCTGTACTGACCGACTGGCTGGGATGTCCGGATACCAGGACAGACGCAGACAGGGAGAGAGATCGGGAGAGGGACAGGGAGGCAGAGAGGGAACGAGAGAGGGAACGGGAGAGGGAACGTGAAGAGGAAGAGAGACGGAGAGAGGAGGAAGAAGAGAGGGAAAGGGAAGAGGAACGCGAGAGGGAGGAAGAGAGTGAGAGGGAGCGAGAGAAGGAGAGGGAGAGGGAGCGAGAGAGAAAGCGGGAGAGGGAGAAAGAGCAGGAGAAAGATCGAGATAGCGACAGGGAGAGGGAGCGGGAACGCGAAGAGGAAGAGGAGAGGGTGCAGGAGAGGAAACGTCAGAAAGAACGGGAGCTAGAGCGGGAGATTGAACGGGAACGCGAACGAGAAAGGAAAAAGGAGAGGGAACGTGAGCGAGAGCAGGAGAGGGAACGAGAGAGGGAAGAGGAAAGAGAACGAAAGAGGGAACGGGAGAGAGAACGGGAGAGAGAACGGGAAAAAGGCACCGGCAAGGACAGAGAAACAGATCAGGGCAAGGGCACAGGGCGGGACGACGTGTATGACTACTATGATGAGGACGTGACCAAGAGCAAGGTGGAGGAAGAAGTGGACGTGGTGGTGGAGGAGGTGGAAGGTAGCTTCAACCACGTGGCTCTCATCATCTGCCTGCTGCTGTTGCTTTGCGTCATCATTACATTGCTTACCGTGCTCTTCATCAGGAGGCGTGGTGCCCCCAAGCCCATTCGCTACTGCAAGCGCTCGATGCAGCAGTGGGTGTGACGGGTGAGCCACCAGAAATGGGTTCTCACATACTCGCCTCCTTCTAAGATTGCTCGCACTTAGGTTAGCAACGGAGGACCCGGTGGCAACAGCAACATCAAAAACACACGGTAGTCCGAAGTCTTCAGGGTGTCTGCGTTAGCTTTGTCACGTGTCTCTTGCAATAAAACGTAGGCTTTTCGAAAGTAAAAACAGGTTTCTTTTTATATAAATATATAGTAGACATGCCTCGCCAAGCTGTGAATGCTTGCTGCCAATCGGCCATGTGGTCACTCAACCCTGGCTCTTGTTTATTCACCGCAGCCTGGAGCAACCGGATACCTTCAGTGGTCTCACATGCTCAAGGACTCCCGGGTTGATTTTTCACTCTCGGACCCCCAATGCTTGCCAGACAATTGCACTTAAAAACTGCATTGCAGGGATAAAGCCAATTACTCATGCTCAAATTGAATGTCCTGGCTGTGGGTTGGTCAGCTGCTTAGCCTTTGTTTTAATTTATGGTGCTAAAATACAAATCAAACTTGCCTGATTTTTGTGAGATTTTCGGGGGGGTTATTTTATGTAGTTATCTTCCAATATGCTTGCTCCTGCAGAGCAGTGTGCAGCACTCACTCATTTTCTGTTTTAAATGCAGTTACGCAACTGCCTCGTTGGAAAAAAAGGGAAACAAAGTGTAAGTCTCTTGTTACTAACTTTCGTGTATTATTTTAGAAAGTGTCAGCAATTTAAAATAACAGCTCTAGTTTCGGCTTTTATTCCATAACCTGAGTCACAAGAACATACTGTAGATGTCCCATGATTTTCCTCACTTCAGTGCAGGTTTTACCGTTAATGTGCCTATGAACATTGACAACCACTTGACATCTGAAATGGTTAGAAATTTGTGCTGTTTTAAAATTGTATTGCAGTTGTGCCTTTTGCCTTGCTACCAGTTGACTTAGAAAAAAATACTATAACATCCCACCACTTTGGCCTACATCCGTGAATTAATAAATGAGTTGTTATTGAGACGAGGGAATATAATGATTTATATATGACACATTTTTTTCATGCGTCTATTGTCTCATTATAGGATATTATTTTAGTTCTCTGTGTATTTTCTTTTCAAGGGTTGTGGTGTTTCTTTGGCAATTCGTGATTAACGGTGGTTGGAATGATATTTGTTAGCATCATGGTTAAATCCAAACTCATTTTTATTGCAAAGTAGTTTTTTTTCACTATTTTAATTTTTTTATCTGTCTTGTTGATGTAAATGAAGTGAGCTCAAATTTCATGCTGGTCATGTGTTGTATTGTATGACCATGTTTTACAGACTTTAAAACAAAACACTTGACGTTTAGATTACAGCATATAGTGTACGCCAAATGGCTGAGGGCCCAACTAAGAAGGAACTACCAGAGCTATGAGCGTCAGTCCAAAGTTAACGGGTTCTTCCATACACTGCTTGCATTGTGGCCGAGGATTTTTTAAGTGCTCGAGTAAGCTAATCTTTGTTCACAATGCTTAGACGGTATGATTAAATAAAGGATGCGATCATAGCCACACATCGCATACGTTCAGTGCCGAAGCCCTCAATTTGCCCCCAAGCAAGAGGCCTTCCTGACCCAGATTCCCGTAATGAAATGTTCGTCCTCAGTGACTAATGAATGCTGTACTAATGCCCCAGAGTACGGATGGCTGACCCTCGTAGCTCGTGCTTTTACGGTGATTACTTAGGAAATGGGATTGCTTTGTCTGCAGGACAGGCGAGCTTTTTGTTTGTGGTTAGCCTTGCACTGTTGGGTTATAGGAGTTCCTGTGTACTGCACTGCACAATTACGTGCCCCATTATCAGCACAGCCATGCGTTAACACCTGCTGGGTCTCTATGCTGATGCAATAGTCTGCGACCGTCAGAAATCAGCGACCGTACAGATATCCACTTTTGGGGTCGACGAACCTAACCTCTGGGGAAACTGGAAGCATGGCCGGGTCTGCAGAAGCTCCGAGCCAAATCAAGCGACAGTGACGTAACCATGTGAAGCAGGCACGTGCTTGCGACCGCACGATTGGTGGGGGGAGTTGGGAACCAGGTATCGGGGGCAAGCGGGCGGGATGGCTGCCTTTACATGCGATCGGTCATAGAGCACCCGGCCACACTCTCGGGCAATGAAGCAATGAGCTGGAGCAATATAAATCCACCGAAGCACCGCCTTCCTTGCTGAAACAGAGCAAAGTTGTGATACTTATTTTCCTCTGAAAATCTGTACTGTTCATGTACAGCTACTTTTTTCAATCCACTACTAGGTGAGGGCCTTCCCATCCCCGGCGTGTCACGGGGGGGTTATTTGACCATACTCAACCACACTGGTCAGTATGGGTGTGGGATGGGGAAGGTGGCA
>JAZEWT010000002.1:11494748-11518437 GCA_036362905.1 Mordacia mordax
GCGGTTTCAGATAATGAGATGAGATGAGACTATAGATACTTGGAAAAGTATGTTGTGGATATATGCCTTGACCATAGATTCAGTATAGTATTTTACTGTGAAGTTAATGGTGAGATGTCTCTTTTTTTTTTCAGCCTTGCATAAAAGAAAACCTCCCACGAAATAAGACTACCAAGACATTGAATTAAATACTTTGATAGTATTGTCTTGAGAAAAAAAGTCCATGTACAGTTCTTGCTTAAAACTAAACTTCACATTTACTTTTGCTGTTTAGGTCTCGTTATGGTTAATGTTGTTCAACACATTTTATTGACATGCAAAACAGCATATATTCTTTCAAAGTTGTACATTGCATTGTGTGTACAATTGGAATGTAAATTTAAAAAAACTTAATCTTTATAACCTTTTAAGTTTGTGCCTCATTTTTTGTAAGTTTGTACCTGCCAATGAGCTGCTTAGTGCATTGATCTTAGAACCCAAGTCACAAAAATAGCCATTTAAAATCCGTTATCAGTACCTGCTTAATACTTGTAGATGATTGGGGTAGAATTGGAGCTTATTCTCACAAGACAGGGAGGGCCATACCCACGATAAGTCCATTGTTGGACACGGCAATTGTCAGACTAATTAACCTAGGAAGCATGTCTTTGAAATGGGAAGAAACCAGAGTACTGAGTAAAACTCACATGGACACAGGAAAGCATCCAGGTTAGGAATAACCCACGCGTTGTGGATTTCGGTGTATTTTACAGATTGATAATTTCCAACTCCTGAGTAACTATACAAGCATTTTAAGTGGCTGCAAAGCATTTACTGTGGGTATAATAAATCGATTAAACATTCAGGTGATATGACATTGCTTTGTATAGGAATTTTCTGTCGCTATATCACAGAACATGGTGGCACAACACTAACACTCGCACCCACAACAAGGTATGGATTTCATTCCTAGACCAGATGCATGTGGCTGTATTCTCTCCATGTTGGGGGGAAAACGTGGGCAATAACATCCGCCATTGCTGCTTTTCCCCTCCCCAGCCTCGCGTTTCTTGCGCTTCTGATTCAGTCTCAAGAATGAACGAATACTGCGTGCATTGAGTGCAACATTAACAATCCACTAATGGTTGTAAAGATGCCTTAAAATAGATTGACTAAACACAATGGCCAATAAATTGCAACTACAGACACGTGTTGTACCGACTTCTAAAGGTTGTGTAAAGACATGTACTTTAGTAATAAGGCATTAGATCCAGATGTCACATTTTCATACTGCTCACGTGAGAATCTCATCAGCCACTTGCCCACTGCAGTTTATTGTGTATTAAAATACAATTCTTCTCACCACTGGTATAAGATTGCTTCCAAAATAAGCATTACATAACTTGTGAAAAATGCAAAGAATCCCACTCCTTGATTTATAAAGATGCTGAAAGGGAGGTTATCCAGAAAATCATGATGACGTTTCACTACTTGGGAGTCATCAATGTAGTGTAGCTGTGTAAAAGGTGGCAATCCTCAGTTGCTGTCACCAGGTGGTATGTGACATCACTTACTGGTTACGTTTTAAAACAGATCTCGCAATTAAAAGTTATTGTTTAGCAAGCTGAAATTTAAAACATGAGTAACAAAGCCTGTGCGTTATAAACAATGCCCACGCCATGCATTTGTTTGACTACAAATTGCATAACAGCAATTCAACATTTATAACAATAACCTCATCACGCTTTGGAATTCCAAGAATTCAGTCACTGCTTTTTGCAAGCAGAAAATGTCAAACTTGTTGTCTCTCCAAGTTCAAACAATGAAGCCACTCGAAATTCCCATTTTCAAATTAACAATTTTTACAAAGTTTTTTAATTGATACTTGGACTTAGATGTAAACATTTTAAGTGACTTGTTGCCAGTATATGGTCTCAACATAATCTCCAATTCCCTGGTGTTCCAATTACTATACACACCATATCAATCTCAAATATATAATACAACTAGAGATTTTTAGTATTTCACACAGTATCCATAATTTTCTCGGCCATTCTACGACATGAATGTACGAACTGTTCCTCTCACAACCGCACGGCAGATGGGGCACTTGGACAGGGAGGAGGCACAATCTTGACACACCACCAAATGTCCGCACGGTATAAACACAACAGATACTTCTTTGTCCATGCACACTTTGCACGTGTGCTGTTCCTGCAATCGTTTGAGCTCCTCTTCTGGTGGTAATGCTATTGTACACAGTGCACATGAACACAACCAATAATTCCTTAAAAACTGGAACATCGTAAACAGCCTATATAAGTGTCAATGTAGAGCAGCTTCAATGCATCAATGTTATTCTTTGAAGAGCAATTGTAAACAAAAATTAGAATGACATTTAAGTCATGTGCTGACATTTTAAATTACAGGGCTACATTTCTTAGATATAAACTCATTACATTTTTCATGATACGCAACAATCACGTATGCACTGTGTAACTTCCTATAGTAAAGTACTTACCCTCTTCACTTTTAAGTTCCTTTTTATCAGAAGCTGATTTCTGTTCTGTTTACAACAAATCCACACAGCACAATGAAGACAATTATAATCATGCACATGAGAGGCCAGTACTGTTTTCCATACCTATAATAAAATTATGCTTCGACAATCAGGGGGGCACAGCAATAACATCCGCGCCTCACAAAAAATGTGCTGCCAGAGGCGGTCAATCTCCATCTTGGGCACCTTTCTGTGGAGTTTGTATGTTCTCCCCCTGTTCTACGTGGGTTTCTTCTGGGTTCTTTTGCGTTCTTCCACAACTAAAAAAAGACTACTAATTCCTTAAATTGGCTAATAATCTGTAGGAAGCAGTGTCTGGTGGGCTTGCACCAGTTGATGGATGACCGCCCCCCCCCACTCCCAGTCTCTTCACGCCTCCAAATTGAAGCATGGCATTTGCGTGTAGAACACATTTTTATGTTACCACAAACGTGAAACCTGCTAGTTATTCTGCACACTGCACGTACTATATTATTTTTCTCAAGTTAATCAGCATGCAAGTTACATTGGAATATGCAAACTCAGGTTCTGAATATTTACCCTTAACGAAACTTGCAGATTGCTTCGGCGATTCACTTTCTTCACCTTCCGCATTTAGCAAGTCTGTTACGAGCTCATTAACAGAGCTGTAGATCTCCCCCTTAGTGAGATAGCGGCTGTGTACTAGCGTTTCCACCGTCGGTGCAGGAAAACCCATCTCAAGCACACCCTTGACCACATCGCTGTTCATCAAGTTCTGGTCTCTGCTGCTAATACCTGTGTAGAGAGACGATGTTGGGAAAACAGCCATTGTATATATTGTAGTGATCCAAAAATACAAGCAGTCAATTAAACAATTCTATGTGTTGTGAGGAAAGCCGGATATGATAAGTCATTGTAGAGATTTTGATACAAATGTCAAAATAGGAAAATTCTTGTGTACAAGAATAAATCACCTTACCATTCCCATTTTCTGCACTTGAAGTCTGTGGTCTCTGTATAAACATCTCCCCCTAAAAAATCAGGACCTTGTCAATAAAAGCAGCAGCATTTGGTATCACTGCTGTTACACAAAGTGGGAAAGCGATCATAAGATTTTCAACTCTGCCTGTTATTTACATTAAGCATATATGCACCCAAGGAAAATAATGATTTGCAGCATTGCTGTTGTATGCTTAGTTTAAATTTAGAATATGTTGTTGAAATAAAGTGGTTCTATCAATACACAAAGGGTGGTCCCAAATGTCAAGTGATCTAGTCACCATACTGACAAAATAACTTACAATGATGCACATGAAGCAAACATATTAGGGCAACACGACATAAAATAGCAAAACACAGGATTCATAAAAAAAATAAAATTCAGAGTAGAAACATTTAGAAAATATATATTTTTAAACATTGCATAAAAATAGTTTATATGAACTACATTTTCGTGAATCAAAGTTGGCATTGCCAAATTGATTTTCAAGTACAAGCAGCAGGAACTGTATTTTAATATGCATACATTATTGAATACTCAAAACATTACCGTAAGGTTTATTAATTGTGGATGTTTTCTCATTATTTCATTAACAAAAGCTTCACCCTTTTCTTGTAAAAGAAATGCACACCTGTAGAGAAAATGTAGATGTCAGAAACGCAGTGTTGTCATTCAGAATTCAACTTATTAAAGTTTGTAATACAGGGCCCTACTTCAGTTCTGGCAGGTATCACGTGGCTTTAGTGAAGGAAGTTCAAATAGATATAGCTAAACTGTATTGTCATTCCATCCTTATACAATTACAGTATACAGAGGAACGAAATGGGTGGCACGGTGGCCCAGTGGGTAGCGCTGTCGCCTCACAGCAAGAAGGTCCCGAGTCTCGGCTCAGGTGCCTTTCTGTGTGGAGTTTGCATGTTCTCCACGTGTTCGCGTGGGTTTTCGCCAGGCACTTCGGTTTCCTCCTACAGTCCAAAAACATGTTGCTGCATAGGTTAATTGGCTTGCAGACTAAATTGCCCACGGTGCCCAGTGATGGACTGGCGTCCCATCGTGGGTGTCCCTGCCTTGCACCGTGTGTCTGCCGGGATGGGCTCCGGTTCACCGCGACCCTGTATAAGACTAAGCCGTTTCTGACAATGAGATGAGATGAGAGGAACGAAATTGCATTGCTCGTGGTCCCGGTGAATAAACAAAACAAGGCTGCGCTATAAATAAAAATAGAATTTTTGACCCAAAAAAGTTGCCAAAGCATTACCTCGGAAACCATTTGCCATGTTCACACCAAGGGTCATCTTCCTGTTCCCAGTTTCGTAGACCACCATCACAGCAGAAGCACTTTACATTGTCTCCATGCCCTATACAAAAATACTTGTTATTTCTGTACTGCAATGGGCATATTTCACAGACACACAAACATTTGAGAAATGATCGAAATATAATAGCAAAATGTATGCAGTACAGTATAACCATCCAACATTACATAGATTTCATCATGTGTACCTGTAGCTAATATTTTCACTGATGATAAAATATGTATGCGTGGGATGGATAGACAGATATTTTCAAAGGATTTATGCATTTGTATATCTATTATTGTTTTTGCCTTGACATACAGGGTACGTTTTATCGTATTCAAGTTTTACACGTAATTAATTTATGAGTCACCACAATAGAGGGGCATGTGCCCTTAGCTTTTTTGAATAAAGAATGTAAATAGAAACATGTTTTTTTTTAATGGCCTTTCTAACTCCTATTCATTGATTATCAATACCCGCTTAATCCAGTACAGGGTTATGTGGGGCTACAGTCTATCCTGGCTAACAGGGTGCAGGGTGCAAGGCGGGGGAATACCCAGGATGTGACGCCAGTACATCGCAGGGCACACTTTTTGGGGCAATTTGCTAGCAGGCTAATAAACCTAGGCAGCTGCGTATCTTTGGACGGTGGGAGGAAACCAGAGTACTTGGCAAAAACCGACGTAGACACGGAGAGAGCACACAAACTCCACACAGAACGGCACCCGAGCCAGCAACTGAGGAAGCAGCGCTACTCACTGCGCCACCGTGCCGCCTATTTTAGCTCCTCTACTGAAGGTCAAATTTTTTATTTCTAATGTAGACGTAGACAACATACAAATCTTTAATTCGAAGGCTTTCGTGACCAATATTATCAATGGATTTCATTGAACATACAAATCACACAAGTCAGGCAATAAGCTTCATTCGAATCAGTGACATTGCAAAATATTTTCCAAAAGTTACATTGGCAAAATAAGCATATGTTAAATAAATTACACATTTTAGATAGACAAATGACGATGATTGCTTCGAAAATTATCTACAGCAACAGCAAGGGATTAAAGATACATATGCGTTATTTATAAACAATGTATTACAACTTTGCTGAGAAAACAGAGCAAATACTTTAGAAAGCATTGATTATGTCTGTCAAAGAGATGGACTAGGATTAAACAATGGTGTGATTTTTGTAAAATAACATTTGATAAAACCAAAGTTAACCTAAATAAAATATATTTTAAGTTTTATTAGCTCAATTTACATTGACATCATGTTAAAAGGTACAGAAATTAACAGTTCATTTTAATGACTGTGTAAATAATGTAATTAATGACAAAAAATACTGCATACGTTTTTAACTTAATAGGGACGTTGTTAAAATGTTAACACAGTTTCCCTGTAAATTTGTTACTCTCATTTGAGTCAATACATAACTCCATATCCTTGTAAAACTCAAACTTCCTCACTTCAAATCCTTGCTATAGTTTTTTTGCTTCTTACCATGAATATTAACTGTTCACAAAGAAACAACAGAACAGTCAATTTTTAGACCAACCCTCAAGTTGAAATAAATATTGGAGCCACGAATATACACCTAAGTAAATTCTCTTGCCATACCAGTATAGTAGAAGCCAGCAGTTGCTAGTGGCTGTGCGGTTACATTGGCAGTTGAAGGCCACGTCTGATAGGTTGCAAGCCGTGCCGTCACTGAACGCATTTCTGGATTTCTGGCCCTCGTTGCTGTCCTCACCATCCTCGTCACCGGAGATGCAGAACATGCATTATTCTGAGGAGTCGAAACAAAGGAATCCTGCTGAAAAAAAACATTCCGAAAATAACACAATTACTCAACAACTTTAGCACTGTTTTACGCTTAAAAAGTTGGCAAGCAACATCATCAATAAACAGGAGTAGGTCAATTCAATCAAACGGTGCTAATATAGTAGGGATAAATTAGAGAAAAACACAATTCTTCCAAGCATCTACATGTTTCTTCCCAATTTCTCTACACTTGAGATAATTTAACACTCTCCACTATAATAATGGAGGCATCACTTTCACAATTCAACGACTTGTTGGGGAAAATCATATGAAATCAGTCGGTTGTCTATAAATACAAGGACATACCTCAAATGTAGTGATTAAGTTGAAGTAACAATATGGAAAAGACAACATCATGGGCGATCGAAATAGTTGTTGACTGTGTCCAGTGCCATAAAATTATCTAAATTTGGTTAAACATAAAATGCTTAAAGTGGCCACATTTGTAATTAAAGGCCACATGCCAAATGATAAACTACACCCTTACCTTTTCGTTTTAAATCACCAATGAAAAAGTGTATTTTACTATTCAGATATGGCAACTGGCAACACTAGAGATAAGAAAACATCCAAAAGAGTATTTAAAAACACCCACCTGGGACTGTGAGAGTGGAATGTTACCAGTGTTACTGCAGCCCATCGCGAAGGCACAGGTGGAAAAATGTCGCTTGTGCTCCTCCTGGGGAACATCTCCCACCTCCCAGTCACGCATTACACCATTACAGTAAAAACAGGCCACTCGGTCGATAGGACCTATGTAGTGGAGTCCAGCCCGTGCCAAGTCTGAGGGCCGAACAGGGGATGACTCTGGCCATGTAGAGAATGAGCGCAGTCTGGTTGCTTCAATGCGCATCTCTGAAGTCGATGGTACTGCTGCTTCTAAGTTTGATAAGGGAGTTATAGTACTTCGCACATGTGGTTGGTCCATGCCAATAAATGGTGGCAGAGAATTTTGAGTATGGGTGACCTCGGGTGCATTTTTGGTAGCCGCCACTGTGTTTCTTGGTACTGATGCTCCACTCGAGGTTTGAGTATCTGTGACTTGTGCCAATGACCGAGCAAATGAACAAGTTGGAAAATGCTGCAAATGCTTCGCAAGAGCGGAGTCACTTGACTTCCAATTACCAATGACGCCTTTGCACGAGAAGCATTCAACCTTGTCTTCCTTTCCAGTGTAATAAAACCCAGCTTTGGATAGATCACGTATTCGTGGCTCTAAGTTTGAGGGGCAATTTACAAAACGGCCAAGGCGATAAATATGTTTTGAGAGATCGTCGATGGGAAATGACATACTTTTCTTCTTCACTTTAACAACTCCTAAAAATGGAAACAAATTGTACGAAAGTAATTAGAAAGGCATGTCTTAAGTCAGTTGTAATATTAGGTTTAACAGTTAAGCTTCCATTGTATTTTTGCACAGCAATAATGGTCCACAAGGTCAGGAAGGTCATGTACCCAAGCAAAACTGGTGACCAAACTGATTTTAAAGTTTAATCTGGCTTAAGAAAAAACGTCATGCCGAGTAACTCTAAATTTATATTCAGTCACTGTTCCTATTAAATTATGAAATTAAACTTGACCTTGTGCTTCACGTTTTCCACAATATAGTATTTCCGATTTTTCGACAAAGTTTTAATACGTTCAGTGTGGTTGACATCAGCGTCACACAACCATACTGACGTTGGTAAATAACAGAGGTGGTGGGCACACTGGCTATGCTAGGTTGAGTCATGCCCCAGTTTTCCTCTGACTCCCCCCAATTTCACTCTCCTTGGTGGTATGACGTTATTGGTCCGCACACCGCCCCCCACCCCTAAGAAGAGCTATAGCCTCGTCCAGTATGATTCAAAGATTGTATGAAACCGATATAGTACAATTTATAGAGCGCACCTGATCATGGACACAATACAGAGGCGAAGAGACACGGATACGAAGGGGCAGCACTTATTTTTTTAATCACGCCCCCATTGCGTTAATTTTAAACAGAGATCAGTAAATATATTCAGTAGCTTGGGCAGGAAATGTGCTATTAATGTTCATTTATTTCCAAACCGTGTATACCCGAATATTGAGGATGTACCGACATAACTTGTCTGCCACGTCAGGCGTGTTCAGAATGCGAGGTGATGGCACAGACGTTGCACTCGTAATCTTCCTTTGTTTTAACAATTATTCTAGTTTATGTGATGTCCTTAATTGACTTTATTTTACTGAAGTGGTTTATTCTGATGCTACTGACATGCCGTTTTCTCCACAGCTCTCTGCAGCGCTTTGTGACCCTCGGGTGAAAGGCGCTTTAGAAATGCAATTATTATAAGGGACGCGTTGTAAGTATGCGCAGAGTGTATGCACTCTACATGGACAACCACGATAGTTGTTTCTCGTTGTGACGGGATGGAACTTGTTAATAATGCTTTACGTTAGGTTCTATTCACAGAGTGTTTTAGGAAGCTTTGAATTCGTGCCACAGTAATAAAAGCAATATGAACGTGAAACATTACACGTTGTCTTTAAGTTGTCCATTCGTTAGTGTTCACCCTTGTATTATTTAGTTTGCAAATATTGGTAAGTCCACGATTCGTGAAGTACGCACGGTAGAAGCGATCTCAACATCTAGAGGCGTTCATCGCGTTCTGTATTTAAAGTCTTTTGGTGAAAGCTAAAACGTTAACTTATGGATATTCTCACTACAGTCCTGTACTCTCCGCCTTTGCGGGTCAAGCGTTTTGTAACCGCTTACAAAATGTGTTTTTTTATCGATTACACTTGTTTTTAAAAACAGCCATAAGGTAAACCACGTTTATCAAGTATAGCGAATTGTACAGAGACGCACGCTCGCGTTCCCAGTCAACGTCGAAACGCTGGTGAGGGGGATTCCCCGCAGCGGCTGGACATTAAAATCAAGCAATTAAATCGAGACGAAATTCAACCTGTACTTCTGACAAAACACTAGATTATCATCATGCTTTCCCCCACTCCCTCAACAAAAGCGGTCTCTAAAACGTCGGAGGAGTAATCGTGTCGAGCAGCTGGTTTAACCGAAGGCCTGGCGTACGTTGAAAGACGAGACGGGAGTTACGAAATGGCGCTTGAGGTAGCAGCGCGCGTCCGCGTCTCTCTCCGCGACAGAAGGCTCGTCCACGGAAACCACACGGGCCGAGCAGCGGCGCCACCGTCCCAGCGAACGAGACCGGAGCGAACACAAAGTTGGACGGCGTCGTCCGTGACAACCACGGCGAGCTCGCCGGACCGCCGCCGCGCAGTGCTCGCTCTACTTACACGGCCGCACGGCCATTGCCAGAAGCGTCCCGCGCGTCATCGTGCGAGGCGCAGCGGAGGCGCAGCGGAGGCGCACGGCAATGATGGTAAGGCATTGTCCTGGCAACGCGGCCCTTACTCGGGCCACGACCCGGAGAGTCGTGCAGCGGTCCAACTCCAAAAGAAATAGTACAGATATCTAGATTATTTACAAGACTCCCTCGCATCTTGCGGACTCGTTCACTCGTGGGGTGCACGCGGCATGGCGCAAGAACCCGTTGCGCTGAAGTGTAAAACTCCACGTCATTTATAAACACAAAGCTCAGCAAACTGTAGGGCTAAGTGCTGTTAGCGAGTATCTATATAGGCCAGGACGGCAACACGCCCGACTGACTGCCTTTGTTCTCTTAGAAGCGAAGCACCGCACCAGCTACTCATTTGAGGCTAAGTCGACCTAGAGGAGGCCCAGTTCATAAAATCGTTACTGGTATTGGCCGAGACTCGAGCTCGAGTCGCCGGGTCGGTAACGTTAGCGCGCTAACCGCTACACTGCCGCTGGGCCGCTCTACATTCATACAAGACACGCGCAGAAAGGAGGAGACGGAGCGACGAGACCTCGGCGAGTTCTTTACCAGTCCACTCACCACGATGTACGACACTCTCCTTCACAAGCCACGGCGACGCGTCGATTGTAAATGAGCAATCGGTAATTTCCATGATGTAGGTGTTTTATGTAAATAAAGTGTGTACTTACGCACAATGCTTAGTGACGTTCCAATAGTAATCGAATTTCATGTTAGTGCTGATACAATCTATGCAATGAACATGGTTAAACATACACCGCTTTGCATTATTACCCCATTCAACTTATGGTGAATTCTGATATTCACCGTGGGAAATGTTGGAAAACATTTAACAACCTTGCTTACTCAGCTTTTTCATGAGCCGTGATGGTGTCCTGTATCTCCAAATGGTTCGAGAATGGTCTGTCTGTTGGTCTCTTGCAAATTGCTTGCCAAGTGTTTCATGCGTTGAGAACATACACTGGACAATAGTCATACCGCAGTTGCAGCGGGTTTTTGCTGCACGTGTTTCATCTTTTCAAGAGCTGAGTCAAAAAAAAACCCATGACCAGGCACGGGGGTGCTCATAACATTGGAGTGAAAATTATGCTCAATGCTATTTATGTGAACATCGGTAAATATTCAGTTACATTTTGGTGGTTTCTGTAACAATTTCAGTGATTCTCTTCAGAACCCAATGTGTAAAAAAAATAATTACAAAATAAGCAACTCAGTCGTCATTAACACTGCCTTGAAAGAAATGTATAATAGGCGACATTTTGGGTAATAGCCATTTTATATATCAGTGTTCGGATAAAGTGGTTAAAATAAACTTTACACCCATTGAGCGTGATAAGAATACACATTTAAATTATTTCCTGAAAAACTCTTTAAAATTGGCATATTAGTGGCTGTGTAATAAACCCTTCAAAGGTAACCAAAGTAAACATTTTGTATAATAAGTTAAATTGTAAAATGCGGTGGCAGTATTTTAGATGTTTTCCTTCGTTGCTATACTATAGCATTCAACATACGAATTTAAAAAAAACTTGGTTTTGACCTGAAACAACCTTGTCAGACCCGTTTAAACAAATCACTAAAGTATGACAGTGTCATCGTCTTACATTCCAAAATTATAATATAACCCTATTCTCTACAATTTACCAAAGCGGGCACTATGGTGGCACGTCAGTTCTGCGTTGTCTGTAGTCTGAACAGAATTTTCTTGGATGTACATCTTAGCACAGTAAATTGTCACATGCAGGAAGAAATAATTTGTTGGTTATGTACTTTGGCTGGAATTTCAGGTTGTAAGATTACTCGATCTGATGAATCCTTGCAGCACAAATACAAAAATAATGACGTTGTCCTAAAAGGAAAATGGGTGATGTTTTGGACATTTTCACAACGCTTTTAAGTGCCGTTGCCTGACTTGTTACTCATTATATCTGTATAAACGGTACATATAATTTCCGTTTTCAGGTAGTGTTCCAATCATGGTGAAAATTTATTATTGCGTCTACACAACTGCCAAAGCAGTATCACATTGTTTGTAAAATGATAACATGGTCATCCTTATATACTGTATCATTCATTCATGTCTCGTGCAGTACAGTAAATTAAATTACATTAATATTGCAGTCGATCAAGTATCGGAGCAGACATTGGCATCCCCATTGCTGAGTCAAGTCTTGTCAAGCCTAGCTTGGTGATGGGCATTAGTCCACCTGTAAGAAGTATTTATTTTTATATAACTTGTGGATCATTTCCAATTTTTTACAAATCATAACAGATTGACCATAGATTTTGTTTTAATTATGGGGGACGGACGGACAGGCAGAAGCCGAAGGAAGCCCATGTAAGAACAGCACACACAAACAGCACACAGAAAATAGCCAGCTGTGAGGTATTGCCACTGTACTAGCTTGCCACATTACATGTCCAAAACGTGTATTTTGGATTGTGTGGATGTTGTAAATCTTGGGTTGGCCTAGCATATTGCTGTAAAACATTACGTATCAGTTAACATCAAGGGTGGTGTGAATACGTGATAAAATTACAAGGTACTATATTTTGTCACGTCAGCTTATCATTCATCTCATCTCATTGTCTGAAACCGCTTAATCCTATATAGGGTCACGGTGAGCCGGAGCCTATCCCGGAAACACAGGGCGTAAGCAGTTACATTTAATTCCTGCTGTCAGTCGTGTATTGGGATTGGTAGGCTACACTCTGTATAGTACTTTAAAATATTGTGTTTACCTCTACTAGTTAAACCTCAGTGTAACATGCACGGTCAAGTTCATGAACCACATCCAGATCATGATTTAATCTCGGTGCCCATTGATGCAAGTGTCGGGCAGCACGCAGACACCATTCTCCTTGACCGTAGCCCCATGCTCCCCGACCGATCGCGTTGACGTGAAGGCTTACTCTTCTCCAGCGTGAGGCAAGGTGAGCCGAGACGCTTTCCTCAATATCATGAAACTTTAATCGCACTACGCAACACAACACCCACTGGATAACTACCACTCAAATACCACACTCCGTGCGCTAACCAATTCCTCACCATTCGCTACCCTAACTCAATGATAGTACTCTCTCCGCCGTCTTCTAAACCCCGTCATCCTCTTAACTCGTCACACACACCAACTCCAGAATCGCTCTCCCCCGCCCACTAGGCCCTCCCTGACCTTGTATCTACCACCCCCCTCGTCTGTGCGTGACGTCTGACATTCTGTTTACCACTTAGAGCACACCTGAATACCTCTTGGACATGCAGTCCTTCCGGTTGTGCATCCTGTTTTACCACTAATATGCGCACCTGGCTTCCTTCCCGCGCCCCATCTCTCAATGAACGCTCCTTCGTCAACCACCCTCATCAACAGCGTAAGCTGTCGAGATGTACCTAGCCTGGCACGGCGCGGGGCTTGGCAACACACAAGCGCCATTTCTGAGTTGTGCTCCCATCTATGTTTTCTGTAGTTCCTTGCTTCGTGTGTATCCCATATAAGTAGCTGACGTATTAGAGAAGGTGTCCTCATTGGATCGAGTGACAACTTTTCATTGACATTTAGAGTATTAATTCGAAGTGTTCAGCTCACGTCCCAAATATGGTGCATTGCAATTCTCACAGTTGTGACTCAGATTTCCTACGTCGTGTTCTTCCATATCTCTAATCATATCTCGATGATTATTTGCATCCGGCAAAACAACTTTATTAGCCCGGAATTTCGATCTTTTTACACACTGTTAACTCATACGGGCTTGCTGCATCTGCCTAGATCGCACCTCCATTCAATGTGTGACAAAGCCTTCTCGCGTGCTGGTCCCAGATTCTGGAACTCCCTTTCATTCGAGATTCCATCAGCTGAGTCCCTGGGCATCTTCAAATCTCATCTCAAGACTCACTTGTTCCGTAAGGACTTTCAAGTCCTCTGGCTAGGACTGTTAATGCGGCTTACTGTTGTCGTGCCGGGATGATGGCTCGCTACCGACCTGCACCTGCTCGGGAGCATTTATGCCTTCTATTTTTGTTGAACAATATTTTTTTAATCACTTATTTTATGTCCTTCTTTGAGTTATTGCCATCATTTGACTTTCAGTTGAACTGTCCTGACGTTGTTGTTGACATGCCGTTCTCTACACAGCTCAGATTTGTAATAAAAAATCCTAAAAAGCGTTATTGTTGCTCATTTGCTGTTCTTATGTCGTTGTTGTTGCTGACAAGCCGTTCTATCCGCAGCTCTGTGCAGCGCTTTGTGACCCTCTAGTGAAAAGCGCTCTAGAAATGCAATTTTTATTAACTTCATCTAGTATATACATTTGTACATTTGTTTAGTTTAAAAATTTTTTTTTAACCCTTATAACTCTGGTCACAGACGGGCTGCAGTGCTGAAATTTTGCAGGTTCACTTTTCACGATGTACAATTTAACCTATAAATGTTTGAGATCCATCGGGCTTCTGGATCAGGGTACTCCAAATCCGAGGGTCAGTTCGGCACCTTTACCAGAACCAAACAATGTACAGCCTTGCAATTTGGTATTTGCAGATTAAAAATGTGTATACTGGCTGCGCGGTGGCGCAGTGAGTAGCGCTGTCACCTCACAGCATGGCCTCGAGTTCAATCTCGGTTCGGGTGCCTTTCTGTATGGCGTTCGCGTGTTCTCCCCGTGCCTGCATTGGTGTTTGCCGGGTACTCCGTTTTCCTTCCACCGTCCAAAGACACGATGCTGCCTATGTTAATTGGCCTGTCGGCCGGGATAGGCTCCGCCCCTCCATTACCATGTACAGGATTAAGCCGGTACTGATGATTGTGTATACTGGAAAACATGTTTTTGCTTATTGTTCTAGTCTTTCATTCGTTGTTGTGTTTTCAAAACTCTCTGGATGTCTTCGTCATCGCAGAATTCCATTGCTGTCTCTAAACCTATATGATCTTTCTGCTGACACATTCGATGGTGCCTTACAGTTCTTTTACACCGTTCAGCAATGTTTATATGTCTTGCAGGGGTATGTACCGAGGTTGCTATGCTTGTAAGCATTATAGAATGCAACTTGTTATCCCGCATATGAATTACAAAAGCGGAAGAGGTGCTATGATTATCCACCTAACGGAAACGTAAGCACTGCAGCAATATTTGTTAATTATATATAGATTATTTACCCCTATTTTGGTGGGGGTGTCTAAATTGTATGCTGGATTGCTTACCCACTGTCCAGAAACATCACGGCCACTGGGCAAAACGTGGAATTGGTTGGTCCTGTCAGGTTCCAGGATTAGCTGATCACATTTTGTCTCCACATCCTTGCCACATAACATAATTTTAATACAGTACAATCCATCCACCAACGACATTTAAAATCACAATACACTTTTGAAATGTAAGTTGTTTGTCCACCTTTCCAAAAGAACATCATAGCCTATATATAGCTAGAACATTTAACACTACAAGACGTTACAACCGTGATATTTTGACCTCAGGTCTCCGTGTAATATTTTGTCTTAACGTAACACATTTTATTTATGAATTAATAACTTAGCATTCAGTCACAGCACGCCTCCAAAGTGGTAGGTGAAACGTCGCGAAGGACTTTGAGCGCTCGACACAGCTATCCCGAAAGAGCAGCCTTTGGAAGCAATAATTATTTCAAAATTACTCACCTACGGGGACCAACTTGCCAGCAGGTAGAGACCGGCTTCATCACGACACGTCTTAAACGGAAACAAGTAAGGAAGTAATACCCAGACGTGATGCTGGAAATTCTGGTGCTTTCCGATGAGACGACCGCTCGCCAACAGCTGGAGAAAACAACAACTTTGCGGACCACACGTCACCTTAAACAGGACAAGAAAAATAATCTCACTTCGAAGACACACAACGCAGTTTAAAATAATGTACGATATACTGTTGTGGTTAAGTCTTGTTTTTATTCATGGGGAACCTGACACTGCGACACTGGCTCAGCGAGTAGCGCTGCCGCCTCGCTACAAGATTCCTCAGATTCAACACCCAGCAAGAGTGCTTCCTGGGTTATTGGCAAGTACTCTGGTTTCCTCCCACAGTGCAAAGAGTCACGCTACTGGCTAGCTTAATTGGCCTACATCGGCCCTGTGCGCAACGTTACACTGATGTCCCATTAGGGGCATAGTCCTGCCTTACGTCCCTGTGTCTGCCAGGATAGGAGCCGCCTTTACCGCGACTCTCTCCAGGAATCGGTGGATACCGATAATGGAAACTTGATAACGAGTGCGTGCGTGAAGTTACCACAGTCGGTCTACGTTGTAAAATAAAGTACAGTAGCTTAAGCTTGCGTAACTCGCTAGTTAACCGCGTTCCGTTTAAACGGCACTTATCACTTCGGTCGACACGGTTGATAACACAGCAGATAATTTTAAAATGGACATTTTAAACATATGCATGTGTTGGTGAGACCGACGTGGCCCTCGTCACAGAGCCGAGCGGGAGCAGGCTAGCTCGTCGCGCGGGACAGTGGGGTACCTTGCCCGGCAGGAGATCCAGGCGACGCAAGGGGGGACCCCGGTCCATCATGAGCGGCGAGGCCGCAGACGCAATGCGGGATGAGGAGGTGGCCGTGCTGGAGTCCATCTACTGCGGGCAGGGCGAGCTCGAAGTGCTCGAACGTTCAGGTAATAGCAACACAGTTTTGAATGTTTGTACTCAATTCCTAGGTGTTGGAGCGCAAACTATCCAGTGGCCGAAACGTCGCTATTTGCGCCGTTTTGTTTTAAGGGCAGCGTTCTTGACAAACGTTGAGTTTTCACAGTTGATTAATCAGCGTGTCCGTATTTTTATTGTTATTATTATTGCGACTGGAGAGCAGTCAACGCAATATAGACGAGGGAACAATGCGTCTCCCTCTGTTTCCCCGTAAATACTACAACATTTGTACACAGCCGCGAGTGAGAAGTTTACACAGCGGTGATTGTTCTTAAGATAAAACTCCCGACGCGTGTTTTCATTGGTCAGGAGAGTCAGCTTTGAACCTGGTGGATCACCAGACGTTAAGGGCATAGACCCATTTTTAAAGACATGGGTCCTATTTAGATACTGTTACATATATATTATACGTAACTAATCATTGGCATTGTTGTAGAGAATAAAAAGTAAAAACCGTACAGTACTTTAAAACTAACAAAAAATGCTTACACACGAACGTTAAAAAAGGTCGCTAGATGTCGCTAGAAAAACCCTGTAAAGTCGAAAAGTGGGGGGAAAATCACGAAGTAATCGTAATTAAGATAAGCTATGGGTACTTTTTGCCAGTGTACATATGTAATAAGTAGAACAGGTTTTTACCTCCTCATTATCTGAAACCGTTTAATCCTATATAGGGTCACGGTGAGCCGGAGCCTATCCCGGAAACACAGGGCGTAAGGCAGGAATACACCCGACGACGGGACGCCGGTCCATCGCCGGGCATCGCGGGACAATTTTAGTCTGCGAGCCAAACAACCTATTCAGGAGCATGCTTTTGGACTGTGGGAGGAAACCGGAGTACCCGGCGAAAACCCACGCGGACACGGGGAGAGCATGCAAACTCCACACAGAAAGGCTACCATTTCTGGCAATTATGCAGGTGTTTAGATCTTAAAACACCAAAATAGACACATTTCACAATGCGTCTAGTTTGCAAAATCCACACATACTTGTGGCAAAATATGCAAACAGGAAGCTTTAATAATATATGCATTGTCCTAAAAGAGAATGCAAACTAAACACATTGTGAAATGCGTCAATTTTGGTGTTTTAAGATCTTAACACCTACATCATTGCCAGAAATGGTAAAAACCTGTTCTACTTATTACATATGTACACTGACAAAAAGTACCCATAGCGTGAACAGCTCTACCTGAGCTACCAAGCATTGATATTGCATTGTCCTGAACTGACTACCTTTTGGCATCATCTGGCTGACACTGACAATCAGGCTCAAAAGAAAGCCATGTCAGGTGTAGGCCAATCAGTTTGAAGAACAATGCATATGTTATCAAGGCTTCCTGTTTGCATATTTTGTCACAAGTATGTGTGGCTTTTGCAAACTAGACACATTGTGAAATGTGTCAATTTTAGTGTTTTACGATCTTAACACCTGCATAATTGCCAGAAATGGTAAAAACCTGTTCTACTTATTATGTAATTAAGATAGCGTTCGCGTATTAATTACTCGGTGGGGCAATCCGGCGTTGTCTGGGTAAATTTGATAGTTGATCCATGTGCGTTGTGCGGGTAAATTTTATGGTTTACTCGTGCAAAAAAGCAACGTGAAAATCACGAACACGAACCCGATGGTGCCCGGTGCAAGAAAAGAAATTGATATTACTTCAAAAAGCTGCTCTCTCGGGCCAGCCGCACCGTTCGCTTCCTCTCCTCGTGACGTTTCGCCTCACGTTAGAGGCATCCTCAGGCACAGTGTGTGTGTGTAGTGCCTGTTGCTCCTATATACATGTCGGTACCATGTATGTGCCGAGTCATCTTTTGTTGTGTGGGGTCTACATCTGAATCACATTAACAATTATCTCCTTGTCCTATTCACACGCCGGAATTGCGATAACCCCCTCCTGTTTTGTCTGTGGCTAGTCCCCTAATTTGCATCTCATGAAAGAACCTCTCACATACCTAGGCGATCCCCTTCTGATGTCCATACCCCATAGCTCTATATCTGTGCATTACTAACTTCAATAACTGGCCTCCAGGTTTGGTTGAGCTTTATATTCATTTCGTGTTTTCGGTTCATTGTCTTTCCTGTCTTGTGAATCTCAAGTGCTTCACGATTTAATCTTGGACATTTTTGGTGGATGGCTGCGAGTACTCGTATTTTATCAAAATCGATTCTGTGTTGTTTATCTACACTGTGTTGCTGTTGCTGATTTATCCGTGTGCCGCAAACGTACTGCTGCCTCGTGTTTCTTGCGACGTTTCGCCTCTTAACGTGTGAGGCGAAAGGTCGCGAGGAGAGGAGAGGACGCGAACGATGCGGCTGTCCCGAGAGAGCAGCTTTTCGAAGCAATCATCATGCGTCGAGCCGTGAAAACCTACATCATTACAACTTGAAATTAATCACGACGAAACAAAACATACAATAAAAATGAGTAAAACGCTGTACGAAAGCAAAAGCTGAAGTGGGTTTTCATTATGAACAAAATCTAATAGCTGCAGCCCTTATTATAACTGGGTATTGTAATTGTAATGGCGGCGCCGCTTACCGTACCGTGAGGGCGTGGGCTTAAGCAAAGAAAGCGGTCCCGGTGGCCAGGGAAGGCCCTGTCGGCACACAATACGGTGCCAAAGACCCGTCTGGGACCGAGTGCCGTCGTTCTGCGAAGGTCCCGTGCAATTTAGTTGCGATTTGGTAGAGTTTACCCTGATCAAGCAAGCAAACACAACGGGCTAACGTTTTTATATATATAGATTTCAACCTGGTCCTTAATACTAAATAATAATTGCACTTCTGGAGCGCTTTTCTACCGAGGGTCATGTAACCGGTGGCTATGGTAATGAGTTGTACATATTCATGGTCGCACATTAAAATTTCGGCATGTTAGCCTCGCACCCGCCCCCACGTACAGGGAAACGCCCACGCTTGCGGAAGCGTTTCTCAGTGTGAGTGAAGCGTGATTGAGGTGAGCGCTTGCTGCTTGAGCTCTGCACATTTTTATAAGATCATACCCGTAGTTGGTTGATAATAAGGTGTTCCGTATTATCCGCAGGGCTGTGGAGTTTTGATGTGACTACGTATGTTGGTGGGTGTGTATGAAGGTACGTGGTGTTAAGCGGTTCGATGAAGGTATTGTTATTTAGGAGAGGGGGAGAAACTTTTGTGAATTTTGGCACGGTATTTTTTTATCGAGTGTGAGTGAAGCGTGATTGAGGGCTGTGAAGTTCTGATGTGACTACGTATGTTGGTGGGTGTGTATGAAGGTGTTGTGTCTGCAGAGTAATAAATATCATCATTTCGGGAGAAGATACGTGTGGAATCAAGTCCTTGTGGTGGAAAAGAGTATCGAGTGTCAGCGAACCAGGAGCAGTGCATGCGCGGCGCGAGGGGGATTTAACAAAAATACAACGCAGAACTTTACCATCCGAATCACGCCCTCGCCACGTGTGCACTCACGTGCGTGGCGTTCACCCGGTGTCTGACATCTCGCTGGCCTAGGCGCCAGCCTGCAGTCTCGTGCGATCGGCGGCCGTATCGTTGGGTATAGAGAGAGACGGTGCAGGTTAGCGCCGGCTACAGTCACAAAGCGCTGCACAGAGCTGTGGAGAGAAAGGCATGTCAGCAACGACACAAAAACGACAATACAACAATAACGTTTTTTGTTTGTTTCAAACCTGAGCTGTGGAGAGAACTGAATGTCAACAACATCAGAGCAGTTTAATTGAAAGTAAAATAACGGCTATAATTTAGAGGACATAAAGTAAGCAATAAAAATAATAGTTCAAAGTGTTTGGAATCGTGTAAATAGAGAAAATACCGAATATCGAGATCCTTCGATATATGGAGCAGATATGTTTGTGAAAATATCGTAAAGCTTAACTCTGTGTATAAACCCCATTTTTCCATTTACTTCCATTATATAATTGGAGATGAAGGTATAAAAAAAATAAGCACACATTTATTATTACATAATCCTCAAAATAAGTTGCGAATGAGTAATAATACTATACTTATCAGAAACCGTGGTGATTGCCGTGCGAGGCGGTGGTACAGCGAGAAGTGGTTGCATAGGGGTTACTGAGAGGGAGAAGTAATAGCACCGACTGTCCCACCCTGGGATTCCTCTTTTTCAGCCTCTGTTATCAATGGAGAAGCAATCATGAGCTTCATTTCTTTCATAATAAAGGGACTTTTTGCAAAGAAAGCACCCAAAGATAGCTGCTTTTTGAAAGCCTCTTCTTGAACAGCCCCTTTTATGTCGGTTGATAACATAATTAGCTCCTCTTGGATTCATTATCCATAAAGGTTTTGCAACCGGCCTGCATCAACAGTCCTCGTCAGAAGACGTCAATGCCTTCCGTCTCAAGACTCACTTGTTTCGTAAGGCATCGAAGTCCTTTGGCTATGACTGTTGGTGCTGCTCACTGTTATTGTGCTTGGATGATGGCTCACTGTTGACCTGCCCCTGCTCATGAACACTTATTCCTTCCTTCCTTTGTTTAACAATTAATATTTTCCCCTCATTTTATGTCCTCTAATTTATAGCCATTATTTTACTCATAATTTGATCTACTCTGGTGTTGACCGGGATGCTCTCTCCCGTTGCTTGAACTCGTCCCGCCGCCAGTGTATCGGGTTTTGACGCGCGCAGGAGAACACGTGGTAGGCTGCTTGAGACGTCACTCTCATCAACACGCCAGCATTCACTCCAGCGAGGAGCCAGGAGACTTTTGCCTTTTGATGCTTTATTAACAAATATTACATCTGACATAACACCACATTACCACAACGACAGGGCAACACCACACACACTACCCTCCCCACGCTTCACGTGCTACATCTCAGCAATGTCCTGACGTCGATTCCTGACTGCCTCCCCATCAGAACTCTCTCCTCTCTCTCTACTTCATCCTTATATTCCCACGGACGTCACCCCAACACCTCCCCTCATGCCACACTCTTACCCAATCATCTCCACTCCGTTCGCGCCACTCCTATCACCACCACCATTCCATTCGAGCCACTCCTATCACCACCACTGCTTCTCATCTCGCCTGACCCCTCATCGTCCCGGCCAACCCCATCTACTCACAATGTCACGGCTGTCATGGTGCATCTGGCCCGCACCGCGCGAAGCCTGACACCACAGTTCCCCTTCCGGCGGGAAAGGTTCCTCTGGACCCTTCGCCGCCGCCGCACCAAGGCTCGCGCCATACTACTGGCCCATCATACCCCCCCCCACGGCCCTCTTGTACCGCACGACACACAGCCCTCCGCCAGGCTCTCGAGATGCACCGGGCATACACCGCAACTCGGCCGCCAACCGTGCTACCGCCTCTGGTGGTCAACCTGCCATCACACGGGCTCTCAGCAGCCTTCACCTCCACTACCACACCTCTCTGGGTTTGACGAGCCGGGAACCCTCAAAAACAGAGCTCCAGTGCTGACGATGGGGCCACCTGCAGCACGGTCACAGTGGCATGCCGCCCACGGACCGGGCCGGCTCCGCCCCTCGGGACCGCCTTCCAACGGCTCCGCCTGCGGAGTTGGACATCATCGGCTCTGCCCCTCGAGCTCTGCCTCTCGCCGGCTCCACCCCCCAGGACCCAGCACCAACGGCTCTGGCCCTCATGATAATGGGGGGGCCCGCGCCCCTCTGCTCTGCACCACCAAAATTGTGTCTCATCAAGCCACGCAGCTGGCCCTCTGCTAACCCTGCGCATTGACTTATCTCTCCCAGTACCCCCCAGACATTCAGTCGTCTCCCAGCTGCGCTGCACCCAGCCAACACAGCGCAGCGACTTGTCCCTCCCAGCGCTGTCCGGACGCCCACTTGCCTCTCCGCCACGCTGCACCCCGCCAACACTGCGCAGCGACTTGTCTCTCCCAGCGCTCCCCGGACGCTCAAGTCGCTTTTCGCAGCCACTCTCTCATACTGCGTCTTCTCCTCTGCGCCCTTTGCTCACCAACGTCGCGCAGTGACTCATCTCTCTGAGCTGCAGCCACTGCACTAGCTTCCTGCTAATGCCGCTCAGTCGCTGGCCACCGCCCAGACAGTTGCGCGCGCTCACCCCAGCCGCCGCGCTGCTGCTTCTGCTGCCACCACTCCATTGCTGGTCTGTCTCTCGCCCGCTGTGCGCCGCAGTCGGAACCCCGCTCGTTCTGCAATCTCCGGTGCAAGCCCACATCCCACTTTTGAACACCAACTGTGACACCCTGCCCGGGGCGCTCTCTCCAGCTGCTTGAACTCGTCCCACCGCCAGTGTATCGGGTTCCGACGCGCATGCGGTGGGCCGCTTGAGACGTCGCTCTCACCAGCACTGACAGCACACGTCAGCATTCACTCCAGCGAGGAGCCAGGAAAACTTCTGCCTTTTGATGCTTTAACAACTACTACATCTAACCTAACACCACATCACCGCAACGACAGGGCAACACCACACAAACCCCACTGCCGCGCTTCGCACGCTACATTTCACCTACATCCTGACGTCGGTTCTTGACCTTCTCCCCATCAGAACTCTCTCCTTTCTCTCTACCTCATCCTTATATTCCCACGGACTTCACCCCAACACCTCCCCTCATGCGACACTCTTACTCAATCATCTCCGCTCCGTTCGAGCCACTCCTATCACCACCACCGCTTCTCACCTCGCCTGACGCCTCGTCACCCCGGCCGACCCCGTCTTCTCACAATGTCACCGCCGTCACATCTCTCGCGGCTGGGCGCGAGGCGTGACACCACACACTTATTCCTTCCTGAATTTGTTTAACGGTTATTTGTACTCTTATTTTATGTCTCCTCATTTATAGCCATTATTTTACTTTTAATTTGATCTACTCTGTTGTTGTTAACATGCCATTCTCTCCACAGCTCAGATTTGTAACAAAAAAAACTAAAAATATAGTGATATTTTTGTTGGTATGCCGTTCATATGTTGCTTACATGCGATTCTCTCCCAGCTCTATGCAGCGCCTTGTGACCCTCGGGTGAACAGCGCTCTGGAAGTACAGTTATCTCATCTCATTATCTGAAACCGCTTAATCCTATATAGGGTCACGGTG
>JAZEWT010000002.1:11523716-11552652 GCA_036362905.1 Mordacia mordax
CGGGTCCCGTTGGCAAAGACCCGGCCACCAGGCGCTTGCCTGCGAGCCCCAATTGCAAAGGAACCGTACATGGTAGAACATTTTCTTCAAATTTACTAGAATATATTCCAGTCGTTAAACAACTAACAGTGTAAATTGTTAAATTTGATCATGATCATGTCACCCGGCGATGGACTGGCGTCCCGTCGTCGGGTGTATTCCTGCCTTACGCCCTGTGTTTCCGGGATAGGCTCCGGCTCACCGTGACCCTATATAGGATTAAGCGTTTTCAGATAATGAGATGAGATCATGTCACCGTCTGATGGACTGTAGAAGTTCACATACATCTTTTGTCAAGCTGTCCCATAAACAGTATGATTAATTTCTGTGTTTGGAACTACTAATGGATGTCTTTAAAATTGGATTTGCTTTGAGCATGAGATAATAATAATAAAGGGCGGCACGGTGGCCCAGTGGGTAGCGCTGTCACCTCACAGCAAGAAGGTCCCGGGTTCGAATATCGACTCGGGTGCCTTTCTGTGTGGAGTTTGCATGCTCTCCCCGTGTCCGCATGGGTTTTCGCCGGGCACTCCGGTTTCCTCCCACAGTCCAAAAACATGCTGCTGCATAGGTTAATTGGCTTGCAGGCTAAATTCCCTCAGTGCCCCGTGATCGATTGGCGTCCCATCGTGGGTATATCCCTGCCTTGCGCCCTGCGTCTGCCGGCATAGGCTTTGGCTCACCGCGACCTTGTACAGGATTAAGCGGTTCTGACAATGAGATAATAATAATAAGTAATAATTGCATTTATAGAGCGCTTTTCATCCAAGGGTCACAAAACGTGGCCCAGTAGGCAGCGCTGTCACCTCACATCAAAAAGATCCCGTGTTCGAATCTCGGCTCGGGTGCCTTTCTGTGTGGAGTTTGCATGTTCTCCCCATGTCTGCGTGGGTTTTCGCCAGGCACTCCGGTTTCCTCTCAAAGTTCAAAAAACATGCTGCTGCATAGGTTAATTGGCTTGCAGACTAAATTGTCCTCAGTGCCCGGTGATGGACTGGCGTCACATCGTGGGTATATCCCTGCCTTGCGCCCTGTGTCTGCAGGATAGGCTCCGGCTTACCGCGACCCTGTACAGGATTAAGCGGTTCTGACAATGAGATGAGATGACATACGTTGAGAAATGGTTGAATGTTACATCGTATAATAATAATTGCATTTTGAGAGTGAGATGAGTTGCGCTAGGTTAAATAAAGCAAAATGCGATTCTTTTCAGGAAATTGAATGTGGTTCTACAACAACAATAATGTTATATTTCAAGCACTTTGGAAATATGAATAATTTAGTTCTCATCTCTCATCTCATTATCTGAAACCGCTTAATCCTATATAGGGTCACGGTGAAGCCGGAGCCTATCCCGGAAACATAGGGCGTAAGGCAGGAATACACCCGACGACGGGACGCCGGTCCATTTAGTTCTGATATTCATAAATAAACAAACGATACATGGACATGCACAACACCATCTGTTGTCTCTCCACCTACCCATCTAGGTTCACTGATTTCTGCGTGCTGGAGATTAGCAGTGCAGATGAGCTGAGAAAAATGTTTGAAGAGGCTCATCTTCATGAATTATACCACCAGTGCGTGGTGCCGTCCCTGTCTTGATCTGCCGCAAGATTGCACAGCGGTGCCATGTTGTGACAGCGCCCCGTCCATTAGCAGTCTTTTATCTTGCACCACATATTAACCATTTTTATAGAGTTATTTTGTGATGTAAATGTGTGTATGCATGCATTTTGAATGGGTTATCATGGATAAATATTTGCCAACACGATCAGTGGAAACAGAGTTTTGCCTACATTTAGTAAAATGTTTTTTGCTGCTTTGGAAAATAAGTTAACAGAGTCTTAAATAAACGTTGGGGAGAAAAAGGGCATGGTCATGGAAATGTAGACCACTTTTACTCATTCCCATTAGATTTGGGTAAGCATGTTGAAAGTGACCACTTTGCATCTTCACCCGAGTAAATATACGGTAAGCCATGTAATGGCTCACCATTTAATGGCTCATCTCAGTTTTACCCGAATGCCCAAGTTTTTGGAATCATTTAACATTTACATAGGAGCTGACTTGTTACAACTGGCAGAACGTTAAAACATTTCTCTAATAAATCTATTTAAATACAGTAAACTGTTATACCTGTTAAATATATACATATTATTCTGAAATACTTAGCTTTTGTGCAATGTTCCTATTCTACTGATGGGTTTAAGATGTAGTTTCATACAAATCCATTACCTCTGTTAAAACAATTACATGTTTTACATTGTTAAAATGAAGCACATCTGTGCGTATCACATCGCCACTGATCAAACAAAATGCAATTAATTTCCGCAGTATGGGCCTTACAAAAATTAGCACAGCTATCCCCTTCACCAGTAATTGTCTCAAACGGGTTGTGATGCCACGGCTTTGACTCGGGGCTTGTGACGGCTTACAGCGGCAACACCATGGCGAGGATCAGTATTCACTCCGCGATAGACAAGCCAGTGAGCACGGATGAGCAGAGAATTCTTGATTTTCGATGCTTTATTCGAACAGCAGTGCACGGCTGGAGCAGCGGCACACAACGAACTCCTACATCGTGACGCTGCCTTCTCCTTCCAATTCCCCCAGGAGACTCTCCTCGCCCCTCCAACCCTCCGCTCCTTATATCCCCGCGACCCCTTCTACAAGTTCTGACCGACGTCACCCCGCTACAGTAAAAGTCCCCCCGCAGGCCGTGCTGTCCGTCCCCCACGTGGCGTTGGTCCTCCGTCTACAGTAAAAGTCCCCGCAGTCCGTGCTACCCGTCTCCCCACGTGGCTTTTGTCCCCCCTCTCCAAAGTCCCCCCNNCATCTGGCCTTTACTAACAGATGCCCCATTCTCACATTTCACGGATTCTTGCAGCTTAGTATCTCTGGCAAACATCCACTGCTCATTATCTGTACATTTACCAAAATTTCGGTGACGTTTCAGCATCTGTTTTCATTATGTTGTTTTATGCATTTTGAAACTGCGTCACCCATGGGACTGTGTTACAGCGCACATGGTAGGTTTAATGGGAAAATGCTCATGGCCCTGGAATAAATAAAAGTAATCAATGTTAGCATAATTATGTTCATTCTTGTTGCTCAAGCACTTACATGGGGAACGTGTAGCCACATGCACTGTATAGTTTGTGAAGGTGGATTAAGAGCTGTATAATATACATTTAAATCTGCTTTGGAAAAACATCTGCAAGATGTATATGGAATAATCGTATTTTTATAATTTAAAACAATTTGATCTGTACATTAGATAATAATATTTGCACTTTTAGAGTGCATTGGCATTATTAATGTTTCTTAATTTAATTTCTGTTTATTGAAGTTATATCGATTTTTTTGCTTTAAAATGTTAGTGCCCATGTTGCTGAAAAATGAGTTTATACCACATATCCGGTGCATGCTTAATACATTACATATTTGAACCATGGGACTGCAAATAGATGATTATTATAACAGCAGAAAATACCCAGTGAGCGTGCAAGCTCTGGACGTTCGATTCCTGTGATACATTGTTATAATACTTTGAAGTGTTATTCTGTAAATTATAGCCTGCAAAGATTTCAACCAGCTTACTATTGTGCTGTCATGATTAAAATATAAGAGTATATGGGAAGGCATGTCATTCACTTTGTTCTAGGAATGGTTAGCAGTAGCTACCAAAGTGATAACTACTCTTTCCTGGACCAGTAAGCACCAAGTCGACCAAGCATGATCACACAAATAATTGTAAAAGTGTGCTGGGGCATTTTAAGCCAATTTTATGAGCATGAGTGTGAAGGCTTATACAGCAAAGTGACCAGCAACTAACAGTTATCGTATTGCAGATAAAAACTAGATAACTACTGTAAGAACGAATCATAAGTCTTATTCGGCAAGCTAAACAACAAAACGATGGAGTGTCGCAACTGCTAAACACGTGGTTATGCTTACAGCAGATATTGAACGTACACCGAGATCAAAATGATGATTGAGAGTTGCACAACAGATGGAGTGGTATTAGAAAATTGAATTTCATATCAATAAATACTAATGTTCTTAAAGACGTTTGAAATTGGTGTAATACTGCTATGAAAAGGGCTAGAAAAGAGAGCAAAGCTGAATAATGTGCGAATAAGCATGGAGAGATGCTGGCCTGGAGTTATTCTGAGTAATCTAAACGCGTGCATCAAGGAATGCAAGTGGGATTTGGCAGAACACATCATGAGAGGGAGTGATGGGCAGCGGACAAGACTGATGATGGAATAGCTGTCAGGAGATAACACTCCCGAGTAGGCGACTATCACAGATGTTGCGATGAGATTATTCCACGCCTAGGAGTGACATTGCAAGACATTGCGAGAGAGAGGGCTTCATCCATCAGGGAATATACAGTGGATATTTAAAGGAAATAAACAATGTGAAGTCCAATCTGCCGGCGATGGACCGGCGTCCCGTCGTCGGGTGTATTCCTGCCTTGCGCCCTGTGTTTCCGGGATAGGCTCCGGCTCACCGTAACCCTATATAGGATTAAGCGGTTTCAGATAATGAGATGAGATGAGAAGTCCAATCTGGAGCATTGAGGGAATGAAGATAAATGTGTGCTTGCAAGAAGGAAAGTTGAATACAATAATGAGGGGATATTCATCTCATCTCATTGTCAGAAACCGCTTAGTCCTGTACAGGGTTGCGGTGAGCCGGAGCCTATCCACAGGGCGCAAGGCAGGGATACACCCACGATGGGACGTCAGTCCATCACCGGGCACTGAGGGCAATTTAGTCTGCAAGCCAATTAACCTATGTAGCAACATGTTTTTTGGACTGTGGGAGGAAACCGGAGTGCCCGGCGAAAACCCACGCGGCCACGGGGAGAACATGCAAACTCCACGCAGAAAGGCACCCAAGCCGAGATTCGAATCCGGGTTCTTGCTGTGAGGCAACAGCGCTACCCACTGGGTCACTGTGCCACCTGAGGGGATATTGTCATCCTAAAATAGTGAGTCCCTGACATATATGCATAGGTATCAAAGTGTGAAGAGAATCTTTAGAAACCAAGTTGTACTCTGTTTGAGATGCTGCAGCAATGAGGAAGATGTAACACGAATAAATAGACAAGCAATATTACCTGGCTTTGCTTAACTAGATTTACTCAGGTATGCTTTGGAAAAATAGTCAATCTACATTTCAAAATACACCGATCAAGATTTTTGGCTTCTTACTAAAATTATTCTGGATGGGACTAAATATTGTGTTCTTGTATCATATATGTTCGTAAATATATATGCATTAATAACGACGGACACTAGTGAAAAAAGCAGTAGAAAGTCGCAGTTACAACAACCAGTTTCAATAAGGAGCCCACCGAATTTGAGTATATCCACACAGTGAGACGTACACTTAGTATTCAACCGCATGTACGGGTACGGTATAAACACAATGCCCCATATAGTCGTAACGGACTGTTAGTGAAAGTTCAGTTTGCACGCACTTATAAGAGCCTTGATGACAACAAGAGGGTGGGTGGGCAACGTCGCGCTCGGCCGCCTTTGTCTTCCCAGTGCTGATATTTGCATTCCGCACCCGCTACTGATTAGAGGTCAAATCGACCAAGGTGGAGCCCATGACTGGTGCAAATAACCGTCACTGGCGTTGGCCGTGATCGAGACTAAACTCTGGTTCGACGCGCAGGCGACAACACCCCATGTATATGCACATACAATCAGCGTGCGGTTCTCATTTTTTATCATCGTGGCGTTTATTTACTAATGGACCGTAATGAGGCAGATTGCAGCGCGGTAACCATACACTTTGGCAGAGAGTGAGTAACGCTCACCGCGTGCGCGATTACGCACGGACGCACACGGTAAACGAGCGCTTATTAGCACTGGCGGGAGTGCGCCTGCGCCCGTGCCAGTCAACCTTCCAAGGGGGAGATAAGAAGGGACACGGTACCACTCGACACGCCGTTCCTCCTACTATACCATCATCATCCTCGTCGTCTCGCCCTCACGCTACTTGTTCTTGAGCAACCCCCTTCCCCGCTTTCGCCTACTTCCGTGCCTCATCCTTCGACTGCTGCTCGCTTCAATCGAGCGGGTCATGGAGCGTCTCGCCATCGGTCGTCTCGACTCCCAGGGCTTGCTGGAGGTCTGGCAGAAGTTTGACGCCGATGGTAGGGGTGACTTCTTGTACATTCGGAGATAATGCCACGAGTAGAGTTACTTTATTTGTTCATGAATGTGAGTGGTGTGTCGGATCTCCTCAAATTTCGAGATGTTAAGCATGGTTAGTGAATCTGCGAATGTAACATACGAGTGGTAGTTGAAGTATTTTGAATTGACAGTGATAGCCTCTTGTGGGTACAGTATTCACTTGTTTAAATATTCAACTCTACAGTTGCCTCTATCATCACCACTAGTCGCTGTCAATCCGCGGCTCGGTTAAAGGATCCCCAAGTCGTCGCAATCTCTGGCGATGCCATGATGGAGTAGAAATCCATCCAGTATCTGCACAGGAGCGTCATTCCCCGCTCCGTCTTCTCGTTGAACGTAACCCCGGACGCGTTACAGTCCTTGTTTGCCGCTCCGTTACACGTAGTGAGCATTGACCATCACCTCGCCCAGTGTCGTGTCCTATTCAAGCCTTCCTTCCTTTTCTTACGAATGTATTGTCTTTATCGTGCGTAAGAATCGAATTCTTGTGTTCGTATTTTTCGTCTATTTTTCTGTGTAATTAGTACAGAACATGCATCAATATCATCTTCAAACGATTGTGTGATCTCAAATCTTCGGGGTGTGATTTGAAAAAATACGAAATGCACTCCAAAAGTTTCTGACAATATTGTATTTCTCATTATAATCTTATTTTCAGCCATGCCACGTTGCTCTTTCGTGCCTGTATAAAGTGATGTTAGAGGGCACAACTCACTCATGCCACACGCGTAATGTATGTTATGTATACGTTTTGCAATGTTTTACTGTATTAATCCACCCACATGGCACGTGGTATTTTACAACCCACTCAGGTTTTTGTTATTAGGTGTTGGGGCAACACATTTAGGATTAAACCTTAAACTTGCAATACCCCGGGACAGACTTTGACTGGATTAGTTTGTATGGTAATAATAATAATAATTCCACTTCTAGAGCGCTTTTCACTCGGTGGTCACAAAGCGCTGCACAGAGCTGCGGAGAGAACGGCATGTCAACAACAACATCACAACGGCAAATCAGCAACAATAACTTTTTTGGGGTGTTCTTTACAAATCCGAGCTGTGGAGAGAACGGTATGTTAACAACAACATCAGGACAGTTCAACTGAATGTCAAATAGTAGCAATAAATTATAGGACATAAAATAAGCATTATTAAAAAGAAGGAAAATAATTCTTTAACAAACAAGGAAGGAATAAATGTTCCCGAGCAGGCACAGGTCGGCAGACAGCCAGAATCCCGGCATGACAACATTGAGCTGCATCAACATTCCTAGCCAGAGGGCTTGAAAGCCTTACGGAACAAGTGAGTCTTGAGACGAGATTTTAAGATGTCCAGGGACTCAGCTGATTGAATCTCCAATGGAAGGGCATTCCACAGTCTGGGAGCAGCGCGCGAGAAGGCTCTGTCACCCATCGAATGGAGGTGCAATTGCAATCTGGGCACATGCAGCAAGCCGATATTAGAGGATCGGAGTGGTCGGGTTGAGGAGGATGTCTGAAGGTCACGAATGTATGTCGGAGCAGCGATCGCCTTGTAGGTGAGGAGGATCTTGGATTCAATCCTGTCTTTAACCGGTAACCAGTGGAAATACATCAGCACGGGGATCGTGGATGAGTGTGTGGGTGAGGGCTCGACCAGCCGCATCTGCACACGTTGGAGACGATTGATCAGGTAGGCAGGGGTGCCAGGGAGCAGTGCATTGCAGTAATCGATTCGTGAGGAGATGATGTATATTAGCTTCTCAGCATCAGAGGGTGACAGGATTTTGCGCAGGCTATCTTCGCCACCTTTTTATGCTATGAGTACTTTTGCCAGTGTACATTTGTAAAGACTAGATAAGGCCTTTATCATTTCTGGCAATTATGCAGGTGTTAAGATCTTAAAACACCAAATATTCACCTTTCACAACATTTCAGGGCCACGGGTGGCAATTTACTCAGGACAATTAACCTGAGTTAGAGGCGAAACGTCGCGATGGAGGGAGAGGGAGCGATCGACGCGGCTGTCCCGAGACAGCAGCTCTTCGAAGCAATCATCACACTAAACATTGTATGTAAAAAGCGCTCTAGAAATGCAAAATGTTATTATGATTATTAAGGATTATCGTTGTGTAATGCAGTGAATTTAGTTTCAATTAATTACGTATAATGGATTGGTATTTGTAGACTGTATGTATGACAGCATAAAAACTATACACTTTTTATATTATAGACTACAGTTATAAAAAATACTCTGTAGTTATATAATATGTTATTTGATTATATATGATAGCTCGCAGCTGACCTGCGCCTGCTCAGGAACACTTATTCCTTCTTCGTTTGTTTAACAATTATTTCTCTTATTTTATGTCCAAATTCTTTGCCATTATTTGACTTTAATGGAACTGCTCTGATGTTGCTGTTGTTACATGCCGTTCTCTCCACAGCTCAGATTTGTAACAAAAAAGCAAAAACTGTTCTGCCGTTCATGTGTCGTTGTTGTTGCTGACAAACCGTTCGTTCCACATCTCTGTAGGACGGTACGGTGGCTCAGTGGATAGCGCTGTCGCCTCACAGCAAGAAGGTCCCGGGTTCGAATCTCGGCTCGGGTGCCTTTCTATGTGGAGTTTGCATGCTCTCCCCGTGACCGCGTGGGTTTTCGCTGGGCACTCCGGTTTCCTCCCACAGTCCAAAAAACATGCTGGTGCATAGGTTAATTGGCTTGCAGACAAAAAAATTGCCTTCAGTTCCTGGTGACGGACTGGCGTCCTATCGTGGGTATATCCTTGCCTTGCGGCCTGTGTCTGCCGGAATAGGCTCCGGCTCATCGCGACCCTGTACAGGACTAAGCGATTCTGACAATGAGATGAGATGAGATATTATGTATACAGTCTATAAATACAGTCTACAGTGCATTATTACAGTCTCATCTCATCTCATTGTCAGAAACCTCTTAGTCCTGTACAGGGTCGCGGTCAGCCGGAGCCTATCCCGGCAGACATAGGGCGCAAGGCAGGGATATTCCCACGATGGGACGCCAGTCCTTCACCGGGCACTGCGGGCAATTTAGTCTGCAAGCCATTTAACGTATAGAGCAGCATGTTTTTTGGACTGTGGGAGGAAACCGGAGTGCCCAGCGAAAACCCACGCGGCCACGGGGAGAACATGTAAACTCCACACAGAAAGGCACCAGGGCCGAGATTCGAACCTTCTTGCTGTGAGACGACAGCGCTACCCACTGGGCTATCATGCCACCCTATATATAATATGTGATTATATAACAGACTGAGTGGATATGTAATTAGAATATAGACTGTAATAATGCACTATAGACTGTATTTAAATACTGTATATAATATAGACTTTGTGAATACACTAAATATGGTATGTAAAACCTGTACAACTATAGAGGAGTATTGTTGTATAATGCAGTGAGTTTAGCTTTAATGAATTACGTACAACGGATTGGTATATGTAGATTGTATGTATAGATGGCATACACAAGTTTGGTATATTATAGGCTCAGGTCTCCGTTGTGAACATGATGGTCATGAAGGTTATTTAACAATACTTTACGCTTGTCAGTCTGGTTTGGTGAACGCACGTAGCATAGACGGGGGAGTGCTGCATAGAAGCACAGTATAACAATGCCATTCTCTGCACTCCCATCCGCTATTTACCGATTCCCAGCGTAGCCCCCGCCGTATCTTACACTTATGTACGGTGATCGCCCATCTAAGCACTACGCAGGCACCATTTTGCTTAGCTTCCGTCAGCGATCTGCATACAAGGGATCATTCTTGGGTCATTTAATCATCGGCAAAATGGTGTGAAGGAAATTGGTTGCATTTATCGAAGTGGCTGCATTTATCAAGACGTTTAAATTGCATGCTAATGAAAGCACACTGCCGAGCGTGGTGAAGTATGGTCAATTAACCCCCATGACTGACTCGTCAATGGGAGGCATTTATTCAGCAGTGGATTGACCAAGGATTAATCAATCCTGTGCAAGGCATTGTTTGCATTGCAAGTTAGTGAGAGTTCAAACTCCACCCAAGTGAAGTCCTTTAGTTCAAACTCCACGCCAACTTGTCATATTGGATTACATGTGTGCCCACATTTTGTGAGCTAAGATCTCACGATTCTTGAAAATCAATATCATGTCCTTGATTATTGCTTGCAAACGCTACTCTTTTGGGATTCCCGTGTCGATCGCTCCTCCTCCCTCCTTTCTCCTTCACGACGTTTCGCCTTCCACGTTGGAGACATCGTCAGGCGTCCTGTCAACGTAGGAGGAGAAACAAGCCGTGAAAACCTACATCATGTTCTTGTGTTGTCAAACAGCACACATACACGAGATGGTACGGCTTAATCATTGAAGGTCAATGTTTGATGTGCACGGTACAAGGACAATGATTAGACTTACAATACATGTTTTGTTCAGGCTTGCAGCGGGAAAATGAATGAATGAATGTACGTGTGTGATTTTTTTTTATAGAGCAGTATTGTAGTGGTTAGCGCATTTCGCTACAAACCCGATGACACAAGCTCGATTTATGCTCACGTCCAGTCCAGTATCCGTGATAAATATCGGACTAGATCGTGGACTTGGTGGAAATGAGTGTCTAGAGCGGTGTATAAACACGAGCGAGACAAGGCGCCAGGGCGTGGTGTTGGCCACCCACCACTCGTGTGCCATACCGACCGATATGGTTCCTCTTTAACAGAACTTGCCCCAAAAGCCTGTTACGGTTATACGGGGAGGGCGGCTCGGTGGCCCAGTGGCCCAGTGTGTATCGCTGTCGCCAGACAGCAAGAAGGTCTCGGGTTCGAATCTCCGCTCGGGTGCCTTTCTGTGTGGAGTTTGCATGTTCTCCCCGAATCCACGTGGGTTTTCTCCGGGCACTCCGGTTTCGTCCCACATGCTGCTGCATAGGTTAATTGGCTAGCAGACTAAATTGCCGTTAGTGCCCGGTGATGAACTGGCGTCTCATCGTGCGTATGTTCCTGCCTTGTGCCCTGCGTCTGCCGGGATAGGCTCCGGCTCACTTCGACCCTGTACAGGATTAAGCGGTTCTAATAATGAGATGAGATTATACGGGGAGACCTTTGTGTTTGATATGTGGCTTAATGCGTACAACCGTGTGAATGTGGGAGATGCCAAAGGCATTATTATTCACTAGATTTTCAGTTTTTAAACACAGATCTAATGTCCTGCACGACTCGTGTGCAAGTATATAAGCCTGCACATTGATATTACACTTACCACTAATTTATAATACTTATTTATTTTTAAAAGTGATTTGAATATTGTAAAAACAATGGATCAATGTTATTTTGACTCTTAGAGGAACAGAGTGAAAATATATCATCGTGTATAAAGGTATAAGGTACACACCAAGATGATTTTAAATTAAATGTTTTTATTTATTTAAATACGTCCTTTTGTTTTTGCGGGGTTTCTTTAAATGGACCACATTACCCTGTTCTGTACACGTGCAGAACTGTATTGATCTAATTCTCTAAGAGAGCCCCTCCGCCCCGTGCAGGACGTAAGGATTATTTCGCCATTTTTCAGCACACTGGTCATTACTGGTTGACGATAGTTGTGGGTTCATCGAGGTACAATACAACAATATATCAGCTTATCCGCTGGTCAACACATAGTGCAATCATTCAATAGCATTTAATGACTTTCTTTGGGATAAGTTGTGGTCTTGTCGCGAGGACACACAAGGTGAGTCAACACCCTCATCTCATGCAATAAAGCCTAATTCCCGTTTAATGACCGTGAATATAATTCAAGTGCTCTAAAGAAGTCAATTAGTATAACATTTTGTAGTATTACGTCAGATAGTATCACTGCAGGGCGGCACCGTGGCCCAGTGTGTAATGCTGTCGCCTCACAGCAAGAAGGTCCCTGGTTCGAATCTCGGCTCGGGTGCCTTTCTGTGTGGAGTTTGCGAGTTCTCTTCCCGTCTTCGCGTGGGTTTTCGCCGGCCACTCGGGTTTCTTCCCACAGTCCAAAAACATGCTGCTGCATAGCTTAATTGGCTTGCAGACTTAATTGCCCGCAGTGCGCGGTGATGGACTGGTGTCCCATCGTGGGTATATCCCTGCCTTGTGTAGCTGGCGCCAACCTGCACCGTCTCTCTACACCCACGACGCGGCCGCCGATCGCACGAGAGACTGCAGGCCGGCGCCTAGGCCAGTTAGATGTCAGATAAGCAGGTGATCTCCGCGCCGCACGTGAGTGCACACGTGGCGAGGAGGTGACACGGATGGTGAAGTTCTGCGTTGTGTTTTTGTTCAATCGCGCATGCACCGCTCCTGGTCCGCCGACACATGATATTCTTATTCCACCACAATGACTCGATCCCACACGTATCTTCTCTCGAAATGATTAGATTTATTAACTCCACAGGCACAGCACCTGCAGCAACAGCCGTTGTAACACCCGCACGTTACAATCGCATGAACCTCTCTCGCTCGCCTCGCAACACCTCCTCTGAACTAACCCACTGTCCGATGAGGGGGGCGTAGCTGACTGTACGTGGGGGCGTGCATAACGCTAATACGACCGCATAATTCACCATTTAACATTAATATGTGCGGCATATGTACGTGCAACTCATCTCATCCGTTAACACTGGTTACACTTGCGCCCTGTGTCTGCCGGGATAGGCTCCGGCTCACCGTGACCCTGTACAGGACTAAGCGGTTTCTGACAATGAGATGAGTGTCAATGCAATGTCCATCTTCCAATGGATTGTAATTAATAATATGAATGGTGCCTGAATACTGTTGCGTTATATCGCACAGCACGGGGCAGACATCCCATATGTCTTACATCGCTGCACAGGTAACATACGTACGGCATACCACGATTCTGAACGCGCACTTATATAACTCGTCTGTAACATGAGCCAACACTGCCTTGTAAAATGTGCCACGTCAGAGAAGCAAACTACTCGTGCACGTCTGTCTAGGTTACTGCCCAAGGTAATTGTCCTGAGTAAATTGGTATCCGCGGCCCTGAGATGTTTTAATTTGCCTACCCCTTCCCGCTGGACAACTGTCACAAGAGCTGTATAGCTCAACAGTTTCATCCAGGTTGAAAAAAAACTGACTGCCAGATATGAAAGCTGGTTTGCAGCACTTAATGCAATTGGCGGCGTGTTTTCATCTGGAACATTGGTGGGCGTCAATTCGTACAGCAAACAGTTGCATCTGTTGACTCCATATGCTGCTGTATGAACAAGCTCAGTGTGACCGTACAACGCTCCATGCCCGCTTTCATGCTTTCTCAAAATCCAAAGGAAAACATTCACGGTCAAACACAAAAAAAACACATGCAAATCTGTCTCGTGTTGATTTAAGTTGTACAGCGAATTTATCATATTTTGCATAATTTAGCGGAATTGAATGGGGATGGCGGAGGGGGAGGGCGGAATTGGCAGTTTGGAAAACACTGAAAACTATTAAACTTAATTTACGTTTCATATTTATCGTATCTTTAGCAGACATACAAATTGCAAATTTGATTCCAATTCACCTGTTTCTAATAAATTAACGGCTCCTGTCTCTGCTATGCTTCAATGCTTGTCCCTTTTCTGTACCTGCTGTCACCAGATGCGCTTTTCCATGTGCGTGAGATGGGTTGATATTTCCTCGCACGCAGACTCATTGTAACCCTTCGTTCTGTATGCGCGTTAGACAATGGATACATTGAAGGCAAAGAACTCGACGAGTTTTTCAAGCATCTACTCAAACAAGCAGGGGTCCGTAACGTTGGCTTTCACAATTGATCTCTCACGCACACAACATACACAAATGGCTGGTATCACCCACGACGTTAAATCAGCTGTTAGCTGCATCTGTAATTGTGAATTGCTGATAAGAGCTGTGGTGGCACGGTGGCCCAGTGGGTAGCGTTGTCGCCTCACAGCAAGAAAGTCTCGGGTTCGAATCTCGGCTCGGGTGCTTTTCTGTGTGGAGTTTGCATGTTCTCCCCGTGTTCCTGTGGGTTTTCGCCGGGCACTCCGGTTTCCTCCCACAGTCCAAAAACACATGCTGCTGCATAGGTCAATTGGCTTGCAGACTAAATTACCCTCGGTGTCCGGTGATGCACTGGCATTTCATCGTGGGTATATCCCTGCCTTGCGCCCTGTTTCTGCCGGGATAGGCTCTGGCTCACCGCGACCCTGTACAGGACGAAGCGGTTTCTAACAATGAGATGAGATAAAAGCTGTTCTTTCTGGAGAGCCGTGTTGAGACATCCTGAAATCGCATCTTTCAAGAGCAATCACCATACATCAAGCCGTGTAAACCTACATCAGTGCCTCTGTAACTTCCGGTGTTCTGGTCTTCTCGCTGCGTAGGAGTGCGTCTCGGACGAGAAGGTGGAGACCGTGAAGCTCAATCTCATGTCTGTGTACGACGAGTCTGCCGACGGAAGGCTGCACCTGGCCGAGGTGAAACCGCGAGCCACTTGCTCCAGCCCCAACCCGCATTCGCTAAACCGGGGAAAGCCCCCAGCCGAGCTGCTCTTGGCGGAGCAAGGAACTGGGGCTCTGTTGCCTAACCATGTTCACAGCCTGCTGGAACTGTGCTGGCACGGACGCTCACAGCATTGTTTTGCATATAATTGAGGTAAATTCGACGTACAGAATAATGAGCAAAGGTTTGTGCTAAAACATTCGATATTGACTTGTAATCGAGTAATTTGAGGTAAACGTCCCGAATACGATCTCATCTCATCTCATTGTCTGACACCGCTTAGTCCTATACAGGGTCACGGTGAGCCGGAGCCTATCCCGGCAGACACAGGGCGCAAGGCAAAGATATACCGGCGATGGGACGCCAGTCCATCGCCATCGAATACGATTCCAAGATCTATTTCTAGCCACGGCAAACACCAGAGGCGGCTTGGCACCAGTTCGGGTATCAGCTAAATCCCCCCATGGGGATATACATTACTGTAATAACTAGAACGTGTATTGTGGGAAACGTCAAGTTCATGTGGAACATGATGCAGCGGAGGTAATAGTTAATATTATTAATTTCCTGTCAAATATATAGGTGTATATATCAGTTCAGTATCAGTACCCGCTTAATCCTGTACGAGGTCGCGGGGTGGGGGCTACCCCTGCAGACATAGGGCACAAGGCAGGGCTATATCCAGGATATGACGCCAGTACATCACAGGACATTTGAGTATATATGTATATGTTAATAGCTCACACCGTGTAATCACAAAATGGTCAACATCCTTTGGGCTAGTCAAAGCGGAGATGATTAATAGCACGAACTGTGTTTATGTAGCATCAGAAGTCACCAACATTAGCTATGATCTGTCCACTCCTGTAGGAAAGCCCCTAAACCATCAGCATGCGTCAGTCTCACAATGCAACGATCCATTTCACTTCAGCACACAAACCAATGTCATCGCCCCATCTCCAAGGTGGACGGTCCTCTTAGGCGCAATCTATATATAATGCGAGAGTTGGAGTGGGCGGCGCGGTGGCCCAGTGGTTAGCGCTGTCGCCTCACAGCAAGAAGGTCCCGGGTTCGAATCTCTCGGCTCGGGTGCCTTTCTGTGTGGAGTTTGCATGCTCTCCCCGTGTCCGCGTGGGTTTTCGCCGGGCACTCCGGTTTCCTCCCACAGTCCAAAAAGCATGCTGCTACATAGGTTAATTGGCTCGCAGGCTAAATTGCCCCGCAGTGCCCGGCGATGGACTGGCGTCCCATCGTCGGTATATCCTTGCCTTGCGCCCTGTGTCTGCCGGGATAGGCTCCGGCTTCACCGTGACCCTGTATAGGACTAAGCGGTTTCAGATAATGAGATGAGATGAGTTGGAGTGTGGAATGTGGAGCGGCGCCGTGGTGCACTGAGTAGCACTGCTGCCTCACAGCAAGAAGGCTCTAGGTTTGGTTCCTGGCTCTGGTGCCTTTCTGTGTGGAGTTTGGTGTTCTCTCTCTCTCTCCCCCCGTGTCCGCGTGGGTTTTCACTGGGTACTCCGGTTTCATCACACCGTCCAATTACACGCTACTGCCTAAGTTAATAGGCCTGCTGAGTACATTGCCCTCAGTGTCCCGCGATGTACTGGCGTCACATCCTGGGATAAGCCCCGCCTTGTGTCCTGTGTCTGCCGGGATAGGCTCCGGCCACCCGCGACCCTGTACAGGATTAAGCGGGTATTGATAATGATGATGAGTTGTAATGTCATTCCATATTGTACCTATTAGCTGGTCATGTCACGTGACAACTCTGCAGAAGATCTTGTCAATCAACTGTAGGCTGTTCTCTCGGCTGGGAGCTGATCACATTGCCATCTAGTGGTCACCACTGGCCTAGCCTAGGTAGTAACAATGATAACAAACGTACAATAAATAAGATTACAACAGGTTTTACCGTATCTGGCGATGATGCTCCTCAGCTGACTGCCTTTTGGCAACGGCTGACACCGGCAAATAGGCTCAAAAGGAAGCCACTGCCAGGTGAAGGTCGGTCAGTTGAAGGACAATGCATAGGTTATCAAAGCTACCTGTTTGCATACTTTGCTACCAGTATGTGTGGCTTTTGCAAACTGGACGCATTGTAAAATGTGTCTATTGTGGTGTTTGGGATCTTACACCCGCATAATCGCCAGATACGGTAAAACCTGTTGTAATCTTATATATGTATACTGGCAAAAAGTACCCACAGCGTTAACAGCTTCACCTAAACGTACAATAACTGAGAGTGCAGTCCTGCAAATATTGGTTCATACCACTGCTGGAAAAGGGCCTTCACTAGAGGGAGTAATATGGATCCCCCTCTGAAGGGAATATTGGCTTTTCTTTTACACTGGTAAGATGTCTTGGAAGAGGTTATGAACCGATTGATATTGCTGGGTGAGCAGAGAGTCAGGGATATACAAAAATATCTTTCCCATTGCTTCATCTGGTGTGCTAGCAGATCGAATTGAACCGGAAAGCTCTGACTTTTAAGTTTCTGGTGAAAATCATTACAGCCACAGCAGCGACCAACACATCTGAAATAGTCACTGTTACTTTCAAATCGGATTAAATATGCTAATTATTAATAAATTCTGTGTGATGGTGACTGGTCACGAATCAGGATGTATTAACGGTTGCAGTAATTACTGCACTGACGGTGGTGGTGATGATGATGTTCCACAGGTGGCGAACATGCTTCTGGCTGAGGATGAGAGTTTCCTGCTGATTTTCAAACGAGCCTCGTTGCTGGACAACAGCGTCGAGTTTATCAAGGTTGCCGCAAATCACAGCGTCTCCCCGCCGACCCCGGCAATCCATGGGGCGATGATGCCATAGTGTTGTTGTGTGTGGATATTATCTGTAGCCTGCTATAAGAATTGTTTTCTCATTTTGTATTAGCGATTTGGATTTGAATGTCAAAGTAGCTCGGGTTATCTATTACTATGCCATATGTACTCACAAAGACCCCACTGAAATTATGTTCAGATTGTAGGTTAGTGATATCAAGGGATAGACATCATTTTGCTATTATGAATCTATGTTTTATATACTGTTTTAACTGATGTATTTTTTTTTCAGATCTGGCATCAGTATGACCTGGATTCCAGTGGCTTCATCTCTGCCACAGAGCTAAAAGTGAGTTCAAGGCTCTCTTTGATATCTGGATGCCTTTTTCTCTGTTGCACGTGAATCAAAGAACATCAAAAAACAAACATTCATAATGTTGTGCATGTCACTCTGAACCTTGCAGAATTTCCTTAAGGACCTGTTGAACCACCATGGCCGACAGGTGGAGGAGAAGAAGCTTGAGGAGTATACTGATACCATGGTAAGGGTCTACAACCAGGTGGGTGAGTGATGGATGAGACCTCTCCGAGGTGTTTGAGATTTTATTTGTAACTCTATTCACGAATACAAAATCTGCTTCGCTCTATTTGCATGACTCAATTCAAAAGTAAATCAATTTTTACCTCTTGGCAGCAATAAAATTAAAACTTGATTGGAGTTATACGGTGAGCGGTTGCAGCCAATCAATCGAACTCCATGTGTGAACTCGGTTTGGAGAATATATTTTCAGGCAGTACAAGTCATGCTATGATCTTGAAGATGACTGCGCATTTTGCAGATGAAGCTTTTTGACAGGAACCAAGATGGCCGACTGGATCTGAACGACATGGCGCGGTGGGAACCTGCAAAGCACGAGCTTTGGGGCCAAGCGATCGATGCGCTTGCTCTTGCATCAAGCCTAGCACTTAAGCCACGCACACAGAATTCTTCAGTGAAGCCATATGCTCCAAAGCTTAGCGTTGTTTTTTCAAGTTATATTAAAGTTTCGTGTTTTCTTTTTAAACAAGTGTTTTATTTTTGTGTCACTCAGGATCCTGTCGTTGAAGGAAAATTATCTCCTGCAGTTCAGCATCGAGGTGAGACAATTACAGCGGTGTGAATCATGAGGACAAGGTGTTAACGTGCGAATTTGTGGAGAGGGTGAGGCCGAAGGCCGTTATAATAACCGCTGGGGTGCAAAGGTTTACATGATCAATCCCTGCGTAATGTATCGAGAGGAAGAATTCCAACCTCTCGCATCAACAGTTCTTAGTCGTAAACGGAGCGAATACAACTGTAGAGTTGGCGGCCTTAATGGAAAAGATCAAAATGTTTCCAAGAATATATATTGGGCAAATTTGGACTTATGTTCTTATGGATTTTTTGTTGATTTATACTGGAAATGTATATATATAAAGCACGTAAATAAGTGGTGTGTCTGGTTCTTTAAAACCATTTCAGCACACTTGTATCAGTATCTGTTTGGGAGTCAGTGGGGTTTGGAGGGGGTGGGATTGGGGGGTGAGGGAGTTATTTTCCGGAGCTCAACCCCAGGCAGCTCTGGCTGCACTCACACCCTCGTTATAAATATCTACAGAATCATTAAGAGGTAAAAGTTTGGAATTACGCTGAGAAACAGAGGGAGATATGAATTGAGATAATGAAATGTAAGACACCACATCATATTGACTACAGCATGAAGACAAGTGAGGGGGCTTGGGCAGAACACATCATTGGAAAGGGCGATCGCTTATGGTCAGGACTATTGATGGAGCGTCAGCCAACGGAGCACGATAACCACGCAGACGGACGGATTAAATCAGCTCTTGTACATGAGATACATTGTGGCATCACAATATTATATGGGATGACGAGGCCTTGGGGAGGCCTACATTCAGCAGTGGATAGGTTGTGTTTGATGATGATGACGATGATTTAAATATCGACAATAATTCGGTTGGAGCAGAGATGTTATGATTTGACGCTTAATTATCATTTGTTTACATGCAGTCTTTGTTTAAAGTGTTTAAAATGTATTTATTTTATACATTTACTTTCATTAGCCCAGCGGTACTCATATATTTAAACAGTAATGCAGGGCACAGCTCTTTGTAAACATTGGTTGTCCATATGGTGCATTTTAAATTGGCCACCCCTCACTGTTTGTACAAGCGAAAGACATTTGTGGTGGAAAGCATTCATCTCTCTCCAGTTTGTGGCCACACATCGTGTGCCTTTTAAGTGGCTTGTGTTTGGTTCAGCGACACGTTGTACTGCATAGCGTCCGGATGATTCGCTCCACATGCTGCGAAGTAAAACGTAGCAGAGCGACACGTTCGACATGATGCCAGGCAACGCACATCGCTACATCTCGGAGAACACACTCGCGAGCTGCCGCGCGTAACCGCGACGTCCTACGAACCAGGATTATTACTCGTGTTTATCGCCGGATGTATTTTGTTTGTTGAAATAAGTTGCAGCACGACCTGAATTCACAAACAGGTGCACCCTTGCGCCAAATAACGTGTTGTGAAAAGTAATGTCCGCGGCTTGCCAGGATGCGAGCCAGGAGGAGAGGCGCAGGGACTTTGAGAAGATATTTGCACACTATGATGTGGTACGAAGTACCATCTCAGGCCACACTCCTCAATGACACCGTATTGTATTTGCTCATCTTTTACAATGCAGGTGAAAGAATTCATGTATGAGCTCTGTCTGTCTTTCTGTTCATCCATCCACCCGTCCACCTGTAAGAGCATGGCGTGATAACTCTCGTCAAAGCCATTTTACGTGAACAAACTTTACTTTAGACTTGTGTTGCTGTTAGAGACTTATACTATTACAAAAAAAAACCTGCCAATTTAATTAATAAGTTGCATCGTAGACACATAAAATCACTACGAAAAGGACCTGCATTGGAATACCGTTTTGGTATTTTACATAATTCATGGGTACGCTTGATCCTTTTTTGCATAATATTTGCTGGGTCTTTTGTTGATGTGTGCAGTAAACATTTGTGCATGTATATTAAAACTGAACTGTATTACAGATGTAGGCATGCAGAACATATTAATGATTTAGATTTAAAAGTTAAATGATGGGACTGTTAAAAAAAACTATATGCGATTCATGCCTCGTTGTAAAATGATAATGTGCAGTCATTTAGCTGTGAATAATTGTTTCCTGTCTGCAGCTCATTATGCAGTTTAACAAATAACTACACAACAGCTCATGAATCGCATTAAAATGGATACTAGTTACATACTAGCTGCTGCTACACGAATGGTATTACAGCACACATATAGATTTCAATTAATCTTACACTTTGGTTGTGTTAATTCATTGATGTATTTTGCAAACACAAATATTTAACAAAAAAATATGCCAATCAGAATTTAACTAAAATATACACTGTATGCATATCTTCATCAGTTTAAGTTGAAATCTCAGTCTAATCGATTCTGAACTAGACCGATGTTCAACAGCACTTTGCAAGTTCTTGGTCTTATTATAACCAGAACTACATATTCTGACACTTTTGATGTATCCTTAACTAGACAAACCTTGATGAAATTCATTGATGGACTATAATATTGTGAAAGGTCTTCATTACATCATTTCACAATGGGTGACCCAATTGTAAAAAAAAACCCAGCCAACAATGGCTCAAGCCTTAAACGTAAATGCAGAAAAATTACATCCCGGGGTTTCCGTTTGCAGGTGCGTAACACATCGACATATGGTTAATTGATGATTGAAATACAGAGGTAATATATTTTGCATTCTTGATGGATATCAGAATCACTTCTCGGGGTAAACCGCTTGAATTTTACTGCTGGAAAAAAAAACCTCAAGAGAGATTTTGTTGCATCCACCAACTGAAACTCTAAACTACCACTCACTATGTGAAAGCCAAGGCAGACGGTTGTTGATGCGACAGAATGGAGAGAAAGATGTTATATGTCTGGCCATCGATGCTCACGTTTGGTTGACTCTCTCCCCGCGACCTCCCACACAGAGCGGCACCGGGGTGCTGGAGGGGCCTGAGGTGGATGGCTTCGTTAAGGATATGATGGAGTTAGTCCGGGTGCGTTGTTCATTTCGAGTGACTCATGTGGGGATGAGCCGATCGCGCGTTTAATTACGACACAGCTCACATGCTCCCTACTAGGGTGCCGTTCTATGTGGCAGCTTGCATGCCGTCATGGGTTTTCGGCCATAGTCTAAATGCATGCTGTTGCTGTTTAGGTTAATTGACCTGTTTGCTAAATTGGCATCGGTGCCCTGCGATGGACTGGCGTCCGATCACGGACATATCACTGCCTTGCACCCTGTGTCTCTTGAGACAGGCTCCGGCTCCCCGCGACCCTCTACGGGATTAAACAAGGACTGAGAATGAATACACAACCCACAGGCACAAAGCACGCGAGGCTATGCTCATGACCGTAATAATCAGCCGTGCTATACTGTAGCTACTGTTACACGTATCAGATGGGTAGACGCACAAGGTTAATCTTGGGCAAGTGACACAGTTCCTCTCTAAAATTGTCAGATGTTGTGTAAGTTGGTTGATTTACCTCTGTCAATGACAATATTTCTTTAAAAAGGCTACCTGGCTGAACTGTTTATTAATTTATCGAGAAATACGTTTCATTTATGTTAACGCCTGTAAAATAAATATATATTAGCTCACTGGGGTGACATTACAGATGCGTCTTTATCAATGTAAAGTGTTAACATAATTAGCCGTGATCTATCCAGTTTTGGATACAGTCCTTCTCAAACTATCGCCACCTCTCACCATCTGGATTAGTAAATCCAGTCCAAACGTACTTAGCAGACACTATGAAATATCTTAACTTGCTTCTATTCACCAATGCACGTATAGTTACTTCTGTCTCTTAGTGTGATTATTATCTCACCTTGTGTAAAATTACTCTGCTCTTCCCGAACCCCACTGCTTTGAGCCCAGGCGAGTGCATGTTTCAACATTATCATCCAGATGCACGTGTAGTATAACTAAATGCAGATTATAGCCCCTTTGTCCATCCATACTTCACCGTGCTGGTCAGTGCAGGTTGGCATGGGCAGTTAGTATAGATACATGATTACAAAAGTACATCACAATGTACACTTTGCTGTACAGTCCACTGTCGCTGATCACGTAGCGCATGACACTGTTTTATGTACGAGTCGACCTGGCTCAATCCGCCTTAGCTTCTCAGATCTGATGAAATTAGGGGCATTCTATGTAATTCGGTTAAACCCCACGTTTGTCTTTCACCTTAATGATGTATACATATGCTATGGTGGAATGCAGGAATGTGTGATGTTAATATTAGTATTGAAATCATTCTCCTTTATAGTGTATGAAGATGGATTAAACATGTAAAATTCTAGAGCAGATTTGTCTCTTAATTATCGAAAACCTGTGTGGATAATTAGATTTATGTCATTAGTGAGAAGAATTACTGTCATTACATTACTGTACATTAAACTTTTTTTTTAAACCTCGTTTCCAAATATAACCTAGAACATTCTCATGAATAGTATTGCCGCTGTTTAATGTATGTAATTATCTGTGAGGTTAATAAGCTTACACCTTATGACATTAAATCTGTCGGACTTATTATCTGTATAATGTCATACGCTCTATGCAAAATTCATAAAGTTGTCTCCATATATATCCAGGGTTAAGCTTCAGGGAATCTAATCTTATGGCACTGTCTAAGAATTAGATTTAATAAATCACACTAGAGGTTATAGGTTATATTACTAAGGGACAGAGTTAGTGCTTTCAGTTAAAGCCGAGTATTGTTTTTCTTTATTACGGCTGAAACAAATTCACGAAGATGCTTCTTGACATGGGGGGCATTGAGGACACGGAGGTCGTTCCCTCAGCGCACCGACGGCAGTTATTCCAGCTGTGCTAATGGGGTCCTCAGTAGCTGCGTCAGACTGTGGTGGGAAAACCACTGTGGGGTGGCGGCCACCCCCATCTGCCACTCGGTGTATTTACCAACATCAGCGGTTAACGAATCAGTGACTATAGACTATCATTATAACTGCAGCTGGGTATGGGAGCTCATGGAAAGGGGTTGGGTAAATAAAGTGTGCCCCCCCCCCCTATTTCCGTGCACCTGAGCGCAGACCAACCCCACAACGTCACTAACCCCAATCACTTTCGTGCGTGTTGCCCTTTTCTCTCCAACCCCGTGTAATTACGAGTACAGCCATCGCTGACCGTGGCAGAATTGTCCAAGTTCCGTGATTCACTGCTCCGCCGCTGCGACGCGAACCAGGATGGCAAGATCCAAAAGTGGGAGCTCGCCCTCTGCCTGGGAATTCGCATGGCCCACGCCTAAAGGCTGTCTCGCGGCCCGGAGGGGGGGGGAGTTTAAGCGGGATCGCACACACTACGGTTCACACGAGAATGCCACAGTCAAACGGCATTTCCACCCACGAATCCTGCAGTCTGAATTTTGAAAAACATATATTATCGATTAAAGTTGTACAAATTTAAAATGTGACGGCACATGTGATCTAAGAGTAATGACTGGTCAGATTAAACTGCCAAATTCTAAGGAGGGCCATGGAGACATCGAATTAATATGCAGGCAAGAATGTGAATGCGTTGCGGCATTTCATTCCGTCACTGTATACACTGTATACACAAAGCACTGGGATTTAAATTTGTTTTATGTTAGCTGTGTGACCGCAGCCACATTGCAGGCACTAAGTAGTCTTTTCAAAAGCACCATCTCACCAAGGCTTTCATGTGTGAAAAAAAATACCATGACTGTAGCCCGGGTCAATGTACAATTTGGGTTTTTAAATGGAAATTTTGAAAAAAAAAGAAGATTAAAACATGTCATATGTGGTTTTGTCACATTGATTATTTGTATCATACAATAGAATGGCATACATCACGAAAAATCTGTTACATCATGCTTAATTTGCCAATAAAGTCCATACATTGACGAAAACTCGATCGAGATTGGTTATGGAGCTCTCCAGATCACAATCTCTCATCAACTGAAGTCTTGATTGAAAAACTCTGTAACAAACAATTACCAGGTGAGCGTCACGACTGAAAATTGAAAGCTCAATAAATAAATAAATACATATTTCTACGTACCCCCACGTTGTTGACGTATTAACTGTTCATAAAGCAAATATCGACTTTCACGTTTTTTAAACCAAAGCGCATTTTGGTCTGTTGTGTCACAGGGGCATTATTAAACTCCTTGTGCTACTGGCCACAGCAATCTGTTCCATATTGCACCGTAGATCCATTGCAAAGGGAAAAGACATTTAATACCAAAATAATCTCTAAGGCTGTCACAATGTAGATGCACGGTAATGTATACAGTAGCAAGCAAGTAGTGTGTGACTCACCGTGAAGATAAACAAGGGAAGCAAACGTAGGGTTATGATCATCAATGTCAGTAAACTCATTTTCTTAAACTGTATTAACTGATCGTTACAATATGGTACGTGTTGTCTACTGCAGGTGCAACTATACAGTACCCACAATACAGAGAAAGTTATAAGGTTGCATTTAGACGCAATGTAAGTTGATATTGTGTAGTGCTCGCGTTTAGGCACACGTGCCATAAACAATTACTATACCTGATTATTGCTTCGAAAAGCTGCTCTCTCGGGACAGCCGCGTCGATCGCTCCCCCTCTCCTCTCCTCGCGACGTTTCGCCTCACGTTAGAGGCATCCTCAGGCGCAGTCTATACCTGCTGTGTAGACATCAGTTCTGGGAAAACAAAGGCGGCCGCGTGCGATGCTGACGACACTATCTCCTTTCTGCGCTGCTCTGGTCTTAACAGATTCTTAGTAACAGTAATGCCCTAGCAGTCTATGCAGCATTTAAGGGAGATGGTCGTATTAGTTTGCAGTCCTAAGATGTGTCAGCCCTCAGCAGGTGACAGGTTTCCACTCGGAAATGATCGCATGTTGCGCTAATGTGGCTGGTTGGCCTTTGTCAGAGATAATAATGTTTGTGAAGAAGGCAGCTGGCTGTGTACTGGAAGGCCATGCAGCTTTCCTGAGTAACGAAGCGTAATCAATAATTTTAGGGTAAAACTTGTTATATTAACACACACAAAATAATAATTGCACTTCTATAGCGGTTTTCACCAGAGGGTCACAAAACGTTGTACAGAGCTGTGGAGAGAACGGCATGTTAATAACAACATAATAATAGCATTTCTTAAGCGCCTTTCACCCGAGGATCACATAATGTATGTATGCACGTGGCATGAAATCTATCAATTTAGTAATAGTACCGGGGCGGCGCGGTGGCCCAGTGGTTAGCGCTGACGCCTCACAGCAATAAGGTCCCGGGTTCGAATCTCTCGACTCGGGTGCCTTTCTGTGTGGAGTTTGCATGCTCTCCCCGTGTCCGCGTGGGTTTTCGCCGGGTACTCCGGTTTCCTCCCACAGTCCAAAAGCATGCTCCTGGATAGGTTGATTGGCTCGCAGACTAAAATTGTCCCGCAATGCCCGGCGATGGACTGGCGTCCCGTCGTCGGGTGTATTCCTGCCTTACGCCCTGTGTTTCCGGGATAGGCTCCGGCTCACCGTGACCCTATATAGGATTAAGCGGTTTCAGATGATGAGATGAGATGGTAATAGTACCTTAATCATCATTATCAATATCCGCTTTATCCTGTACAGGGTCGCGGGGGGTCGCTGCCTATTCCGGCAAACAGAGGGTACAAGGCGGGGCTATACCCAGAATATGACGCCGGTACAGCGCAGGGCACCAGAGGCAGTTTACTTCGCAGGACAATTAACCTAGGCAGCGGTGTGTCTTTGAACGGGAGGAGAGAACCGGAATACCCGGCGATATCCCACGCAGGCACGGGGAGAGGGAGAGAGGACACGCAATCTCCACACAGAAAAGCACCCGAGCCGGGAATCGAACCTGGGTCTGTTGGCTGTGAGGCGACTGCGCTGCTCACTGCGCCACCGCGCCGTCATGCAGACGTCTAGTACATTCATTTCGTTTCATATTAATGTATTCAATTATATTAAATTATGACAAGTCAACTCTGTGCTTTTAAAAAGGATAGACGGAACCCCGCCATAGGGATGTGGATGAGCGCCACCCAGTTCCTTGGTTAGAGACTCGGCTTGATTAATGTTGCAATTGTCACGACATTCAAGCATAACTTTGAACAATCTGGAGATTGTAGCGGCCACTACTGGCTGCAGTGGAGAATTGAACGCATTAAAGACCATTGAATCGAAAACTATTGACGTTTATCTCTGTGATGATGATGATAATAATGATTTACTGGTGATGAGGACGAAAGATTGATGAGGAGGATGATGATTGATTCGCTCATCTATTTTGAGTAAGAATCTGCACGAATCCATACATATTTTACACCACGACAGTATACATTCAGGTTTTATCATAATTCTCTCGTTTCCACAGCCAATAATTTTCATGGAGAAGTGGCGCATTATTTCACGCATTGTCACCTTGGTCATAATCGCTGCTGTCAGAGCCACCCGTGAGCATGGACAGGAGTGACCAATGTAGTGAGAGAGGTTTACTGAGATTGCAAGGGGCGTGCTCGCCCCGGGAGCTCGATTGGGGTCGGCTGTGCAAGGAAGAGATACAGCTTCACTACGTGAGAGTCGACCAAAGATACAAAGCAGTTGCGTTAAAACAGTGTCAATTTAATAACCCCGAGTGAACCGGTTTCACAACTCGCATCATCATCAATTTAGTATGCTCAGTCCCTTACCGTGTTCGCGTACTGTCCAATCACACGAATAAACCATACACGAACCTTAATATTACACTATGGGACTTTTTGCTCGTGTACATATGTAATAAGTAGAACAGGTGTTTACCATTTCTGGCAATTATGCAGGTGTTAAGATCTTAAAACACCAAAATAGACACATTTCACAATGTGTCTAGTTTGCAAAAGCCACACATACTTGTGGCAAAATATGCAAACAGGAAGCTTTGATAACATATGCATTGTCCTTCAAACTGATTGGCCTACACCAGACATGGCTTTTTTTGAGCCTGATTGTCAGTGTCAGCAAGATGATGCCAAACGGCAGTCAGCTCAGGACAATGCAATATCAATGCTAAGTAGCTCAGATGGCGCTGTTTACGCTATGGGTGCTTTTTGCCAGTGTACATATGTAATAAGCAGAACAGGGTTTTACCATTTCTGGGAGTGGTGGCTCTCCGTGTGCTGCCTATGTTCGCCCCGGACAACCATTCTATCTTTGACAAGTTTTGTCCGGTTTGTTCTCTACCCTCACTCTCAACACATCATCTCATATCATGTGCCTCCACTGGTTTTAACCGGTGCACCTCAACCTCTCTCAACAACACGTTGATTTCACACCATGTGAGTTGGAAATGATTAATTTTCCACCGTCCTTAAATGGGTGTAGGCAGCTCTGCTATTATTATGTGGCGCCGCTGGTCACGTATGAACTTCACTCTCCGAAAGCTTTCATTGTCATTAGAGTTGCGCCCCACCTGGGCACCATTTGTCTTGATGCAAAATCAAATGTCTATGTGTGTATGTGGCGTACATCCATATATGCATATTTTAAGTCCTTCTGGTGGAATGTCTAAGCAGTTTGTGTGCGTAGACCCAGTCCATTTTGGGCGTGCATATGTTTGTGTATGTATAGGTGTGCACGCGTGAAAAAATATTAGATTAAATCCATGATAATGACTAACATCAGTGGTGTGTGACATCTAAATCATTTGTGTTCCACCTCCTTCAACCCAGTAGTGAAGTATTATGAGACAGAGTCGCCTCGTCGCCTCGCTGGACTCCATGCTTTGCAAACCCAGATGCCTCTGCCTGTCTAGCGTGTGCTACGTGCGTAAGGACGGACTCCATCCTTCCCGGGCATTTTCTCGACACGTGCTCGTTTCTCGAGCGCACCCACGGAACCCTGATGACCATGGGCCCGCTCGCGCCCTCAAGCACACTCGGCGCTAACTCCCCGTGCGCAGTTCTAGCACCAGCTCATTCCCCATGACCGCACTCGCTCAGCCACACACAGCGATCGGAGTCGTGCTAGCGTATTTCGTATGCTCGCGCAACACCAGCCACCACACCACCTTTCTGGGATTCGATTCCCTTCAATCACTCTCTCTCTTGTCTCCGCCACCGCCGTTTCGTCACACAATGGACATCCGCCTCGCCCCCTTCCTCATTCCCAACCGGTGCAGAGAGAGCTCATCACCAGCCCGGCGTCCCCCTGAACTGCCCTCACCACTGCTCACCTCCTCGATCTCCCACGCAGAAGCCCCCTTTGTCCCCAGCATCGAAGAGAGCGTGCTTTCTCCAGCACCCCCCCCCCCC
>JAZEWT010000002.1:11552663-11564883 GCA_036362905.1 Mordacia mordax
CCCCCCCCCCTTAAATAGTATCCCAGTCTCATTTATGTGTCTCATCTCATCTCATTGTCAGAAACCGCTTAATCCTGTACAGGGTCGCGGTGGGCTGGACCCTATCTCGGCAGACACAGGGCGCAAGGCAGGGATATACCCAAGATGGGACGCCAGTCCATCCGGGGCACTGAGGGCAATTTGTTCTTCAAGCCAATTAACCTATGCAGCAGCATGTTTTTTGGACTGTGGCAGGAAACCGGAGTGCCCGGTGAAAACCCACGTGGATACGGGGAGAACATGCAAACTCCATACAGAAAGGCACCCGAGCCGAGATTCGAACCGGGGACCTTCTTGCTGTGAGACGACAGCGCTACCCACTGGGCCACCGTGCCGCCCCTCATTTAGGTATTTAGGTGTTAATTGCATGGTCGTCACCTCCTACCCTCGAGGGGTGCCGTGTCACTGCACCCTTGCCCCCTCTACTTTGAGATTTACGCCCCTCCCTCATTTTGCCCCCCCCCCCCCCGACTAATTCACCTCCGCCCATCATCTAGATGCTAACTGATGAACAAATCCCATACCATAACTAAATGGGGCTCCTCTCTCTCGGACTCTAGTGCACAACGGGATGGCCATCGTGCCGTTCGTTTGTTCCCCGAGCCCACCTCAACCACGGCCCTGTGTTGTTACCAGATTTTTCCCAATCTTGTAGTGAAAAACCTTGGAGGGTGGACCTTATCTCTTGATTTTAAAAAAACGCTCGGGGGGATGGGTGGAAGTCGTCGTGATTTAGGGTTGAATTAAACGGTGTTTTCAGGATGCGCGGTTAAGCGAGCCTGGTGTGTGTTGCCAGTGTGGTGCGGGTTGCGTGTTGGGCCGTGGTGAACATGTAGTCACGGTGGCAATGCTCTCATGTCCACGCTCTGGGAAGTCTGTTGCCCGTGGCACCACAGTATGAAGGTGGCGCGAACATTGGATTGGAAAAAAGATTCGATTAATAACGTAATTCAATTATAACGGTATTACGATTCATTTCACTTGTATATGTGAATATTAATTATGCATGTTACACAAAGTCGCAGCTGTGGTTTAGATTAGGAGGGTGGGAGCTTTGTGGGATGAGCTTCTTGTGAGGATATAACTGAATTCCGGCATCATAAGATGAAGTACCCATTCGAATCTCTCACAGAACCGTAAAACTTCAGTATGAGAATGCGGCCCACGAAAGCAGGTATCACAGAGCTATCTCTAAGATCCCCAGAAGTGACCTCGGACACACCCACAGTAAAGGGCAGCACTTTATCGTTCACTGGTTGTCACATAGTCAACCCCATATTTAAAGTCTGAATTTAACCCAATAAAGTGCAGAAGTCTCAGTTTTTAGGCTCTGTCGCTGCTTCCTTTCAGATTGTAACAATGTAATCTTATAACGCATGGTATTCACTCATCCTCATAGATAAAAAATGACTCAGAATCGTGAGGAACCATTTACAAATAGGAAAGCTGCTACGTGGATGAGCTGACGCCAACGATTGTCCAAGCTCTGCGTTTCTCTACATGAAAGGTGTTATCCGTTAATGAATGTGTGCTTACATGCATAACAAAATACCGAGCACGCAGTTACACTCTTTCAGAGGGGTTCCCAAGCTTTTGCACCTTAAGGCCCACTTGGCCCACCTGGATATGGTCTCCACGGGCCATTAGGTGGCGCTTGCGGCCCACCAGCTGAGAATGGTGCTTCTATCCCATACCAACGAAAGAGATGATGTTTACATTTTTCCTTGTACAGCCGTCTTCTACAAAGCCAAGTAATGGATACATGTTTATTATTACAGCAGAAAGTACCCAGTGAGCTTGCAAGCTATAGATGTAGGATTTCTGCGATACAATAAACTTCCAAACAAGACCAACGAAACGACGACGTATAAAAGCAAGGGCAGATAAACTTACAGCAACAATGTCTAATATATTTATATATATAAACTCTAACCATAGCCGTAAAAAATAATCAGTAACAGTTAAGATTGCACAAATAAGTGAACTCACAACATCACAAATAAACCCCCAACTAAAATCATGAAATAAACAGTACCACTCAACATTTCCTTCAAAATTGCACAGCACAATAACATGATAGACAAAAAAGTTAAACCATGCAACAATGGCAATAATTAAAGTTCTATAGCATAACAAGAGCAGCATATGCAACCCTTAAAAAGACCAATCCATTTGTACAAACAACCGGCATGTTGATAATAAATTATTTATAAAATTATTCAAAGATGGTAGTGACTAGATTCAAGCTCATGGCAATATTGTTGCAAAAGCGAAGGCAGTCACCAGAAAGCTTTTTCAACCTAAATGTTGATGCGCATCTAGGAGTATTAAGCAGAGAGCAGGTTGAGTTTCGAAGATTAACATTGTTTGCCCGTATGAACAACACATCCATCAAATATTTTTTCCGACTTGTTAAGTAGAATCTTAAGTATGAATAGGGTCCAGTAAATATTTCTACGATTGACAAAAGAAGTTATTCCTGAGCGAATGTACAAATCCCAATGCGAGTTCTGCAGGAAACATCTAAAGCAAATCTAAGAGCATAATAAAATAGTAGATTAAGTTTACTTTGGTACTAGAAGCCAATTGATAGGTGTCACAATAATAAAACAACGGTAGAATAGTCGCCATTATCGAATCTAAGTGGAACGTTTTTGAAAAGCAATGTTAATATCTGTAGAGAAAGCTTATTTTAATCTTCTTGGCAATATTATTAATGTGAGGTCTGAAGTTACATTTGAGTCTAATATGAATAAAAGGTATTTTAATTCCTAAACTTCTTCAGTTTATTGGTTATCTAGTGTATATAACGGAACTGTTGATTTCGATGTTGTGTTTGTTGAGAAAAATTAATTTGTTTTTATTGGCATTGAGGACGATAAATGCAATTATTATTATTAAAATGAGAGAATCTGGTTTTGCAAGATATGGAAGTCACCTTGTAGCTTATGAATTACATCTCTTGTGGAATCTTCAAGCACTAGTGGTGCAGTGTCATCTGCAAAAATATTGATATTAGAGTAAGTCAGGTGCCCATGTCATTGATTGTTAGACAGAATAATTATAATAATAATAATTGTACTTCTAGAGCACTTTTCACACGGGGGTCACAAAGCGCTGCAGAACCGAGCGCCACGTGGCGTGAGGGGGAGGGTTCACCAAGAGTGGAACCTTGTGGTACACCCTTTGCAATTTCAATTTTGTTAGACGTAAGATAATTAATGGAAATGCCCTGGTTACATGGGGATAAAAAAAAATCTCTTATACAAGCCAATTACATGACTAGAGAGATGAAGGATTCAGAGTCTATTGAAGAGAGTATTGTGATTTACTGTGTAAAAGGCTTTTGACAAGTCTAGGAACAGAACAGTACAGCCTAGTTTATTTTCTATAGGACTAAAATACATTTAGAGAGTTCAATACTGCAGTATTGTGCAGTTTTTTTATATGAAAGCCTAATTGTTTTGGATGTGATAAATTGTTAACGAAGATAAAATTTGTAATCTGTTTTTGAGATTTTTTTCGAAGATTTTACCCACGAGAGATAGAATAGAAATTAGCCTGTGATTATTAGAATCATCCAGAGACTCTCCTTTATGAAGAAGATGTGAAAGCTAGCTGTGGGTCAGCGGTCAATCAGCCCCCAGTGCATGGACTCGGTTGGATCGCCGCCGTCACTCCACATTCATCCCAGCTCAACATACAACGCCATTTGCAGCACACATGCATTTACTACGCCCCAAGAGAGCCGCTAATAGCCCATACCACGCTCGCTCCACTGGATGTCAACGCGAGAGCATGCTACACGGAACGTGGTGGCATGGCCGCCACCACATTTCGTGGTGGCGGCTATGCCACCGGGCGGCACGGTGGCCCAGTGGTTAGCGCTGACGCCTCACAGCAAGAAGGTCCCGGGTTCGAGTCTCTCGGTTCGGGTGCCTTTCTGTGTGAAGTTTGCATGCTCTCCCCGTGTCCGCGTGGGTTTTCGCCGGGTACTCCGGTTTCCTCCCACAGTCCAAAAGCATGCTTTTGGATAGGTTGATTGGCTCGCAGACTAAAATTGTCCCGCAATGCCCGGCGATGGACTGGCGTCCCGTCGTCGGGTGTATTCCTGCCTTACGCCCTGTGTTTCCGGGATAGGCTCCGGCTCACCGTGACCCTATATAGGATTAAGCGGTTTCAGATAATGAGATGAGATGAGGCTATGCCACCACTACCCGCACTTTGTCGGGGTCGGTTTGTACCCCTTGCGCACTGACTCTGTGGCCCAGTTAGGCCACTTCTCTCTGCGTGAGAAAACACTTTCGGGGTTTTAATTTGAGGCGGGTCTCGCACAGTCCTGAAAACACCTCCCGTTGTTGGGCTAGGTGCTCCGGCATATCTCTTCCGATGACGTCATCGAGATATATCAGGCACTGTTCCCACTCTAGTCCCTGCATTACAAACTTCATTAGCCTCTGGAAAGTTGCAGTGAATTCCGTTTTCGCATGGTCTTCCAGAGCCATTTCGATTTGCCAATACCCTGAGGACATATCGAGGGTTGAGAAGTACTTAGCCCCAGTGAGGCTGTCTAAGGTCTCGTCCATACGAGAGATCGGGAAAGCATCACCCAGTGTTACAGTGTTTAGTTTGTGAGAGTCAACACAAAAGCGGTTCGAGCCATCTTTCTTACTTACTAGCACAATTGGGGCCGACTATGGTCTCCCTGAGGATTTTTGTCACTGTTACCAATGTGGGCCCTTGTGGGCCCCCCCATGCGGTACGCCGGTAATTCGGTGGGGCGGGCAACCCCGGTGTCAACTTGGTGTTGGGCATGGTTGGTCCGCCCAACGTTAGAATCATGCTAAATACCCAATCAAACTCCGCCAGCAGTCCTCTCAACTGTGTGGCCTCGTCTGCTGCTAACTCATCCCAATTCACACGTATCATGTTGTGGAGTGGGGTGGCTCTTCCCCGCGGGGCAGGGCCCACCTGCCCGGCGAGGTCCTCATCCTTCTCCACGCGCTGGGGCCCGTTCTCTCGCCACAGTGCAATTACCAACCTCTCGTGGTACTGTGCGTGCGGTGTGTGCATGGCCGCCACAACGGTCCGCCGACGCAAGCGCACGGGCCCGTCGTGAGGGTTTACCATTCACAGCGCTAGGCGGCCTTGACAGGTACTCATGACAGTGGCCGACCCCACCAACCCGTGGCATCTGGCAAGCTCAGGGTGGGGAGTGACCACGACATCTCCGGCGGCGCGCAGGTCTACCTCGGAGAGCTACAGTGTCAATGGCCGGAGCGCCTCAGACATCGGCGGGACGTCCACACCTCGCTCCAGCCAGCCGGGCTCCGCGTCGAGGTCGGGTCGGTACGGCAGCACTCCTGCAAATGGGATCGTCACCCCTGACCCCGTCTGTCGGGCGAACTGCAAGCCGATGCACACCTCGAGCATACTCAGCACTACGCGCCCCAGAAGGCGCGGGCCACCCCCATATACCGTCTGGAGCCCCCGGTCTGGTGGACGGAGGTGGTGCAGAGGAACACCAACTTGTCGACAGTAGGTGCCGCTTACGACAGAAGCGACCGCGCCCGTGTCGAGCAAAATGCTCGTCGGTCGTCACCCCGCGAGCCCTCTCACCATCGCAGCCGCCGCTCTCATGTCCGCCACCAAAGACTCCAGCTGAGCTTGCGTGCCCGGTACCCGCCGTGTTGTTGGTGGCACCGCCCCCTGTAGGGACACTCGCTCACACTCATCATCATCAATTCGTGCTGGGACTAACTCGATCATGCCTCTGCGTCTCCCATTCACCAGAAGGCGTTGGCATTTCCCGTTGGCTGCTGTCCCCGTCCTGTGCAAGGGCAGTCGCGCTTCGCGACCAGCTCGATTACATGCAAAACAGGTTCAAGGAGCCCTGCGGTTAGGGCTCGTGCCCCCTTCCTCGCTGTACCTCCATGGTGCAAACTCGGCGTTATACGGCATGGAGGTCCCGTTTGAACCCGCCGAGCTCATGGCGCTGGTTAAGCCCTCGCTAAAGTCCCGGCGGGCTTTAGTGAGGCCTTCGTTAACACTCGTTAGGCCTTCAGTGAAGTCGCGGCGTGTGCTGGCCAGGCCCTCCCCGAACTCGGCGGGTGCTAGTCAGGCCTTCGCTGACCCTCATTAGGGCTTCAGTAAAGTCGCGGCATGTGCTGGCCAGGCCCTCACTGAACTCTCAGCGGGCATTATTCACCCCTTCAGTTACACCTGTGAGCCCCCCCTTGAGGTCCTGTTGGAGGCAGCAAAGCTACACCAGCGATGCTACTGCACCTGCCTGGCCTTGCCTCCCAGGATCCCTCTCCTCGCCAATCTCTCTCTCCTCTTCCCAATAAGCTGCGGCTGCTCTCCGTCGCGCTGCTGATCTCCACTGTTCTCGTAAGTAATATGTGCTCTCGCAGGTGCAGGCTCGCGTGACCAACTCATCCAGCCCGTATTGCATTTGGCCTATCTCCTCTACCCATCAGTCTCCAAAAGGTAGTTCCATAGCTGGTGTGGTACAATCAACTACCGCGGCCCTATCCGCGTGTGGGTATGTTCCTTTTTGCGAGGCACCACACATCATCCACATAATCCCTTAGAGCTTTGCGCGGCCGTTGGCACCGTACCTCTAAAGCCGCGCGAGCCGTCACCTCGTCGCTCAAGCCAAACTGCTCCGACATGCCCAGCTATTCTGTACTCGCACGGGGAGCCCATTCAGATACCTGGCCGCCCAACCCTTTGGGTGCCGCGTCAATTTGACGGCTGCTTATTCATCTGGCCAATTCCCAAGGCGTTTCGCTCGAGTGACGTGCTGTAGGAACAGTTCCCACAGTTCTCCATCCTCCCCACAGAAAGTCTGTAGGATGTCTGCTTTCTGCACGAGATTACTTTCACGGGTGTTCATCCCGATTCTGACACAAAAATGTCGGGGTCGCTGCCCCTAGCCTCCTCAATCCCTGCTGTATCCATAACAAGTGGGGTAGCAGCCAGGAAAAGGAGCAGAGGGGTTTGACTGTCCGCTTCTGCACCCCCATCGTCCGGGCCCCCTGACCCTTCAAAGGAAGACCCAGCCCGAAGGGAGGGGGGTTCCGCCATAACGGAACATGACGGGACCTTGCTGTCTGGCCGATCTCCACCTTCCATCCTCGCCGCAAGTTCTACCTGCCTAGCAAGGGCCGCTCGTTTTTCTACGCACTCCCGCAATCACCACTCACCACGCGGCGCTCCCCATATATGTGCTAACTGCTGCGCCACCCAAACACACGCACACAGTGCGCTAACCGTTGCACCACCGCTCCACACTCCTCCACAGTGCGCCAACCACTACGCCACTTATCCTCACCTACGCCGTATGGCAACTGTTGCGCCACACACACACAGCGGGCTAACCACTGCGCAACTGCTCCACACTCACTCACAGCACAAACCGCTCGGCTATCATAACCGGTGTTAGGTTTCACACCGCGCCAATGCTAGCCACACTTACAGTGATATAGTTACCATACACACGATGGGTGACGAAGACAAACTTTATTTTCTGCTGCCCGTCAGGTCCGTCTCTGCGCTGACTCTGCCGACCTACTTCAAAATGGCAGACGCTTCACCCCACGTGTCTCCCTGTCTCTCGGTCCCTGTTGTCCTGACCCTCACCTTTGTGTATCACTGTTCCCTTCTCTCTGTCTCTGTGTATCTCTCCCACGCGGCCCGCCTCTGAAGGAATTCTTCTCACTGTCTCTGTATCTCGCTCCCTGCTCAATACATCTCCTTTGTGTCCGTGCAACCAAATTTCCACAACTTGGGAGAAATCTTGGAATTTATCCCCTCTAGGGAGGGTCCTGATCTAAAACCCATAGTCGTGGTCTTGGGGTGCACCAATGCGGGCTTCTAGATCGTTGTTGGGTGTGGGGTGCGTGAGATCCATGGCGTTACAGTGGCATCACAGCATCACATGTCTTTCATTCAGCAGAGATCTACCTTATTAAAAAGTTTAGTTAAAGATACAGGTTAAAGATGTAAAACTGATATCACAGTCACTGCAACTAGCGCAAACGGTGGAAGGCTATCAGCCTCAGTTGAAGAAGTTGTCTTCAATAAGGCTGACTTAGGATTCCGTATGTGTGATTGGCCCAAAGTAAATATTTTTCCGTGGAAAATGTGTTTCATTACAATAATTTTGACTGGTCTGGAATATATTTGATGAGCTTGAAGTACACGCACTGGAAATATGTACATTGTCAAATATATGAGCTGCAGTAAAAAAATGAAAATGATGCCATTTATAATATCTGAGCTATTTGAGATGCGTTTTCCATCCAGTGAAATGCTCGTTGGTAGATTGTAAGAAATAGACTTATTTTAAATTGCTTTGATAGTGGACAAACAAGTTTGGGTTTCCATGTGAAACCAAGAGAGTATTCTGTAAATAATCTTGTTTGGCATTTTGCACTAATTTAGTTCAACGGTTGTGCAAGATGTTGTACTCTAACTTGTTTTTTGTCGAGATTATTCTTTCTTGCTGATATCTATGCTGCAACTCTCGTCCCTATGAGGACAGCAATTTATGGGTCAAATCTGTGTGGATGGCTTCCTTTAATTTGAATTTTATTAATGGAGCATGTTTATTAATTCAACTGCAGGATATGTTTGCTATAGTATATTCAGGCTGTATTCAGCAATGGAATTCTGCACACAGATTCCCACTCAGTATAGAACACGTGTGATTCCTGATTGTCAATATTTTTTATAAAGCATTTCAAAAGAAATTTTGGGTTAGTTTTATGCCTTTGTGCTTATCTAATGCTACCGATTATTGAGTGATCACTGGGTTGATTGTCTAAAACACCAACAGCAGCAAGTTTGTCTGGTGCATTAGTCCAACACAGAAGAGTGGTTTCTATGTTTTAGCTTAGGCCTAGTGGGTGATTTTATCAGTTAAAACAAGGTATGACTCGTTTGCAATGGACAGAGCCTCGTTTGGTGGGTTAATCCAGTTCCAATGTAGGTCACTTATAAGGATTAACTCACCCTTGAGGAGAGCATAAATTAACTCTTTAAGACCTTTTTTTGCATCTTTCGCATTGCCTTTGAGGATGTCTATAGCAACACATTAAACGCAGTTTTTTTGTTTGAGGTAGAGTAATATCTATCAATAACGCTTCAAGGCAACACTTTATAGGATAGATTGGTTGAGTGAGGAGGGCATGTTATTTCTGATATTAATGGCGTGGCCTTCACCTTTTGACCCTCTATTTAGCGAAAAGAGATTATAGTTGATGATTGCTTCCAAAACCTGCTCTTTCGGGATAGCCGGGTCGACGCTCCTCCTTTTTTTTTACGTTTCATCTGCAGATGCCTCCAACGTGGGAGGCAAAATGTCGTGAAGGGGAGAGGAGGAGCGCTCGCCACGGCTATGCCAAAAGAGCAGCTTTTGGAAGTAATCATCATGCATTGAGCCGTGAAACCCTCCATCAGTAAAGAGATAATTTTCAATTTGAATTTGAAAACTATTCATAGTTGGAGTCAGAGATGCTTCTATTAAGCAAAAGACATCAGGACAAAGGTTATTTAATTTTAATTTGACTGATCAAATTTAGACAAAATACCTCGAGAATTCACAAGTGCAAACCCAAATTCCTTCCTATTAGCAAACTCCACAGCACGAGAGGACATTTATATTATTAACCAAAGTAGGATCAGGATTTGTCTCAATTCCCTCCAATAATAGCCACACCATAATTATTAGTTTGCAGGTACAGTTTGTTGGGCACAGAGAAGGGCAATGGCATTTAGCAGATGAAGGGCTACAGAAAAGAGGAACTCTAAGGAAAGGAACTATGTTAGGAAAGTAAGAGAGAGAGAAAAGACAGGAGGGTGGTTAAGATATAAGTTCCTGAGGAGATATTCGGATTATAAGGAGAAGGTGAAAAATGGCTACTTGTTAGAAGATCTAAGGGAAGAGACACTTTATTGGGATGTAAAGAAAGTGAGAAGGAAGGAGAATGGGGGTAAATTAAATGTAAGTTACATGAGGAGTAATTTTTAATATTTGGAAAATTTGACAAAAAAGTAGTGATGCAGAAGGTGCCATGAAATGAATATCTAAGCGTATGGAGACTTTGCGAGAGAATGAAAATATAGATTAATAACTAAGAGTATGTATTAGAAGTAAACATGTCATAAGAGTTAATAGAATATGTTTTTTTGGTTCGAGACGTTGTAGCTGTGGTTGAAGTAAGGTTGAGGTTGCTGGACCGCTAGGCTGAACAGAGACCTTGTGATGGAACTCATGAGTCGCTCAATCTGTGATCCACTCCTGGCGCCAGGGCCGTGCATATACACAAATGCTGCTGCTGAAACTGTTACTGACGATGTGACGATCACCACAACGGCACTACCGAAGAAGGGGCTCCACCGGCGACGAATATTCAGATGATTTCCACACGCTAAATTGCCCCGGCCTCTACCACGGAGACCAAGACCTCCTCCACAGTTCCAGAGAGAGACGACGTAGAGAAGCGGCGGCGATCAGAGAGTGGCCAAAGTGTCTCCAATGTCAACCAATCGCCTCGAACGTTAATCCCACTTCTAACGAAAACCCAGCACCTCAAAACCTATAGCATCTCAATGCCTGCGAGAAGGGAGTTTCTCAACATTCATGCCATCCACCAGCTCTCGCTTCCCCAGTGCTGGGTGATAGTCTACGTACATAGTCACCACCACAGGAGAGAGGCATGCTTGGAATTATAATCATAATAGCATTTATATAGCAATTTCACCCGATGGTCACAAAGCGCTGCACAAAGCTGCAGGGAGAACGGCATGTCAACAACGACATTAAAATGAAAAAATCAGCAACAATATCTTTTTTTGGGCTTTAAAAAAAAATGTACGTCATTGCAGAACAACGTGAAAAATATGATCTGACATTCAACTAAAATTTAAAATTCAAAATTATCAGTGAATATAATACATAAATTCATATATTGGGGAATGGTTTTGTAGAGTTAAGGGGTAAGGGGGGAGGGATCAGCGTGACTTATTAACCTTTCCGTCTAGTGTCCCGTGATGCGATGACCTAATGTGCCAGGTTAATGATTGACAGCCGGGTCGTCACGCGGAGGGGAGGGGCGAGGGGAGAGGCATAAAACGCGGAGCGGGACGGGAGGAGGGGGATTTTCTGAGCGGTGGGATGGAAAGCGCGTGCCGGATCTGTCCGTAGCTCTCATTTTACAATTACGGTGTTGCACGGCGGTGAATAAAGAATTCTACAGTGGAAATCCTTGCCCGAAATCTGCTATGAGCGAGTTGGGAAGTAAGGAGGTCGTGCTGGAGATGGGGGGGGAGGTTAATGGCGCGCGATGAGAGGGAGGTGGAGAGAGATATGGAGGACGAGGAGGCTGACTCGGTATTCACCGACACCCTGTTCTCCACCCCGGCCGCGCCTTACCCAGCGCTTCGCCCGGAGCCATGACCGAGAGGCCGGAGTCCCAGCATGCCTGAGCTGGAGAGAAGAGTATAAGTGGCTGCCGACACAAGGGCACACCTCGCCGGCACGTAAAACGCCTAGCCCGGAGTCACGACCGGTGCGCCACAGTTTAATGCAACATTTATCGTATAATAATAATTGTATTCTCGAGTGCTAATCACCTGAGGGCCTCAAACAGCTGCACAGAACTTCGGAGAGAACGGCACATCAGCAACGAGATCAGAATGCAAATCAACATTAACGTTTTTTTTGTTTTTTTATACTAATAAAAATAAAAATAAAAAGAGGTGTGGTACTACGACTTCGACCGCGGACTCGTGACGGCTCGGCGGTAACACCACGGCGAGGATCAGCATTCACTCCGCGATCGATCAGCCAGTGAGCAGAGACTTCTTGACTTTTGATGTTTTATTGGAACACAGCGACGACGCGGGCCCGGGGTGTAACGAACACGAGCAGCGGCCTACATCTTTACTTCTTGTCTGGTCTCTCCGTCTCCCCGATCTCTTCTGTGTCTCCGTCTGACTGAACCCCCTCTGTCTCACTAGCCTTCCTTATAAATGCCCACTGCCCCCCTCCCCCCCGCCCCCCCTCCCTCAAATGACATCACCCCTAGTCACGAGTTACAATGAGTCACGCATCACGGGGCGCTATCACAACAACAGGAAGCTGACGTAGCTCGTAATCCGCACTGTCCGTTCG
>JAZEWT010000002.1:11577988-11615449 GCA_036362905.1 Mordacia mordax
GGGTTTGTGCGCGAGTGAGTGGTGCCGAGTGACGCGAAAGGTGATGCCGGGTGGGGTTTCGCGCCGTGCCAGGCTGGGTGCACGATGACGCTCGCAGCGTGCGGTCGGGTCGTTCGCCAGGAGACTGCGGGTTGATTGGGCTGGCGAGGCACGAGCTGATTGGCGGGTAGAAGTGGGGTGACTTAAGGCGAAAACATCGCGTGACAGGGTGACGTCAGATAGAACCTGGGACAAGGGGTCTAGGGGGTATAAGGGGGGCCGTGCTAAAGCTAGGGGAGGCAGTCGTGTGGGAAGGTGACGGCTGACCGGCCCTGATGTAGGGTTTGGCGAATCGTTAGCGCACGAAGCGCGGGGTATAGCGTTGTGTTACCGTTACGTTATGTTATTGAGTTCTTGTTGGCGGGTGTTAATAAAGTGCTGGAACACAGAAGCCTCCCGTTCCCGTCGCTGGTGTGGCTGCCGCGTGTGAGCAGCAGGAATGGCACCGCCGTCCCGCCCGCGCCGCCGGGATCCCCGCGAGACGCGTCGGCAGGCGGCCTGCTGGTGGTGTTGAGGCCGGCCCGTTAGTGTGCCCTTACACTTCTCCAGAAATAAGTTGTTAAACCACACAGGGATACCAGGGCGCCGTCTGTACGTTCTTCAAGTCTTCGTTTTACACTTACATTTGGTGTGTGTTCAGTAAACAGTGCCGTGATGCATAGAGTTAAATTATATACAGATGTTTGCTTTGAATGTGTTTCAGCCATGTGGCAACTCTCAAGGTCACAGGGTGTTTGACGTGTGTTCTTGTTGTTATTCTGTGTAAAGCGTAGAGCCAATACAACACTGTGTTCAGTAGACGTGTAAATATATGCAGAGATTCGCATATATGCAAGTTATGTTCTGAAGATTTTAATGTGTGTTTGCGCATTTGTCAATATAAGAGGTGGTTTTGCATTCATAGTCTGTGACGCGGGCGGCGCGGTGGCCCAGTGGTTAGCGCTGTCGCCTCACAGCAAGAAGGTCCCGGGTTCGAATCTCTCGGCTCGGGTGTCTTTCTGTGTGGAGTTTGCATGCTCTCCCCGTGTCCGCGTGGGTTTTCGCCGGGCACTCCGGTTTCCTCCCACAGTCCAAAAAGCATGCTGCTACATAGGTTAATTGGCTCGCAGGCTAAATTGCCCCGCAGTGCCCGGCGATGGATTGGCGTCCCATCGTCGGTGTCTGCCGGGATAGGCTCCGGCTTCACCGTGACCCTGTATAGGACTAAGCGGTTTCAGACAATGAGATGAGATGAGTCTGTGACGCAGTTGCAATACTGTAGCAATCGCTTCCACATATACAATGCTGCTGAGTGAGACGTGTGTGCACCATTCTGTTTTACGCGTTTTATCGGTTATATATAGTTTCACCGCTCATCCATTCTTTATTAAACACAGGATACAGTCAGAAGCCTCATCCTGGCTATGCGTTTGTGCGTAGTTATTATAAGTGGTTATCTCTCTGTATAACCAGGCGACGCAATGCTTGGTGAAAACAGAACAACTTTGGTCAAAAAGCGGCACCACAGATAACAGCGTAGGGAGGCCTATATCCTGTGGTTGATGACAACGAACTGTAAACTTTTAATTCGCAATTACATGAGTACCTGCTTTGCTTTATGACCACGATACTCTGGAAGTGCAAATATTATTATACGTGCACCAGAGACACTGATCATTGACGGAAACTATCCATTTAATAACGTTCATATATGACAGGGTGGCAGGAATCCAACTGATGTGTTCGTATTAAGCCGGATTATTGGGGTGCCACCCCGCACAGGTGTTATTGTGGTCAGATGCCCATCTATCCAAGGATATCAGAGTAATAGTCACAATGAACACGTGCACACTCACTCTACTGTGATCACAGCTCGGTCGCATATTTTACCAGAAAATATATTCCGGTAGACTGGCGAAGGCAGCCCGCAACTAATTTTCGCAGTAATAGCGAGATGTATACTGGATGTGGTGTGCTGGATGCTGGAATTGTGGACTATTATGAACGTAACGATTCACCCCCATGCTTTCCTAATCCCCGACAGACGTTTGTCACAATTGATCGTCATTATTCGATTAAAGTTTTGATTCTTTTTGGTCTCAATTGCATAGATTCACTGCTTTCATCCTGCTGTGGAATGAGGGCATCCTCACATTTTATGGGACGTGAGGATTAATATTGACCATACTTCACGTTGGCCAATGAGGATAGGTTGAAGGGCTGTTTGGGATGAAGGTCAGGGGCCAGTTCAGAGAAAACCGTATAGTGCGGTGAGACACAGTGTGCTGAACCATTGTCACCACTCCTAATAATAAGATTATTAAGATTAATACCGGGCAGCACGGTGGCCCAGTGGGTAGCGCTGTCACCTCACAGCAAGAAGATCCCGGTTTCGAATTTCGGCTCGGGTGGTTTTCTGTGTGGAGTTTGTATGTTCTCCCCGTGTCCGCGTGGGTTTATGCCGGGCACTCCGGTTTCCTCCCACAGTCCAAAAAACATGCTGCTGCATTTTGCGCCCTGTGTCTGCCGGGATAGGCTCCGGCTCACCGCGACCCTGTACAGGATTAAGCAGTTATGACAATGAGATGAGAAGATTAATACCACCACTGTTGAATTGTAAAGCCAAGATTATCTCTTAACGGAGAAAGTTGTTCATCTCATTCTAACAAAATGTGTTGTTTTGCAATATCATGCTGACGCAAATACACGAAATCGAGATTTTACATTTAAAACTTCACAAATGTCGCTGTCTTTCCAGACAATGGCTACATCGAAGGCAAGGAACTTGATGACTTCTTCAGACATCTCGTCAAGACATTTGGAGCAGAGGTATGAGCAACAGAAGGAAATACAACGTAGATTCACAGTTGAGTCTTTTTACGAATGTATTTTAAAATTGCGTAGGGAAACAACTCCCATGGTTTATTATATAGAGACAGTTTGTCGTGTGCAGCTAACCGTAGAAGGTGTTCAGCTTGGGCTTGAACAAGGGAATGACATCTACAGCATGGATTGCTCGGGGAAGGGCGTTACAGGTATTTTTGGAGCAGTAGTGGAGTAAGAGTCGACATTCCAGAAGCAAAGATTAACTAGGGATTTTGATAGAAAGCTTTGGCTGCTGGAGCAAAGAGATGTGTGGAGGGGAGCAGAGCAAAATGAGAGTGGAGAGGTCGACAGGCATGAGTCCACGGTCAATCTTTACTACTAAGTGCGGTCTTGAAATTGATCCGTGATTGGATTGGGAGTCAGTAGAGCGATCGGAGTATTGCGGTCAATGGGAAAGATGGGGAGATAAACCACAAAGGAGCTTGAGCACTTTAAGCCAACATGCACCACAACATTTCCATCACTGGGGATGTTCAGAATGACCTCCACTCAACGTGTGTGTCAAAGTTGCAGTAATTACCTTAAATGACATCTCATTAAAACAATACAGTTAATTACGTCAAGCATTTTAAACAATTTGGCTAGTCTTCATCATGTTAACAATATGGCACGGTTTTTTTCCTGCAATCAAAACTATTTTTCAGTATTGATGAAAGAAGCTATGCAGCATTTGTGAGGTCTGCATTTCATATCCTTGAGTTTTTTACATTTAAAAGACAAGAGTGATTACCAATGCGCTCTAAGAATGCTTATGATGAAGACGTGAGTTTAATTCCAGGTTATGGATAACATCAGTGACAAGTGATATCTCTAAGTGACCTGACGCCCCAAACTTTCACAAACCTCCACTGACCAGTGTGGTGAAGTTTGGTCGATTAATACCGCATGCTCGACAGTTTGAGGAGAATTTGATGCAGCAGTGGATAGACAAAGGGCTGTGTTCTGCTAATATGGCAAAACTAAATTAAAGCATAACAAAATCTGTAGTTATGGAGCGCTAAGTGTGAAAAAGCAAATCAGTGACCAAATCAGTTTAAAGATGTCATGTGCTAGAGCAGTGTCACCAATCTACATAATTGCTTCGCAAAGTTACTCTTTTGGAATAGTCGCGTTGATCGCTCCCCCTCTCTCCTTCGTGACATTCCACCTCATACATCGGAGGCATCCTCAGTTACAGCGCCTTAGGATGCCCGAAAGAGCAGCTTTTCGAAGCAATCTTCATGCATCGAGCCGTGAAAACCAACATCATCTCATCTCATTGTCAGAAACCGCTGAGTCATGTATAGAGTCGCGGTGAGCCGGGGCCTATCCCCGCAGGCACAGGGTGTAAGGCAGGGATATACCCACGATGGGACGCCAGTCCATCACAGGGCACTGCGGGCAATTTAGTCTGCAAGCCAATTAACCTTTGCAGCAGCATCTTTTTTGGACTGTGGGAGGAAACCGGAGTGCCCGGCGAAAACCCACGCAGACACAGGGAGAACATGCAAACTCAACACAGAAGGCACCCGAGCCGAGATTCGAACCCGGGACCTTCTTGCTGTGAGGGACAGTGCTACCTACTGGGCTACTGTACCGACCAAAACCAACATCATCATTATCTACATAATTCTTTAAAAGATTACTTTTTTTTACAGAAATTGCTTTATAGCCTCAAATGGCACTACATGCAAGACAAACGCAACTGGGCCAGTGAAACGTTCTTTGAATACTGTTGTGGTATTAAACCGTGTCAAAAAGCTCATTACTTGTCTTGGAATAAATAGTTTTTTTCACACATTTGGTCACTGCAGAATGGAACAAACTGTTTCACACAGGTCGGATATCTTCACAGAGACAGGACAAGCCAGAATCACAGGCACATTATCATCAGTTTAACAGCAGCACATTGCAAGACGTGTTGGAATTAAGGGAGGAATGTCATAGAAGTTTAGTGTGTTGATAGAGTATGAACATGCATGCTCAAAAGTTGCCAAATTAAACACGTCAAATCGGCTGTTAGAAAAGAAAAGTGGGTTTGGGCTAGATCATTGAGCTAGATATTCGGCACTAAAGGTTACATTTTTAGCGATTGCTGACATCAGTGGCAGATGATATCTGAAAAATTTCCAGGCCCTTTCCTCCTTTGCCAACGAGCTCTAACCAGCTTGATCAAGTGCCGTGCAGCGAAACAGCCTGCATGACTCATATAAAACAGAGATACCTGAACCCATTTAGCAGTGGATTGAAAGGGGGTCTGTTGCATATTTTTAATCATATCACACAAGAAGCGCAGATACTCATATATTCAGCCTGAGGGGGTAAATTGTATCATGTGCAATGCACATTGAGTAAATACTTAAAAGTCAAGTTTTAAAAATTTTACAGCGACATGAACCCAGGCTATGTGTAGAGTTTGCTGAGGATCCCTTACCATTCCAAATGACAATTGTACTGGAGCAGGTGGTTTCACCCAGTCCTCATTTTCAAACTCCACGGGGAATGTTTGCTCAGTACAGGCAGGGTGCGCGCGCGCTCTCTCGTATGAGATCAGCCTCGAATGAATGGCACTTTCTTCACTGAGCCGTTGCGCGCGGGCTGACCACAGATCCGCAGTGCGACATAAATAGGTGACTTCAGCTGCAAGAACATAGGTGCTCACCACAATCAGTAATATGAATGAAAAAGCACCTAACCTCAGTAACCCTGCCTAAGCAGTTGTGATCATATATCGTTTAACCAAACGGTACCTAGGAAACACATTGTAGACCCCACCATAGTATATCTCAAGGGCTCCCATAACATCTAAAATGACTGATGTATAGGTCTTCACGGCTTGATGTACGAGAATTGCCCTTTTGTGATATCTTTGTGAAGCTTTCCTCCTCTCACGACGTTTCGCCTTCCATGTTGGAGGCATCAGAGCAGTTCTTAAGAGCAGTTTTCAAACAAAATTACTTTTAATATCATTCACCCTCACTACTCAAATGTCAAGTATGCTATTTGCCCTTACCAGAATTTTGTTATGAAAAGGGGTAGTTACATGGCCTAGCGATACTGTTTGCTACTTGTTGAAATCCATCAACCACCTTTTCAAAGTCCAAGTGGAGCATGTATTTGTGTGTAATTACACACAGCAGTGTCCACATAACATGGTTATTTCTGCAATGCTCTATGCCGATATTTGCCTTCCCAGAGCAACCCGACTGATGCCCAGGTCCGGAGCCTGCGGAATCGCTTCATGTCAATCTACGATGCCACAGCCGATGGGAAGCTGGAGATCGAGGAGGTGAGTGCGACATTGATATAAAAATAAAAATCCGCCATAACTCATAAAACGGACACTGCCGCTGCACACAGGAAGGAGCAGTAAGCTGCAGGTGAATGCATCAAACAAAAACAACAGCACGAATATAAAAAAGATTGAAAGTGTGTCTTTATCTCAGAAATATTTAAAACATTCCTTTTCTCCCAGTTTCTTTCAATTCTGCTCTGAGCATCAGGCGTGATATGAAATATACATTTCATAGCTTTTCAAAACAGCGCGTCTCATGTTTTGGAGAATGGCCGCACAAGAGATATTTTTCACAGGACTTTTGAAAATCCATTGAAGTAGCTTTTTATCTTTTACACAGTTGGGTGCACCTTTTGCCATACACTCTATGGTGGTGTTCATCATAAAACAGTCAAACTGTTATTCTAAATTCGTAAAGCTGAAATTTGATCAAACTAATTGCGAAATAAAATGTAACAATCCGGTATTTTTGAAGGGCGTTATTAGTAACAAGGTTGAGACCATCCGTGCTCTATATATGAAAGCCCAGTTTAAACATGCTTGGACTTGAGCCCAGGTTGGTAGTTGTGCCGACTTAATGCCATTACCTATGAACCACTCAGACATCGCATGCAATTTCTTTTCATTACACTTTGATGTTGAATATGCGCCAGAGTAGGAGTGAGAATTTTCTTTACTGCATTGAGCCATGTAAATATTGATTTTTTGCATTCATGGAAAGATCCCCTGGGAAAAAATATCCCCTTGTGCATATTCATTTCACCTTTTCTGTTATCATCTCTGTTTTATGCACCGCTGTGAGTTTTACTTTACACAGGTATTATTCTTGAGTTGATTCACAACAGAACCTTAGCTCTCTGGGTTGTAGGGTGGTGGGGAGTGGTGGGTCAGGGCGGGAACGGAGAATGGTTGAGGGCATGAGGGGTCATCACTTTTATTTTGACGGCTGAGATTGGTTCTGCCCTGCGAGCCGAGCTTGCTGCCCCCAATCGCATCCCCCAACAACCCCGCACACAGATATGTGACAGGAGTTTGTGCTCACGACCTCTGACCCGTAGTTCTCTGCCTAATACCCAATCATTACGCTGACATGTTACTGTTTGATTTTTTAAATGTTTTTTTTTGCAAATAAATCATTGTAGAGTGGATTTAATATATATATCTCAGAAACGAGGAAACATCACTCCACTCTGCCCCAACTCCCGTTTGTTTCATGTACGCATCGTGTCAGTTGGCTAACATGATCCTGCCCGAGGATGAAAACTTCTTGCTGCTGTTTCGTCGGCAGCTCAAGCTTGACAACAGTGTGGAGTTCATGAAGGTGAGGTCACAAGCCAAATTCAATGTTCACACGGTTCATCATTAATGAGGTCATTACAGACAATACCATTGATTTCATCACACTTCATTGCTTCCTTGCTTTTGCCAGATCCTGGATACTTGCACACAATTAACGACTGACTTCAAGGGTCTGCATATATATAGTCACTAACATTGTCTGGCTGAAGATTAATATATTTTTGAAGTCATTCATGTGTAGTTCTTCATTCCAATTGCTTTCTGGGTGATGCCCCCTTCCGACTGTTTTTCTGATGGGTTTTCGGGTTTTGTTTTGAAACCATATGTGTTACAACGCCAAAAAACACATCGGAGAGCAACCGTTCCATTATCCTCCACATGTTTCACACGAATTGTAATCTCTTCTTCCTGATCACATCTACAACACTTTTTTTTTCCCTGCAGAAACCAATTAGAGGATGAGTTGGTATTGCCACATACAATAAACACTCTTGGTTATGTTTTGTATTCTATATAAATATATAGTGTATAAAATGAGTACCTTCTGGGGAAGAAGGCTTGGTTAAGAAAATGTGAAAGTAGGTCAGCTGATGCGTTTCATGAAAATTACAGAATTAATCATATGTGAAATAGGTTTCCTATATGAAGTTGAAAAACAACAAAAGGTTCCTTTTGTGAATTTTTATAAGCCCTGATCAAATAATAGATTGGATACGTCCTTACGAAAGTCAATCAAATTCTCTGCCCTTACAGTTCATTATTCACAGGCTATTGGAAGGCTCTTTGAAATGTCACGTTGCTCCCAAATAGACAATTGCAATCCACTAACTTAGTGGCAGATGTCATTTCTAATTCTTTTCTAAAAGGAGTGGAAATCTGAACTGTTGTACATACTTAGTTGAGGCCGTGCTTATATTTAAAACACACACAAAATACAATTTGTACCTTCAAAAATGATCAACTTGCCATTACTCGTAGGGCAGGGTCAGTCCAAGTTTTAAGTCACTTGAGTTAAACATTAAGCTCACATGATCACCATCATCAGTGAACAGAGACATTTAGATCCCTTGGAGTGTAACGATGAAGCTGGCAGACAGCAGGTAAAGGTCACTATTCGCTACTAATACGAGTATATTCTTGACGGTAGATATTTAGTGATTAACAAATATATATTGTGGAATTACGTGGTTACATTACGTAGATACATTTACACAGCTCCTATCAGACATAAGCCCTTGCAAAGCACTCAAAAATCCAAGTCAATCCATAGTTTATATAAAACACCAAATTAGAACATCCAAATCAGCAAAACGGAAACAGATAATTGTGTCCATTTTCTTTTTGTTTTATAAATGAAAATCCTTTCAAACAAAATCCGTTTTCAGGCTTGAAAAAAAAATTTGGACACAGTATTGATAATTCTTATCAAGGGCAGTGAATAATGTTAAATTGCAATTAGCTTCATAATAGCAAAAAATTCCAAGTACATTTTGTGATACTTTCACCCTGAGCAATGTTCATAACTTTAAGGAAAAATAAGCAAACATAATCAAACCATAACGAATGTGACAACATTGTGAAAAACTGAAGTTAACAATCCTAAATCCAATCGTGCCAATGTAATATCTCTGGTTACTATTCCCACCGAGAGCAATGCATCACAACTGACACCCTCGCATAGATGCGAGTTTTTCCAATGCGCCGGTAAGCGCGATAACGCTGCTCGCGAAAAAAATGTAAAGGAAAAAAAATTGATTTTCAGCAACCAAAGAAAATATTGAGTACCATAAGCAACTTGGATGGACCCCAGGGGCTTCTGGTAGGGTGAGTAAATTTCCAAAAATACAACAGCGACTCCAATAAAAGTCTACAACTTGTAGCCAAACGCCAATGCTTACCACACCAGGTGTAAATTGTCACCAAAAGACCTCTAATTACTTATCAATGGCTATAACGTTTTGTAAATTACACACCGAGGGCTTAATTGCTCACTGAATATTTTCTCAGTCTCTGGAGAATGTTATTAGCCAGTATTAGCCAAAATTTTATTAGCTAAAGGAATACTGGCTGTGATGTTCCGGGTGCAGAAATAATTGCTGGTAATGCTGACCCGAGCAGATTCACATCATCTCTCATTACACCCCTGTAGATCTAACAGGTGCCAGTTATAAGTTGCAATAGAAGTGAACTCTGGGCAGTAATCGTTTACACGGCTCTCATATGCCCTCACCTGCTGTGCTGCTCGTTTATATAAAACGGTACCGCACAGAAAACCCCAGTAGAAATCTCAAAGGAATTAAATGCTGCCAGGCCTATCCATTCTTTTGCTTAAAGACACGCCTTTGAACTGGGCGAGAAAGTAACAGCACCTGCCAAAATGTCATCAGCAGACAACAGGATGGGGAATAATGAAGCTGGCTCAGTCGCTGCCAAACCCAGATAGACACGCACATGCGTGCGTCACACAGGCCAATCCGCAGTCTCATTAAAAAATTCTGAAGTCAGATTTTATCCTTTAACCCTTTTAACCGCGACGGAATGAGAATCCTGACGAAGGGTGCATTAACACGGCCGACTGAATAACTTCCAGTAATCCATGGAATGCAGTTCAATACATTGGCTGCACCCAAAATCCCAAAATCCTGCACCCTAAAGCACTCATCGAACGCTTACGGTGTAAAGAGGAGAAAAAAACTGAACTTCTTCTGCACTGTTGAATATTGGAGCAGATTTCACTGCCATACATCACAGAGGTGATTTGCATTTTGATCGGCAGGTTGTGACACCGTGATAAGAATGTGCACCTGCCATCGTATAATCAAGTGCGTGCCAACCCCCTCATAATTAAACATCAATCCTGCAATCAGGGGATTGCAAACGAAAAGGTTAAAGCCATTGCAGGGTTTAACGTGTAAGGTTCAGATGCACTTGAGGCTGATATACTCGGGGAGGAAATTGATTTGGGCAGCACAGGCATAAGCCTCTGCTGAGAGCATTTGTGCAGCACTGGAAGGCGCTGGAAACAATACTGAGAAATTCTGGGGGGAAAAAATTAGATTGATCTTTCCTTTGCCATAGCTTGACCTTTTGGGAAAAACAAGGCAGTTGGGTGTGCGAAATCTAATCCGTCTCATGACCCACTACTCGTGTGTTAGTGGTGATGCCCTGGCAGAGCTGAGCACCTTGCATTGGCAAGCTTCTTCTCTCCGGAGACAGCTACACGATTTATTATATAGCTCATGAGCCACGTGTTTACTATAATTGCACAATGGGTAGAGTGTTTTTTTCAGAAACATTACCCCTGTCTGTAATGGCTTATGTACTGTTTAGAAATATTTTTTTTTACCAATTTACAAATGATCACATATATGTGCCATCAACTATGATACCCCAGAGCATTATAGCTTCACTTAAATTGATTCTGATTTATCTCTTGGGAATGTGTATATCTTTACATGGGGTTTAATTTTTAATGGGTACTGTCCGTGTCATTGACCTGGAATATATTTATGCACCCATGACACCACATCCAGTATGTATTTCGCTCTGGTTGTGACTACTAGTTACATGCCTTGTCCCAATCTACCAGCTTTATAAAAATATATTGAGAGATTAAGACCGGTGTCTAGCCCATACGTCTTTTCTTGTCCAATTCTGTATGTTTGACAAAAAACCCCTTCTCAATGTGTTCACAAGCTAAACAAAAATGGATGGTATAGAAAAACATTTCATAGTGAAAATGTTCCTTGTGAAATGATTGTTCCTCTTCCTCTGTGAACCCAATTAACATTCTGTGGCCACGTGTTTGAGCGCTGTACATTATTGGCCTTTCCTGCTATGTTTTTAATCATGATTAGTCCTTAACGGAATCCCTTAGATTTGGAGAAAGTACGATTCCAACCGGAGTGGCTTCATCTCTGCTGTCGAGCTCAAGGTGAAGCTCCTTTGCACTCACTGCACCGAACAATCGTCAGCGATTGAACACAGCGTGCATCCACAACGGTTGAACCCAGGGCAACCCATGAGATGCTTCCATCTGCCGCTGGCTCCCGCACTGGAAGACCACGGGGCGGACGTGCCCTGAGAACAGATCATATGAAAGCCAAGGCCGCCAAGATTGTCAACGAGCGTCGCCCCCAGGAGTCCTGATGTTCCCCTTAATTTCAAACGGCAGGGAGTCTCAGATACCTTTTGCATCTGGGTGGAACTTTGATAGTATTATTTGTACATGTGTATGTATGTGTCTGGTTACAGACACATTACCTTTGTAGGGTGGGATGGTGTAGTGGTTAGCACACTATTTTAAGTAATACCGTAATTTTATCTGATTCTGGGCCACTGCGAACAATTTGGCGCCAGTTAACCACATGGCTGCCTTTCCGCCGCCTCGCTGCGGTTTCCTCACGTCTCCTAATAAGTCTCTCTTTGAACGAGCACCTTGGACATTGGATGAACACGGCACACATTGCAAATTGTACTCTTATTATTAGTGGCGATTACAGTACGTGATTTGCTCCTGGTTCTCCCCTCAGTCAGTTTTTCTTTAAGCTGGAAGGAAATGTTGAGTTATGTACTTCTTTATAATAGATCGACTCAGCCTTTTAAGAGTATTTGGTGCGGTGTGCAAACATTAGCACCTGCAAAACAAACGTGGTTGGGTGTGGTGCTCATTACATCACGACCTTGCTCATTATGCCAGCCTGTATAGGTGTTCGCTTACATAACTTAATTGAACAACCTACGTAGACTAGACAGCGGAGCCGTGTCTGTGTTTTTATGTCTTCTTACTCGCACATTCCTTATTGTTTATTTGTGTTTAGAATTTTCTCAGCGACCTCCTGGTGAGACACACCAGGAAGATTCCTGACCACAAGTTGGAGGAGTACACTGATGCAATGGTACGGGACCCTGGTGTGCATCCCTGACATGCCCTGCATACATTTAACATGCTATCTAGTGAAGCTTCACTCAAGCAGTGCAGTTCTTCTACAGTAACTAGCGTGAAATCACACATGACAATGAGGGTTTGTCAATACACATTCACAGATAAATAGGGCGACTAGGTTGGATAGCTCTCCAATGTGTTGTGGGGCATGATGCCCAACTTGTCAATCCATGTGCTGGGCGTTTCCTTTGGAATTGAATATAAGAACTGCATTTAATGGTGCAGGTTTTGACTGATCGATGTATGAGGATCTGAACTGAATTGATCCTGAAGCAGCCTTTAGCACATGGAACAGAATATTGGACATGCCAAGCAATGCGCTATACTACCCCGAAACACATCACACAGCTATATATACTCGTGCTACATTCCAGCCAGCCTGAAGTGCCTTGAATGCTGGTCTCTGAAAAGGATTGTCACGCCATATCATCTTGCCCTGTTTTGTCCTCATAATACTGCGGCCGTGTCTTCAGGCTGAAACAACAACGACTAATTAAAGAGAATGACTAATTAAAGATAATTAAACATAATTGCGGGCGGCGCGGTGGCCCAGTGGTTAGCGCTGACGCCTCACAGCAAGAAGGTCCCGGGTTCGAATCTCTCAGCTCGGGTGCCTTTCTGTGTGGAGTTTGCATGCTCTCCCCGTGTCCGCGTGGGTTTTCGCCGGGTACTCCGGTTTCCTCCCACAGTCTAAAAGCATGCTCCTGGATAGGTTGATTGGCTCGCAGACTAAAATTGTCCCGCAATACCCAGCGATGGTCTGGCGTCCCGTCGTCGGGTGTATTCCTGCCTTACGCCCTGTGTTTCCGGGATAGGCTCCGGCTCACCGTGACCCTATATAGGATTAAGCGGTTTCAGATAATGAGATGAGATGAGAAACATAATTGCTATGGATACGCTTAGCATATACTCCCGTGGTAGTGCCGCTATTGTTAATAATCCCTATCCCAATCCAACCTAGCAACTGTCCAAAAACTATTTTTGTGAGACATGAAGCCCTGGCTATACACCAGATCATTTTTATTCTCCCAGAGACTGGAGGAGGGATTTGTTCCACGAAACCACCACACAGTTGCTGGGTTCAGGAGTTTGTTGGGGCAAGTCCATCCGAAGTGTTTCTGTTTTCTATTTAAAAAACAACAGTAAAGTTGACAGCTGAAGTTGTAAAACGTTCTTACAGCAAATATTAAAGTTGTTTGCTTTTGGTACAAATAAAGCCGAGGAACGAAACTTCAAGTTCTCTTTGACTTTCGCAAACGTGGACAAATAAAACAACAGTTTGTTAAAATTACAATCATATCTCTGGCTTTCTCTGCGGGGCAGATGAGGCAAGAGGCAATAATATTTAACAACATAGAAAAGGTCAAACACAACAAATTTGCTGTACGTGCAGTTATAATTGTGTTAAGTGCATTTCAGTGGGGTTTCTTTGGTGTATTCCAAACGTTGAGCTTTTGAATTGTTATGAGTATTTCTAATTTACCATCATGGCTAGGTTTAAAGGGGTGCGGTGTGAAATGGGGAGGGCGGAGGTGATGAAGATGATGGATGCGGTTTGGGAGAACCGTTTAGAGATAAAATAACCTGAGCATGAACCTATCCAGAAACTTTTCTATTCACCCAATTACCATTCCTCGCTTGCCGTATTCCCTCAGCACTCAGAGGGCTTCAACCCATTATCCCAGTCCTGCCATTATCTCCAGAGCCACAACAGCAAATGCCCCATTGCTTTAGAGCACTCCAGGAAATAAAAAAATGAACACAAAAAACTTGCTGTTAAAAGCATTTTAGTGACATTCAAAGTGCGATGAGAATCGATGAGGTCCCTCGGAACAATAAATTTGGTCAAAAGCTGCACTGCTCAGCAGAATAATCTCGCAAATAAATTTTGGCGGAAAAGTGCGGTTCTTTTTATCCTCTTTGTATGAAATTCTTCCATTGGATAGACGCGTTTTGTCTTCAATCGTTTTTGCAATAAGAGGACTTATTCGTTTTCATTAATGATCAGTTTTATCAAACTAAGAGCTGCACACTCTCCACACCCGAGCTGGTTTGTTACCAACACTTGTCATGTTAGCAGCAATGCTCATCCTTGCCTGTGTTGTGTTCCCCAGTTATGTTCGGGTTGCCGTTTCGTCTCACTGAGATGCGTTGTTCCCGCGATTAATATGTCATCACATTACCATCGAGACGGTTTGCAGTGTTCCATTCCATCGAGACGGCTTGCAGTGTTAATTACCAAACCAAGTCAATAGCATTTCTAACCATCTAGAACTTTTAAAATCCTAGCAATTTATTCCTGCAGGTACTACATTCTGGCAAATTAACAGCAGATACCAAATGTATTTACTCATAAACTATTTTGACTTTTTGTTTTTCAATGCTCCAATTCCAATCCGTACATCCAAGAGATTGGCGGCACGGTGGCCCAGTGGGTAGCGCTGTCGCCTCACAGCAAGAAGGTCCCGGGTTCGAATCTCGGCTCGGTGCCTTTCTGTGTGGAGTTTGCATGTTCTCCGTGTGTCAACGTGGTTTTTTGCCGGGCACTCCGGTTTCCTCCCACAGTCCAAAAAGCATGCTACTGCATAGGTTAATTGGCTTGCAGATTAAAGTGCTCTCAGTGCTCGGTGATGGACTGGCGTCCCATCGTGGGTGTTTCCCTGTCTTGTGCCCTGTGTCTGCCGGGATAGGCTCTGGCTCACCGCGACCCTGTACAGAACTAAGCGGTTTCTGACAATGAGATGAGATGAGACATCCAAGAGATAACACACACAATGCAGAGGCTGTGCAGCTAATCTCCAGATTTTGATAAAAGCCTCTCCAAGTGATTGTTTTATATATAAAGACAATATTTTACAGATGAAGCTGTTCGACAGGAACAAGGATGGAAGGTTGGACTTAGGAGACATGACAAGGTACACAACATACATCTCATCCCTACACATCCCTTTCTCAGTGGGATGCATACCTCACTGGAGGAGTGGGGCTCACTCAGGACATTGTGAGCGTTTAGGGATTACCTGGGAGTGATGCCGCTGCATCTGCCAATTGCTATGCCCGTCCTGTGTGAGCCGTCAGTCAAGATAAAAAGCTGTCAGTTCTACATCACGGATCCTCCTAATCCCTGGTCCCATTTTAGTGATCCACACTTCCTTTTGTAAAATTCATTAAACTAACTCCACATCCCAATTCATTTCTCCATTCAGGTACCCTATGTGAAGCGTGCAAATCGTGCTGAAGTCGGAACAGCAGATTAATTGTAAAGATCGGATTTCTCGTGCATTTCAGAATTATGGCTCTTCACGACACTGGAAACTTCCTGCTGTGCTTTCGCATTGAGGTGAGTTAACCGCAAATTTTGAGGCATGTGAGTAGCAGAGAGTATTGATTCAGTACAAATGAACTTTGGACCATTTTCAACAGTTTCTTATCATGAAAAAAGATAGTGATCACTTTTTGTTGATAAATCGACCTACATTTATGTTATTCAATCAGCTTAACTGATGGTGATACCAGAAATGCCTGCAAAGTCCGCATCATGTATCTATTTCACATTCAATGCCACCATAGTCGTTTTCTGACAAGAACACTCTGGTTTTGTAGAATTGTTACAAGCCAGTGCGCCGTCAGGTGTGCAAAGTGCCCACGTAGATATATTTCATACAGAAAATGACATCGTCACATCACCTCGGTCAAATAAGCCAGTGGCCAGCAGCAATATGTAATACTGGTACAGTATTATGAGATCAGTAGTGGAACAGATACAGACAATGCAACATGCCAGTAACTATGTAGAGGCTTTTCCGAGAAAAAAATAATACTGTGACTTTACAGAAAGGAGCCATGCTTTGTATAATCTCAAATGGGTAATCTTTAGATAATGTCAGCATTACGATTTTTGGCCAATACCAGTTATATTTTACATATTTTGTTGCATGTCGCTATGAAGGCTGTTGTATTTTAAAACTGAAAATCATCGGCTTAATGAGGCATAGCCAGCAGTACTCATAGCTCAGGATACTGTGGCTTCCATTATGCAAATCCTTCATTACTGTAGGAAAATAAACATATAATCACTTTAATGGGGCTTTCGCCGTATTATTAATCTCGTGTTTACGTGCTGGTAACACTAATGATACAGCTATAACATTGTGAAATATGCCACCACTGTGCAGATTTTCTCAGGCTCGCTGTAAAGCTCTCTGATGTTTTCGCGGTGTAAATGCATGCTCTTCGACACGATGTCTGACGTTTTTTTGTTTCCACTTCATTGCCGGATTCTTCAAGAGCTGAATCGAGTGCTTCTTGTCCTCGATAACGTGTCAGAGCTATAAAGCTGTATAATCGGGAGCTCGTAGAACATGCAACCACATCGGTTAGCTAATACAGTGAACTATTGTTGATTTTTTGGCACTCCGTAAGATGTATTAAGAACTCTATTGCAGTTGTAAAAAAGAAATGGTAGTCACCTCCTCACCACTCTTCCATCACCATTGTCGATAGAAGAGGACTTGGTATAGTAGACTGTTTCGTCCTCCAAGCATGGTGATTAAATTGTTTAATTCTGTATTCAACCACTACAATACAGGGCACAACACTGCTTTCTGTTTCTTCCTTCCTTCGCACTGTTTCAATTAAAAATTCTCTTTAATTATGTCCTTCCCAATAGTCCTTGCTTGTTTCAATGAACGCGTTAACTCTTGTCGATTGGTATGTGCTCAGCAACTCGTTTAACTTATACGACTGCCCAACATCCATATACCCGTACAGATTCATTTGAAAAAAATGAATGGGCTGAGATTTTTGCAGCACGATATATGCGGCACGGTGGTCCAGTGGGTAGCGCTGTCGCCTTTCAGCAAGAAAGTCCCGGGTTCGAGTCTCGGCTCGGGTGCCTTTCTGTGTGGAGTTTGCGTGTTCTCCCCGTGTCCACGTGGGTTTTCGCCGGGTGCTCCGATTTCCTCCCACAGTCTAAAAGCATGCTCCAGGATAGGTTGATTGGCTCGCAGACTAAAATTGTCCCGCAATGCCCGGCGATGGACTGGCGTCCCGTCGTCGTGTTTATTCCTGCCTTACGCCCTGTGTTTCCGGGATAGGCTCCGGCTCACCGTGACCCTATATAGGATTTAGCGGTTTCAGATAATGAGATGAGATGAGCTGTGGGTTATGCAACGGTGGTGCACAATTCGTGTTATTTCATACACGCAATGTGAACTTAAAGAACACCACTGAGATATGCAGCCGTTTTGAACGCCTCTCAGATGCTTGTGCTTCAACGAGCAAATAATTTCCATATATGGTAGGTTTTGTATCAAGTATCACGGCGAGAAAAATGCTAAAAAAATTACTCAATTTTCACTTTCCCAGGAGACAAATGCAGAAATAAGGAAAAGGGATTTTGAGAAAATCTTCGACCATTACGATGTGGTAAGAAAGCACATGCATACGTCATTACTGGCCAGTAACACAGCCCTGTAGTCTCACGCCACCTCAGTCATCTGTGCATGCTGAAGAAAATGCAATTGCCTGAGATGTCGCTTACTATATACTGTTTCTTTTAAAGGCAGTGTTATCGATGAACGTGTTGTTTGTTGCAGTCTGACATTGCTTAAAGGGAGAGCTCATAAGAGGCCCTACGTCGTCAATGAAATCTTATGTTAACTGTTAAATACAATGAGTCAAGATATGATCTGCTTAGGTCTTTCATGTATGCTAGACAGATGCACCAATACCATATCATGCTACTTATGCAGCAAGAATTATCATGTCAATGAATTGTTTCAAAGCCTAGGAAAAACGCAGAATCTGTGTATGGAATCCTGTATGATGTTACAGAGCGGTACTGGGGTGCTGGAAGGTCCAGAGGTGGATGGATTGGTCAAGGATATGGTGGAGCTTGTTAGGGTGAGTTGGAGGCAATTTGTATTTGGGGAAAATTGTGTTTGACGTTTCTATGAAATTGATTTTTTAAAAGTAAACCTTCATGTGATTCCTTGCAGAGAATTAATCAAAGTGTTTGCATGGTAGGATCTTGGGGTTAAGCCGTGGAATATATGTAATCGTTTAAAAAAAAAACTCATAAGTGTCAATATTGTTCATATTATTCATGGCTGGCTGTGTTTTAGCTCTGGTTATGGAATTATTGCTCTAAGAATGTCACTTAAAACAGCTGCTGGATGGTTTCAAATATAAAGTCGGAACAACTTAATGTGTTTTGAATACTTAAGCACATTACCTATATTATTGCTGTATATTGTATTGTCTTTGGATATCAAAGGAAAATGCTCAATTTAATGCATTCAGCTCTATGTGTACAAATCCTGTCGCACACTCGTAAATGTAGCACTGCTGTGCTCCTTCCTTCGCACCGTTCCACTCTAAACATTTCCTGCTGTCTTTCAACAGCTTCTTATAACCTCGCTCAATAACAAAAAATAAACCCGTATTCACTTATCTTTTACAACCTGACCAGGGCTGTTAGTTACAGGCTGCTATGAGCTTTAGGCATAAAAACGTTTGTGCCTGACAGCCGTGATCATATTGATTTTATCCTAGATTTTTTACCAAGCACATTACCAAAATATAACATAAATGGTACAATTGCACCAACTCGTCATCTCCTGCCAATGTAAATGGTGATCCGTTCAATCTAGACACGGCCTTTGTCAGTGCGTGGCCTCTCGTCTTCTTAATTATTGCACTAGAAATGTCAAGCTTAACAGCAGGGTCTTCCCGTTACCACTGCACGCAGTCCATTATGCGTTGCCCACCAGAGGAAACGATATCTCACCACCCTCCTAAATATCACTCTCATTAAAGGACACACCTCTGCTAACGAGACAGTCTGGCCGCATTAATGGTCTTCCACATCAATGTAGATGTTTTATTCATTCTCATATGACATTTGCACATATATTGTGTACATGTCTAACATTGCATAAAATAGGCATTAAAGATATGTAGCGAGTAAACGTTAATAACATTGATGAAAGCACAATCATCATTGACTTTGGTTACTTATTAAGCATGCAGTTTCTATTCACATTGGGCCTTAGAGCTTCTTTTTGATTCGTCTCCCAAATCTATCCAGAGTTTAGGTCACCAGGCTTCAACTTGTCGAGGTGAGCGTTGTTTAGTAATTCCTTGTGCACATAGCTTTGTGGTGTCTGCTCTTACCCTGAATAATCCCCAACCTAAGCCACATACCAAGCAAGCACCACTCTACTCAGCCAACCAGCGATGTAACCCATCAGAAATAAAGGCTAATACCGGCAAAGCCGAGTGCATCGGATATTTAGCTGCATTGACCTGAAACACTAAGGTATCCTTGTATCCCCAGCCGAGTCTCAGCGGAGTGGACTTGGACCGATTTCGCTCGTCACTCATGCACCACTGCGACGTGAACCGTGACGGCAAAATCCAGAAGTCGGAGCTGGCTCTGTGCCTCGGAGTCATGCTGGGTGACTCCACGTGACGCACCCACAATTACCGGTCATGCACCCGGGCTGCCCTCCTCACCCTCCGTGCCTCCTCTTGTCACAACCCATTCTCTCCCCAGCATCACTCTTCCCCAACCCAAAATATCCCCACCTTTGACCACATCACTCAGTAGCCACCGTTTTGTCATCCCCATCACTCCCACTTGCCACCCTTAGCATGCGCATCAACTCGTTCTTAATTATGCATTAAAATATTCTGCCTAGATGTCAAGCTTTGCAATTAATGTGACGTGTCAAGGAGTCTCCACGTGCTGTGCCCCAAAACAACCTTCTGATGCATGTCACTTACGGTGGCTGCCGCTTTATTTGTGCTCTTGTTTATCAATAACCAAAAATCCAAAAGCGCTACCGCACTATGCCACTCACTGGCATGGATGGGTGTAATCCGCTATGTTAACCTGCACTGTCGCGCCCTGTAGTGAACTGGCTTTGAGGGCGTGTGATTAGAGCAAAATTGTCACAATGACGACTCGTATCAGGACAATAAAGTTCATCGCCAAACTATACAATGTAGTGATTTGTTCATAAAATTCCCTTAAGATGAATAAAAAAGGTTTAACTTTTCTCCAAAAAATGAAATTGTTGGGTGGTTCCCTTAAAGGTTCATGATGTAGGATTATCAACTGAAACGCCTTCGATTGTAAAATGGGAAGAAAAAAAAGCAGGCGCTTGCGGCTCGTGATGTGACGTAATCGTTGCGTCTAGGCAATATAAGCAGATGTTACGAGTGGCTAAGCTACAAGGCACCCTAATCTGACCGCTTAAACCACTGCCCTTTGCACACAGCTCCATGTGCTTGCATAATCAAAAGCTGATGCACGTTACGGTTTACGTAAACGTATGAATTTACAGCAACTGTTTAGACACAAGGCAATGGAGTCGTCAAAACAGGGCGCGCATTCATATACTGTACTGTGAAAATATGCATGACTTGTTATAAATGCAATGGTGATGTCACACTAAAAAGCAAATGCTCACCAATACATTTTGATGTGTCGCAGTATCTTAATTTTTGGTGGTCAATTCAATTCTAGCTGCATGCATAATGCATATATTTTTTTGAATTATTGTATGCGTTTATTGTATGCTATTGTGTGAACACACAAAATAAAGAATTCATTAAATAAAGAAAGGCGAGGAGGTACACGGTTACAAATGCGCTTTCAATTTGTATCGGGAATTTTATATGGCACCATATTTTACACATCTAACCAAGTGAATGGGGAAGGGGAGTGACTTTTTTCCGAGAACAATGACACTGATGGATATTTTGCTAATGTGTCACTACAGCCTAACAACAGTAGCTTAAATTGTCTGGTATAAAATTGTTAAGAGACGCCAAATGGAATTAAATCTGTATAACTGCGCAGGACTAACTGGCAGTTTGGAAATTGGAAGCAGTAACAAAGAAGGCTCCAGACTCCGTTATGGATAAAGCGTTAATTTCTTTAAACACTTCGAAGAAATAATTGCTTTGTTGCATTAATCCCTCACTTTGATGCAAATCCACACCTGCGCTGTGTTAGTGGTGTAGCCTAAATAAATAAATAAAATCCTTGCACCGATTTATCACTCAAGGTTTCACCTGTCAGCGGTGGGTAATTTACAGGGTCAGCAAAGCTAGAAAAAACCTCCTGGGCTCCATTACTGGAAATGTGTAGAGTATGATCAACACAGAAAGGCTATTAAGAAGAGGCACCGATGTCAGACTATCTTGTACGTATAATGGAGAAACCTCGGGCAGAGGCAGGGACTTTTTATGGAATGTTAATATTTGACATCACATTGGCAGAATGTTGTTATCAATGTGAAAGTGCAGCAGTAAAATGTAGTTATGATAATTGTAATCGTCAACTCACCCCCACAACGCCCGACACTCGGGAAAAAATTGCAATGCCATATGTGCAACATAAAAAACATTACAAACCACGTATCATGCTATAAAGTTGTTTTACTTTCAAAATTCAAACGTGTTATTCTTCATAATAAAGCCACTTGAAAAGTCGACTCACAGGTATATATGACACTTCAAAATATCTATGTAGGTAAAGACTGACATGAATTAAGTCATGCTATAGCATTGTCTATTTGGGCTGCCCCAGCAGATTTACAATTACTCTGTTAAACACATTGGAGTTTAAACACAAGCTATTTCGAAAAAGTAGTTCAAAACCTGTCGTAACTTCCAAGCTCGATGTTACGCGTGTAACACACAAGTCTTACTGTTAGTGAAAACACAAGAGTGCAAGATTTTTTCCTCACGAAACTCTAGGTCTGCTTTGAAAATGCATCATTAATTGATGCTGTATACTGCACTGGTACAATCGTTTATTTACCACATTAACCAAAATTACAATGTTTATGGACCCAACTGGATTTAAAATGTGTGTAATCCAGTAGGCTGCAGCACACACAGCTGGGATTCCCATCTTGCAACTTCTCCACATCACGCTGTCCTGCTGCTGTCACATCCTATGTACTCTCCCAAAACTCTGAACCATCAGAGCCATTGGTGAAAACCCATGAGAAATAACAAAAGGGTCCAAGTGCAATTTGCACATTTGTACTAACCCATTTATTGGCAATATTTTCTTTACATTGCAAAATACACTTTTGGTCAGCAACACCATAAAAATTAACAAGCCAAAAATAAGAACACACAACTCCGTGTAAATATTTTACGTGTCCACTGTGTACAGAACATATTGATTTCCTTTTTGGAACACAGCGTGCAACTTGTATGCCTATCAATGTTTTAATTATCAGAGAGTGGAAAAAGCCCAGACACCACCCCTCTACTCCCTTCCCCTCCAGTTGGCTTGGTAGGAGCGATCAGTTCATGAGAGACTCCATCTGCACCAGGCGTGCGTTGGTGTCACCGACCATGCGGTAGGGAACGACGCCCGAGAACATAAGCAGGACCTGTGCTTGCCTCCGCAGCTGCAATACGCAAAGAGGGACCGCGCAACGCACACCGTTACCTCGACCCGAAATGCAGTCACGCCGCCGCAAAACACAGGGATCAGGCAATCACGCAGCCTTGTCTCTCTTCCATCAATGACACTTCTGAAGCCATGAACAAGAAATGCACTGATAGATTCACATGGAAGCCCAACCAATAAATATCTTGGCACATTAGGTGTGCAAACCCACGGTTATGTATTCCAAAAGTATTTATCCATAGGTCGGGTAGCATTAATTTTCGAGACGCGTCTGCCATTCATCAAGCCAGCACTACTGATGAAAACACGTGGCACGGCTGTGTGAACATGTTGGGCGGGGTGTGCACTCACCGCGTCCATGTCATCGGCTGTCCTCTGTGGCCTTGCTGGGGTGCTGCCCCCAACTGCCTTCGCTCGGCGGTACTTTGTGAGAAGGATGTTCATTGTGGCGAGCAACACGTCCGGCAGGTTGTTACGCACCTGAGCCGGACGATGTACGCGCACACTGCGATATACTCAACGGTCACTGTGCATTTACGGTGCTTTAAAAAAAAAAACTCAATAATTCCGTTGATATAAAAGTTTACCTCGTCTGAGAAGTTCCGAAATGCAGCTTGTCTCTCGTCAATGCTGTCTGGGTCAAGAGGCACCAACTTCAGTCGCTCCATAACCTATCAGTTATGAAAGTATACACCATGGACTGATGACCGCAAATTCCACACCCACTAAACTGAATGAGGGCACCAAAATTAGAAACAGACTTATAATTTTTTAATGGTCCCACTCATCTGCTCAGGCATTGCAAAGATAACAGCACATTGCATATTAAAAATGAACACAAAGTACATTCTCTTCAGCAGCCACTAGAGATACTTGGAGGATTATGACTTTGTGTAGCAGTAACAATGCATTGGCTACTCGATGTGTAACAATGTATTTATTCATCAATCCTACCTTGATGAGAGATGCATCAAATTATGCATGTCAGATTTTATCTTTACTTGTGTAAATATGGTAAATATATGTTGTTACAATTATGGTTATGAAATGAGGTATACCATACAAACAAGATAGGTGTTACATGTAACAAGATAAACGAAATGCACAAGACAAAAAAATGAGAAACTGGCAGTATGTAGAAACCGTATGACAGTAAACCCTTAGACGGATAGTAAAAACTAAACAAAGAGAAAAAAGCAAAGCCTTACATCCATCGCTCTGTCCACCTGCTCCATGTGGTACTCCTCAAAGAAGGTCATGAGGTCCAGCAGCAAATAGAACGTGGCACCAATCCTCTTGTCCGTGCTGATATGGAGAGTTCGATATCTGCGTGTGCACACAGACAGCAGCAACGACACATACACTTGGGTTGAGGAACAATACGTTTTAATCAAAACATAAACATCACATTTTTTCCTAAAACGGGCATATAACAAGACACTCACCATGCAAATTAACCAACATGTGAATCATTGAAGCACTCAAGGCATATTTTTTCCCAACACATCACCTCCTGCGCAAATAATTTTTGAGCATTATGGCCCACAATTAAAACCCTTTTGCATCAGTAATCACGTAACCACCACCGCAGCCACGACCACTTCCACAACAAAAACCTCACCACCAGTTTCATCCTTCACAACACAAGGAAACTTAACACTGACCACAAACATTGACTAATCCAACAAAACAGCACTAAATCTCTCACCTATTCCCACTCCACCTTTTTTCTGTCACAATTACGATATCCACCCTCCAGCCGGTTAGAACTCACGAACGACTCAAAGTTATGGAAGCCCAAACCAAGGCCTCACCACTTGACATAATAGTCCCAAAACCACAATAAAGTGCTGCTCTGCCCAGTTCGCCCACATTACCACACTTGCAAACGCTGCATTCACCACTGGCATCTTTCCGTCACCCATAAAACGTCGCCAACTAAACGCATTATTAAATAAATCAGAATCATACCCTGACGACCCTGCCAACTACCTTCCCATCACCAACCTATTTACAAACTCATAAATCTTCTAAAGCCTCATCCTCACATGCATACAACACCACATCACTTTCTCACCCAATTTCAGCTCACACCAATCCACATGGCGCTCAGCAAACTCAACCGAAACCACACCCATTCAAAATCGACTTTAACTCATCTGCAACAATTATCTCCTGCAACATTTTCTCCGTTTTGGACAAAACAAATCCCCACATCCTACTCGACCGTCTTTCCACTGACTTCGGCATTACTGGCACTGCACTCAACTCATAACTTCATTCACTGGTAGGAGGGCTCCCCAATGCTGGGCCTTACGGGTTATTTTCCATACTTCACCACGAAGCTCAGTGTGGGGTGAAAATGAGAAACACACATGAGAGTACAGAAACGCACTAAAAAATGTTTGCACTGCCCTCTGCTGCTGTTTGAAACAACCTTGCATGTAGTGGACGCCCATAAAAGCACTCAAAATAATCAAACTTGCTTATATTCTGAAATCTTATAGATCGGATACATACTAGGTTACGTGCTCATGGGCTCCGGAAAAATGTGAGCATAGACCTCTCTGCAATGCTGAGCGCCATGGTTTTGAGTCGATCCCGGTTGGAGTGCAGGGCGCCTTGGGCTGACACCACAGGGCTCAGAAGCTGGTTCATCAGTCCAAGCACCTTGTCAGGGTTCTGTGCCATCACAACACACGGCAATCTTAGCATCGCAAAAAAAATGACAAACATGCGTGGCTCGAAGCGACTGGGATCTGCAAAGCAATATGTGCAGTTAATACGATGGGCTTGCCACTAAGGACGAGATAATGCACAATAAAAATGCATAACTATACTCCTCTTATCATGTTTTTCAGAGCAGTTCCATTAGACGTTGCTATGTAAGTGCATGACATTGAATAAATAATACAAATGCATATCCCGTTGACAACACACTGCAAGAAGACTACGTTTGTTGTGGAGTTGTTTGGCTATATTTAACCATAGCAAAGGTTCGTGTTTTAGTGTATTAGTTAATTCTCAGCCACTATGATTGTTACAATGCACTATTCATCAATTCATAACTATTCCTACACTTATGATGACGTTATTAAAGGACACATAAAAAACAATTATTATAGATTCATATAAATTGCATATCATTAGCTGTTGTGACTCTTGTATCCACGAGGAATGTTACGATGCTCCATGTGAAAAAAGAGTGTTAGATCAAACTGTGATCCTGAAACATGACAAGGGTGCCATCTCTGTCGGTACCTCTGCCAGGTCATACATCTTGACAGCCTCCTCAAACAGTCCCTTGCTCTCAGCCACAGCTGCCACCGAGCAAATGATGCCCCGCGTGTCCTGAGAAAACTTGTCGATCACGCCTGGCTGTAAGTTCGAACACACGTAAACAACGGTATATATATGACAGCAAGATAAAAATAACACAGAAAAAAAGCAACGTGTAATTAAATTTTCCATGGTTTTATAGACGCAGACTTATGGTGATGGGCGAAGAACTCCCAAGTCGACATGCTTTTAATTTTTAAATCTTACCCTCCTGGTTCCATCCTTTTCAAGTTTCCCCAGCAGCATGTCAAACTGCACACGCAAAATCCAAAGCCAAAACTTAGACTCCAAAACAATTGCAACTTTAAACCTGTTTTGCCAAATGACATTAATTTGTGTTTTTGATGTTCTCATAAAGTACACACATGGCTATTAGAGTGAAGCTCTAAAATACACATTCCAGACTATGATTAAGCCAACAAATATTCGCTGTGACAAATTCTTTTTACACATTACGTTGCATTTATATCCATGACAACACAAATAATGCGTTTTCCTGTACTTATTATCTGCATTACCTATACATTACCAAGATTTAAATTTAGCCTCTTTACCCATACAGAAAACTAACTACAGTACATCAAGCAACGTTTGTGGGGGTGGTGGACAGCAATTGTTTAGGATGAGCATGGTGATTGAGGCACGTACCTCCCGCGTCTCTATCACCAGCTCTCCCACACAGCGCATAAACATGTTCTCCCCTTGTCCATCCTTCTCCGCACTGCCCATAAAAATGCCCAAGCAAACATGAATGCTCAGCTTCCAGTCACAGAAAATGCAGATGCATTGAAATTAACAAAAAAAAAGCAATGGCAGGTTCACAGGGGGCGATAAGCTGCCAGGGCTAAATGCATAACCCCGCTCAAACCTACTCATCAGCTTGCATTCAAACACACAGCCTATACAATAAAAAAATCTCCAAAAGCCAGATTCTGCAAAGGTGCACAAGGAATCATAAGAAGAGCATGTAGTAGACTGGATGCAATCGTTAATATCTAAGCAAATGTAATTTGACATTGTGTCTAAATACACCTGATTGCACAGTCACCATGAGCAGAGCAGTGTCAGTCTAACATGATCTGCAAGTGATAAACTTGTGTTTTCTTATTAATAGACATCAATACTCAAAAGATTTAAAAAATATATGATAAATAAATATCAACCACATTCTAAATAATATTTTCACTGACTGCCTATATGCATATGCAGTACTCTCTTGCCAGACCTATACACAGCCAACTATGCTTCATAATCTCTAGCTTATGTAAAACCTAGTCAGTTATTACTATTGTTAACGTTCTAAAGATGAACGTGGAGTACAAAATGTTATATTTTTCAATTGATATAAGAGAATCTGGATTGTTTTTCTTTTATTAACAAAACAGAGCGATCTTCCAAAGAGACTGATACTCTAGCCCAAGACAAATAACATCAAAACATCTTTTTACCTAATTCACAATTTTAAAAAAAGACATCCACATCTTTTCAAACGATTACACAATTTAGGCAATAGGAAACCCTCAATCATTCCAACCAAGGTATAAATAACAACCTGAAATGCACAAAAGATTGCGATAAAGTCAATATACTAATTACAAAACACATTTCTAAAGTTTTTAAATTAAAACACCATACCGGAAAAAAAATCAATATTCCACTATTTCCACCAGTCACTGCTTCAGCGCCCACAACTACCATTAGGAAATTTACATTGAGTGCGAACATTGTTGGGGAACCAAAAGAAAATCACTGACCGTAGGAAATAGAAGTATTGAAGTGCTTCCCGTGGGTCAGTTGCCTCAAATTTCCTCGTGTAGAGCATAAGTAGCCTCACCAGGTTGAGACGCCGCATGGGACCAGGATCGTTGGGCTCTCTGCTCACTGCCGACATGCCATCGTCACAATCATTACATCCTCATCCACTCACATTGAAGCTATGCACTGCATGGCAGGTTATTTTTTTGTCAACAGAGCACAAATTAACAGCAGCAATACTAGACACATTATATTTACATTGATTTAACATTAAAGAAAAGAAGACAATAAATTGTAAACAATTTTAAATATTACCGCAATATGTAGAGGCCTTTAAGTAATCTACGAATGCATTAAGGGCATCTTATACCGATGCAGGTTGTGCGGGTGATTCGACTCTAGAAATGCAATTATTATTCTACTGATCATTGCCAGTTAGTTTATGTGGGAGGAACTGACATGGAAGCATAGTATAGTAAAAAAATATATCTGATGAACTGCCTACTAAATAGCTACAACATATATTCTTAAGCCATAAATACATTTGAGATTAAAAAATTAAGTTTGTTAGTGCAAATACCAGAAACAATTGTTTCAATTATATTGTTGCCGACCCAAATTGTTGATCACAAGCAAGACTTAAATTATATTACATTTTTTAATTATTCTAACTATTGGCCACACACAGCAAATAACTTTCTGCTCGTCAATAAAGAGTCAAAATGATTGTCAAATACAAGACACACAGCATGGGATATATCTACAAAAGTAATTGTTGGAGGGGTTTATGTGTTCCAATGAAACCCAGAGCTATGTCACCTGGAAGCTTAACGCTCCTGCTAGCACCTCTCTTTATGAACAACAGGTCTGGGAGGATTTTTCCAACAAAAAATCAAATACCTTCCATCTAAAGGAGGTTAGGCATCAGGAAAGGCATCCGGCCATAACATTTTGCTCTAATAGCCCCACTAATGGGGGGCAACCAGTAAAAACGGGCTAACCCTGAATATTGGCCATTCAAACTGGCAACAACATAGACTTTCAAATAACAAGAGATAGCATCCGTGGTCACTACCAATCGCCACAACCATGCAACGCGACAGGTGCAGCACATACGTAGCTGTGCCGCCTGCAACGCCGGCTGCAGGAGCAACTTGAGCTCGTGGAGGGTGAGAGCTACGTGCACGGCATGTGCCCGCAGGCGCTCCACGCGGAACAGGAACGCCACAGCCGCCTCGAACTGTGCCGTCAGGAAGAGCACCTGGAAGTAGAGGAAGGGCTGCTGGCCAGCTGAGAAGTGCGCCTCCCCTGCACACACATGTGGAAGGCGGCGACAAAACATACACACGGGCATGCATCAACACGCCAGCCCACAATAAACCCATGACATTTGTTTAGGATTATGAAGAACAACAGCAGCATAGAGCCCTGCAGGATTTAGAGACCAATATCAGCCTGTGCTAAGAACACACAAATCGCGAGCCACGAGGGATAAAATATGTAAAGTCTGCCTTCCAACCAGGCATGCGCTTTAAAGCCGATGTATATTTTCATAGTTTTTAAAAACTCCGTTCACTCTGCATAAAATGAATAGTGAATGAATATGACACTACGTTTTTTTTTTACTTTTGCTGGCTGGCTGGATGTAACGTAGGACGATGGACACATTAAAAGGATGCTCGTGTTGCTAGCAACGAAAAAAAAGATTACCGTACCAGGGTAAACTAAAGTAAACAGTTACAACTAGAGAACGTGAAAAAGTAAACACAACATCGTACCGTACTCCTCCAAAAGCTGTGTCTGTAACTGCGGCAGCGAGATGCGGTCTTGTGTTCCCAGACCAGCCTCTTCCTCGAAGCTAACCTGGTGAAGCTGTGCAGAGGAACACACAAAAGCAGCTCAGAGGGACGCATGCCTTTTAACACACCCACATTACCATTTTAATGACACCAAGCAAGCTATTTGCTTACCTAAGCACCTTGGCTTGACTAAAAATCCTTTTGACTCACACTATTCTATCTGAGGAATATTACTTACTCACCAGCTGTTATGTTCACAATGCAGATGAATTCTGCTAATCCAAACACAAACTGAAAAATTCACTCATTTTTTGTTTGTTATGTGAAAGTTCAGCAAATAGGGTTACCCGCAGCCACAAAAAGTCGTCCGTTTTCTCAGCAACATCCCCGTGGAAGTCTGTGACATCACAGCGGCCGATCAGGCAGTGCACGGCACGCTTGTACGGGTCCGTACCATTCCTGACTGCGCGCCGGTAATGCGTGCGCAAGCGGTTCGCCGAGTTTGGGGAAAGCCTGTGTGCCAATCCGTCCGCAGACAAAATCATAAACAATCAGCTGAATCCAAAAAGATGACTGCATAATACGTGCTTTTTTTGATGGTATCATGACTCACATGCGGTCTTGGCTCTGAGCGTACTCCTGTAGCCAGCCCACAAACTCGCCAAGTTGGTGTTGTGAACGATTGGCCACTGAAAGGGCAGCCGTGACATCACCACAGCGCAAGCAATAGTAGAGTACGGCCCACACAGGATGAGAGTCAACCTCCCCATCCTGCAAAACAGCACCGCACAGCGAAAGCTTGAGCAAAAATTTGCCACAACCTAACGAACCCCTGAACAAAGGTGCCTCAAATACATGAAAATAAAAGCCCATAAACTCTGGCTTCTTGAAGGGATTACACTTTTTCTCATTAAAAAAAATGAATGTCTCTCCAATTGGGTTAGCCCCATGGGGGTTGTTTCACTGCAATGGTCAGTACAGGCTGCTGAAAGGGAATGCGGCAACATTTTCAGACACAAATTGTCATTGACATTCACCACAGTCAGAAATCAAGATCGGATTACCAGGTAGCACAGTGTATGTAGCATTGCACCACAGCTCCTCCCAGCACAAATGTTTTTTTCATATTAGACTGAGATTTGTTTATATTTCTAGCTAATCCACCTTAAAAAATGTGTGAAATATCATTGTAACATTGCTTCAAAAGAAATGTTTTATCATGCTGTGAAGTGCTTTGTGACACTCGGGTGAAAAGCGCTCTATAAATGTAATTATTATGTTTTAATGTGTGACAAACAAGGACTCATCTGCAATAACATGAAAACATATCTGATATCTGCTTTATCACAATAATACTTAAATTGCTGTTATACTGTTGTAGGTTTTCAGTGCTCTAGGGATGACAATTGCTTTTAAGAGCTGATCTTTTGGGATGGTCATAGCGAACATTTTTCCTTATGAGCCAAGGAACCTGAAGGCCTGGAAGATGAGGGGGCAGCTTGATGTTCAGAAAGCTGTGGATGAGCTGTAGAGTCCCTGGCACTCCGCCGAGCTTTGCCTGCTGCAGATTCCCGTACACCGTTGTCATGACGTAGTTTTTATAGCTGTTGGCAGACATTTGATGGGTGAGCTTCACACAAATTGATCAATATAACCCTTTCATCCAAGTGCATCATATTTTTACAGCTTTTACTAGATTCCTCTCGAACGTATGAGGCCAATTCAGGAAGAAAAAAAAACTCCCCAGTAAAACCTGTTCTGTTAGCAAGATAATGTTGGTTTTACAATAAACCAACTGAGCCAAGTTAAAGCTTGTGACATTTTAATGAAAAATTAAAGGTAAAAAAAATCACCAAGGACACCACCTAAGAATATCACATATTAATTCTAGATCACATCATCTTGTGATTTAGTAATTACAGAACTAAACAGGGACTGCCAGGCATGTGACATTTCTGCAAAGTGTGGAGGCCCAGATTTCCACATGACAGCATTTCTCTGCATACAGTTAAAAATTTCGCCATAAATTTAAAAGTCTGAAGTGTTCTCACATGCTGAAGCAGTGAACTTCATACACACCTTTGCTCCAGATACAGAAGGGCCTGCCGGACAAAGGCAGACTGCATGTCCCGGTTAACGCGACACGATACAGTGTCCTTTGCTGGCACCATCGGTACATCGGTCATGTGGTGAACCATCGACCACAGCTCTATCACATTCTACACGCGCACACACACATACGTGAACACATGCCATCATATTGAAAAAAAGCATCAAGAGATGAGGGTATAATTCCAGCCAGAGCTCCTGCTGCCACAAGTCCTCGCCGAGGTTCTCTACCCAATGCTCGATCCAGCAGCTGCTATACATATGATCCATGCCCACCAATGCCTGCCCTTACATTATCCCATCATCTGCTCTTCCATTTGGCTGTTGGACTTGTGAAGGCTGTCGTTTAAATGTCTGCCTAGACCAGCCCTTACACACTGTACTAGACCTCCCTCTAGTGGAAAAACTGATAAGAACCAGTCATAGAAAAACGTTAACTTTACTTCAGTCTAGGCACTGTGCAATATTAATACCCAATTCCAGGCTCTTGGAGCACCCAGAGCTACAGATCAGTTACAGAACGAAAACGAATTGGCGAGACATAACAGAGTGCTCGCTGCAATAACATGTTTTGCTCCAGTCCAGATTACAAGTGGGTACAACCCTGACTGAAAAACAGATGTGATAACTATGACACGAAAACTCCCAGACTACAATGTAAGTGGATAATTAGATTGGTCACAGTAAGCCAGATGAGAATATTACAGATAATGAGGGATCTGCAGTTCCGTTGGGACAGATAATGACAGAGGATATAAATAATAGCAGGTATAAGGCAGCTGTAGCGTTAACTTAAGGTGTGGGCAGTGAGGTAACGGTAGAATATCCACGCAATCGTCTACCAGCTTTATCCCACAGCCCCAACGTGCCAGAACATGGCCTTCCAAGTCAATTCCATATGACACAACACGTAATACTCCAACATTAAAAGGCATATATTTTATAATGACGTTATGCAAATTTCAGATTTCTACTTGCTTTTTAATCCACCCCAGAATGTTTATTCTCAGACAAGGCTCCCCAAAAATAAAAGGAACACACCTAATAGCAGTAGACTTTGCATAGCTTGTAGATGCTTTCTTCTCTATGAATGCTACCACAATTTGCTATATATATTTACTATGCAGATATCATCGTGGGTATTCCAACGTACTTTGTCGTCCAGTTTCTCAGCAACGCCACCAAACATTTCCACCAGGCTCGGACGGATCTGCACTTGCACAACCTTTTCATTATAGATGTACACCTGTGTGGGAAGATTTACCTTCCCGTTAGCAAATGAATCGAAGAGACTCAACATGAAATGGCGAAGGCAGGTAAGCTGCTTTCTTTACCTGGCGGGCATAGGCTATCTCAGTGCTGTCCATGGAGCTGCGGCCTGGAGGGGAGCTGTCTGTGAGAATGCTCCGCTGAAAAAGAGACACGAGTTTCTTGTTTCAACTACATGAGAGCACGGAGAAGCACTCTACACGTACAATAACATGCTTGAAGGAGATTTAATAAATCTTGACTGCCAAAGTATATTCCCGGTTGAAGAAATATGAAAGCAATGCAAATAAGAGCATATTTTTGAAAGGATTTTTGATGAAACGTAAATAGGCGAAACCTTAACATAACAATAATACTTTTAGACAATGTTTCACATCTACTTTTCATACCCTAAGAAATAAAAAGGCATTAAAGTGGCATGACCACTCAATGGAAATGTTAAAATTCAATGCAAAATGCTAACGGTATTGCCAGTGATAGTGGAAATCAGACCTCTGCCTCTGCAGCAAGATCGAACATGTCTTCCTCGGATCCCAGCAAAGTGTTGAGTATTCTCTGCTTCTCCTGCTCCCACTCCACCAGCATGTTATCCCAGTGGTACTTCTCCGCTTGTGCAAAGGTCTGTACAATGCATAAGCATGTGTATCAAACAGAGTGAATTAAAAGGTTGTGACCAGCAATCACTTTCAGAGGTTTATTTTATGAAAATAATGTTCACTTACCCTTTTTCTGGACTCCTCAATAGCAGAGAGCAATGCATTATCCCTTTCATTCTTCAAAAAACCCTGAATGAGACAATTTGTAAATAAGTGAGAGCCTGTTATGGCATTACATTAACAGAAATTTTTGTCACTGTCCCCCAGTAAAAATCATCATTATTATCAATACCCGCTTAATCCTGAAAAGGGGTTTGGGGGGCTGAAGCCTATCCCAGTAGAGGATACAAGGCAGGGCTATACCCAGGATGTGACAGCAGTACATCATAAGGCACACTTTTGGGGCAATTTACTCAGCAGACCAATTAGCCATTAACCTCGGCAGCAGCGTATCTTTAGACGGTGGGATGAAACCGAGGTACCCAGCAAAAACTATGCGGATTCGGGGAGAACACGCAAACTCCACACAGAAAGGCACCCGAGCCGGGAATCGGAGACGGGACTTCTTGCTGTGAGGCGACAGCACTACCCACTGCCCCACCGCCCCACCGCCCCACCAGTAACAATTATCAAAATGCAACTGCTCTAAATACAAAGCCCTGTTTGAGCACGTGATTTTATTAAGCATTTTGGAATGAGTTTAATATTATTTTATGTGGAATGTGGTGAATATGTAGAAAAACATCCAGTCAGTGGCTTGCCTGTATGTCAGTGTCCCGGACAGGCTCCAGAGGTTCAAAGGTGGTGACTGCACTCAAACTCTCAAGCCGATGGGAAATATTTGAGATGTCCAGGCCCTTGGAGCCCAATAAAATAGACCTACATTCCATTATTACACAAGGAAAAACAGGCAAAAATACTTAGCACCAAATTCTCAAATTGAGAACGTTGTTGATGTTTGCTATAAACCTGCTCATCAACCACACGCAGAAATCCACCATGGTGCTGCATGACAGATATTTATCGATTACCATTATCAGGTGTCATTTCTCGATGGCACGCTGCTCCATCTGGAATGCTATCTTGCTGTACATTTACAGCAACTTACAATTATTGCTCACAAATTTAAGGTAATTCTTTAGCATGGCTTTTGAGACACCAAGCTTGGCTGTGCACCTCCAAATCATTTATTCATTCATTATCTATACCCATTTAATCCTGTATAGAGTCGCCGGGAGGCGAAGCCTGTACCAGCCAACAGAGGGAGCAAGGGAAATACCCAGGATATGACACCAATACATTGCAAGGCATACTTTTTGGGGCAATTTACTCAACAGGCGAATTAATCTAGGCAGCAGATCATTTCTATGTATTACAAATTGCTTTATTCTAAACGCTCAAAACATCTAACATACACGATTTGCATGTACTTTCAGCATAAGGGCCGATGCATCAATAAGTCTATTCTTTGCCGCCAGATGAGTGCATCGCTACACTTACGCCTTGACGTCGGCGGCATCGTGCGATGTGCGGGTGAGAGTTCGTGAGCGGAGGCGCTCCCCGGCGAGCTGGATCTCCTGCAGGTTGCGCTCCACTTGAGGCAGCTCCGACACTCCCTCGATTTCAGCTGCCAGCTGCTCGGCCTGCTGCAGCAGCTCACCAAACCCCTCCACGTCCATCACTGCATGCACATGATTACACAAAATAATGTATACTACACAGGCAATTCTAAAGCCACTGCTGGATGAAGACGCCCCTATCCGTTAGGTTATGAGTATTGTGTTATCTCATCTCAGTTTCAGAAACCGCTTAGTCCTGTACAGGGTCGCGGTGAGCCAGAGCCTATCCCGGCAGACACAGGGCGCCAAGACAGGGATATACCCACGATAGGACGCCAGTCCATGACTGGGCACTGCAGGCAATTTAGTCTGCGAGCCAATTAACTTATGCAGCAGCATGTTTTTTGGACTGTCCGAGGAAACCGGAGTGCCCGGCGAAAACCCACGAACCCAGGACTTCTTGCTGTGAGGCGACAGCGCTACCCACTGGGCCACCGTGCCGCCCTTGTTTTATCATACTTCACCATATTACTTGTATGAGATTAACTGTGAATGTTTCTGTATATCCTCTATAAGTTGTACTGATATAGGGTTTTTTGGCGACGTTTTGCCTCCCACATTGAAGCTCGACTGTGTATTACTATTACTTAGGATTACGGCTAGGGTTTCATCCTTGCACAATATAATGCTGTAATGTTGTACTGCCTTATAATTTTATATATTGTTGCGCCGGTTAGTTCGAACTTTGTTGCATCGCAGGAAATCCGCATCCATAGCTTGCAAGCTCATTGGGTATGTTCTGCTGTGATAATTAACATCTATATAAAAGACAAGTGCAGTGTGCGTATGTGTGAAAACTCTCTTTGAACAGTACTAGTGCGAAAACGGCGTGGCCGATCGTCCTCAAATGTGGGCTCGGTCACTTTCAATAGTAATATTTGCTTCCAAAAGTTGTGGTCCGATTTGACTTCGACCAGCTGCCGTATCAGCTTAATATAACACGGTTCCTATTATATTTTAGAGCCACCACTTCCTCATGACAATGGGAGGATTTTGCGTTCTAAAAACACGAGCTTTTGGAGATGATCATCAACGCCCCATGATTTTTTTGACAGCCAAATACGCTAGTGTATTATATTAGGCCAAATTCTATTCATAACAGAAAAACCACTGACTTTACACTAAAGTATACTTATGGTACCGATCTCGGGTTTTCGTAATTGTGAAACCTAGTCGAATATAAGCACTCAGGGGAAATCACCATTATAATAAGCCACTGCCGTAGAGTCTCTAGTGTAGTATCCGTCATGGTCTTGTGATGCCGTAAGGACTTGGTTAATATATTGATTTTAGCGACAATACTGTACCATAATGATTATCAACATGCAGGTTTAAAAATACTATTTTGACTTAAGATTCTACTGTTACAGAGTACTGCAACTCGTAAGGCTTTCCTTCTTAAACGTAACTATTGCCATTAAATAACACTCGAAATAGTAATGTGGCAGATTCAATTTGTTAGGCTGAAAGCATTGATATACAAACACCGCACGATTAATTGAGAAACTCAAGCAAGGATTAAATACAGAAGCGCTTATTCGTGTTAAAGGATTTTCAAGCCGACCCCAAGGACGGGTCTTTCGGCCTAGCCGGTTGGGCGCGAAGGAACGCTCGAATTCCGGTAGCGCCGCAAGTACCACACGGGGCTTCATCCACGGCCTTAAGCGAGACTCACGCCTCCGCGCCGTCTCCTTTCCATGGAAGTTGTCTCGCGGTATTGTTTGTAAAAGGTCGCGGTACTTACTACTGTCTTCTCGCCGGCGTTTGTGCAGCTATTATTCTTTTTTTAATTAAAAAAAACCCCCAATAAAGCGTCCCGAGGGGTCGAGGCGGCGTGCGTGGGGCCAGCCGTCCCGCGCTCACTCTCGCCTCGGATTGGTGGAATCCCCACTCCCGGCGTGCAACGCGGTGCTGACGCGTTGAGGGGCGATGTTCAAAAGCACGTGGTTTTTGTCTCTGAGCAGAGCACAGGTGTGCAGCAAGGATTACAAGCGCAGGTGTGCAGTCAGGATTACAAGCGCAGGTGTGCAGTCAGGATCACAAGCGCAGGTGTGCAGCCAGGATCACAAGCGCAGGTGTGCAGCCAGGATCACAAGCGCAGGTGTACAGCCA
>JAZEWT010000002.1:11619799-11634023 GCA_036362905.1 Mordacia mordax
CCTGCATGATCGTCAGATACGGTAAAACCTATTGTAATTTTATATTTGTATACTGGCAAAAAAGTACCCATAGTGTTGAGTTTCTGTTGCACACCGATTGTTGGGTCTGGGCTTGCATTGCTCGACAAAAAATCCAATTTGACACTTCGTCTCATGACAAGGCACCTTGTTTGTTTAATGGAGTTTTTTTATCGTGCAGGCTTGTGTGTTACTATTTTATGATTCCGGTTTCGAATTTATTGGGCAGTGAACCTGTTCCACAGCAGCGTTATTGTTGTTCATGTGCTGTTTATATGTCGTTGACATGCCATTCTCTCCACAGCTCTGTGCAGCGCTTTGTGACCATCGGATGAAAAGCGATCTAAAAGTGCAATTATCTTTGCACAAGGTGTTGCTGTGAGTTTATCCTTTGATTTTATACGTTGTTGCCTTGGTCAGTTCGAACGTTTGTTGTGTCGCAGGAATCCCGCATTTGGAGCTTGCTAGCTCACTGGGCGATCTATGCTGTAGTAATAAACATCTACCTTCAGCACAAATGGAATAACTTTGATAAAACAAAACACATAAGAGTTGTATGTAACTCATGTATTAAGGACGCTATAGAGACACCGAATCAACCCCACACCACATGGATTGTCTGTGGTCAGCCGTAAAAACTGGTTTTTAAAAAGTAATGCCCAAGAGGCTTTGAATTAAAGAACACTTCTTTAATTGTAATTATAAGCCTATTATATGGTGACTTCACTTTCCTCGTATGGTACTCTTGTTCTCTTTGCTATGCTTTATTACAATATTGTGACGCCACGGCTTTGACTCCGGGCTTGTGACGGCTTACAGCGGCAACACCACGGCGAGCATCAGCACGACTCCGCGATAGATCAGCCAGCGAGCACGGATGAGCAGAGACTTCTTGATTTTGATGCTTTATTGAAACCAGCAAGACATGGGCCGGAGCAGCGGCACACAACGAACCCCTACATCGTGACGCTACCTCCCCCTTCCAATTCCCCAGGATACTCTCTCCGCCCTTCCAATCCCCCGCTTCTTATATCCCCGCGGCCCCTTCTAGAAAGTTTTAACCGACGTCACCCCACGTGGCTTTGTCCCCCCTCTCCAATAAAAGTCCCCGCAGACTGTGCTGCCCGTACCCAACATGGCGTTGGTCCCCCCTCTAGAGTAAAAGTCCCCCCCCCCTATTCCTTGACTCTGCAATATTGTAATATAAGTCAATGGTTACCTTGTGAATATTCTGTGATACATATTAATTAAAATATGTGGGCCTGGTCGGTCGTCGAGTACAACGGTGTGACAGTCGAAGGAGAGCACATGCCTGATAGTAGAATTCATGTAATGAGAAGATTATTCCAAGTGCGTCAAAAGATAGACTTAGGGATGGCAAAATACATATATATATATATTTCTGGGGTGGCCCAGTGGGTAGCGCTGTCACCTCACAGCAAGGTCCCGGGTTCGAATCTCGGTGCCTTTCTGTGTGGCGTTTGCATGTTCTCCCCGTGTCCGCGTGGGTTTTCGCCGGGCACTCCGGTTTCCTCCTACAGTCCAAAAAAGATGCTGCTGCATAGGTTAATTGGCTTGCAGACAAAATTGCCCGCAGTGCCCGGTGATGGACTGGCGCCCCATCGTGGGTGTATCCCTGCCTTGCGTCCTGTGTCTGCCTTGATAGGCTCCAGCTCACTGCAACCCTGTACAGGACTAAGCGGTTTCTGACAATGAGGGATGAGATGAATATATTTCTGAAAGTCTTTAACCAGGACTGGAAAATCATACTTGCTGTTGTGAAGGAATATTTACATTGTCCCAATCCATCGATGATATCCTGTGCCTATTGTAAAGTCACTCACAATGCTTCAGTGGTGAACTGTGTTGAGTGTACAAAGAGCGAAGCGTACTGCTTATTGTGCAGCTTGTCACAGCCGCTCACCGTCACACTCCAATTATCCATGGTGGTGCACACGGCACAGACATTATGTAATGTCACTAAGAGATTAAACGATAGCAACGCCCAGCAACCACCTTCATTCACCTCATCGCCAGTCCACAATTTCCACTACTCTCAGTAAATAGATGTTTCATGAAATTTTGTGGGGCGGCACGGTGGCCCAGTGGTTAGCGCTGTCGCCTCACAGCAAGAAGGTCCCGGGTTCGAATCTCTCGGCTCAGGTGCCTTTCTGTGTGGAGTTTGCATGCTCTCCCCGTGTCCGCGTGGGTTTTCGCCGGGTACTCCGGCTTCCTCCCACAGTCCAAAAGCATGCTCCTGGATAGGTTGATTGGCTCGCAGACTAAAAATTGTCCCGCAATGCCTGGCGATGGACTGGCGTCCCGTCGTCGGTTGTATTCCTGCCTTACGCCATGTTTCCGGGATAGGCTCCGGCTTCACCGTGACCCTATATAGGATTAAGCGGTTTCAGATAATGAGATGAGATGAGATGAAATTTTGTGAGAATATTTTACAATCAGATGACAAAAAATGCACAATATGAAAATGAAAACAATGCACTATACACTATTGGGTTACAAACGTAAAAACCATATCACTAATGTCCGATACTAAAGTGGCTATTTGCATATAAAGATAGTTTTACTTTATGGATTGATCATAGCTGATGTTAGATTATGAATATCATTTGCAAATGAATTATCACACTTGATAAAAAACGTTATTGTTGCTGATTTGCTGTTGTTATGTCGTTGCTGACATGCCATTCTCTCCACAGCTCTTTGCAGCGCGTTGTGACCCTCGGGTAAAAAGCGCTCTCGAAGTTCTATTATTATTGTTTTTATTATCTTACCTGTTTGTGTAGTGTACAGCATCTGGGTTACATGTGTTTTACAATGCACAGGATTGACCAACTTTAAACTAAACACAAAAACCTTTGGTGGCTGGGATTCCGAGTTAAAATTGAAGTATAAAACTAAAGCAGACAGAAGATGCCTCCAACGTGGAAGGCAAAACGTCGCGAAGGAGAGTGGAGGGATCGACACGGCTCTCCCGAAAGAGCAGCTTTTAGAAGCAATCATTAAATCAGGCTGTAAAGTGTCACCAATAGATGGTAAAGGAGAACATCACATTAAACGTGAAAACACTAATTTACTTCATTTGACTAAATACCAGTTTGGAATTCATTGAAGTCTTTTAGGGCATATACTTGTATATTTATGAAGAGATCTTGTAAAGGGACCTCGAAATTATTTTTGTGAAATCATCTTCTGGGGTAATTTTCTGGCACAGGGTGATTATTTGCCAGCTGAGTTACAAATGGTAAAATGTTTTCATCCCATGATTTGTAACAGATAGTATAACTGAAATTTAAGTAGGGAAGCAAAGTAAAAAAAAGGCACATTTCAGACATTCACGGAGTGTGGTCTCACCAATTGTTTGAGGTTGCTTAATTTAATTTAGTACTGGAGCTGTGAAAGTGGGTGTGTCTGTTCACTGTGTCTGGGTGTGGTGTTCATCCTGGCTCACATATAAGGGAGAGGTGCAGTTTGCACATCTCTATATTTTCATATTTTTCTTTATTTGCCAAGACTAAAGAACTCTCCTGCCAGCATGTCCGACGCTCACCCCTGCATCTGCACAGAAGGTATTATGCATGTGTTTTGTACATCACGAATTTTATAAAGTTTTGCATACCACTAGTTTTCATCCTCAATGCTTTGTACACCACACATCCATTGCGGAGAGGTTACGAATTGGTATAATGCACCGAATACAAGTGGTAATCACTGGTTTCGGTGGAGCGGTGACAGTGGATGGTGCATGTTATTGTTAATAATAATAATTGCACTTCTAGAGCACTTTTCACCCGAGGGTCACAAAGCGCTGCATAAAGCTGTGTTGTGTTCGCCTGTACAGCACCTTGGGTATTTTTGATACGGCGTTTTTAAAATTCACTAAATTATTTCTCCGAACCCGGTAGTCTGAGTTTGATTCCCAGCCACTGCTAACACCGGTGGCTGGCGATCTCAGAATCATGCCTGAGCCATTCCCTTCACCAACCTGCACAGACAAGTGTGGTGAATGCCATTACATGGGGAGGCCTTCATCCAGCAGTGGATTGGCAAATGGCTGTAAATTATATCGCTACAGTCACTATTTGCAAAGGAACATTTCTCATGTTTGCTGCAAAAATACCATCTTTTGCGTGCATGGGGTACATTACTGCTCGCTCTCTCTTGGCAGTGGGTCAAAAGAGGGCTTTGCTAAGTGAGTTTGTTACTCGGTTGTGCACAGGAATGAACATTAGAACAGCCCTGGCTTAATGCAGCTTTGTTCACATATCGTACTGCAATTTTACGCACTCATTAACACAAACAATGACATCAACCTGACGGCTGTGTTTTTGTGTTCTGAATGATTTCAGGTTCCTGCGCATGCAATGCAGGGTGCAAATGCACAAATTGCCAGTGCAGCGTGTGCTGCAAGGGTGGCCACAAAGGCTTCAAGCAGGCAGGTGAGTTAATATTTCGCCATCTCTAATATCCAAGAACAAAAGTGGATTGTGGGGGGATCATATACCTGATAAGATAAATACCGTATAAATTGGGTATATTACAAATTATCCTGTAGGTGTGTACACATAGCTGTCTACTAACTCCTGCATGTGCATATGTAAACACTTATTTGACTCAAAAGACATTACGACACAAAGAACAGCAGAGCTTTGAAAATTGTTCGCGCCGGATCACTCTCATGTCTTCCTTTAAATCTGTGGTTCTTCAGCTATTGTAAGATGAAATTTGCATGAACTCTGCATTATAAAGCAATACATTATTACTCTTCAGCATATAAATGAGACCGTTTCAAGATGCTGGAGAGACCCAGCCAGTATATTTTGTACGTAGGTGGTCATAGGTACAGGGCAAAAAGAAAGATCTTGAGCCTGGACTTGAATAGGGGTTGGGAGTCGAGGACACACATTATTTTTATTGTAACAGCAAAGAATGACTATGGCCAATACCAGCTTTCGTGGTATATAAAATTGGAGTCTTTGGTATGATAATGCATGTGGTAGTGTCATTGACACAGAGGCCTTTTCCCAGGAATACGTTTGAAATGGAAAATACTGCAATATATTTAAGCATATATTTCTTACATATTTGCTTTAAAATTGGCTGCACAAAGTTTGGAGCACAGCTGAGCATTGTCACAATACATTTTAACAGCGATGCATCTGTCGACTGTTTTCAGTGTGGATTGTTCTCATTTGTAAAGGACTGTCATTCTGTCCAGGTTCGTGCTGCTCGTGCTGCCCAGCAGGCTGTGCAAAGTGCACACCGACATGCGTGTGCTCATCTAATGGAACCGCGACATGCAGCTGCTGCCGTTAGCGTTGGCAGCCGAAAGATGCACTCATACTCCGAGGTACGTAACTTCCGCGCATTAACAACTAAAACAAAGTAGCATGAAGGTGTGTCTACTTGACTGGCCATTAACTACGTAATTGTAATCATCATAACTGAGGGTAATTAGTGTCTTCCATGATTTTGATCTTCTCTCACGAAGTCTCGTCTAATGGCTCACATTCTCCCACCAACTGATTTATTTATATGCTTCTCTTCCCTTCTCTTTTGCCTTATGGAATCATCTTTGTCACATGACCTATATCTCCAGTTGATCCGGTAGAAATATATTCTGTATTCCACCTTGCTTATGAAACCGCTCCGTATTTCCTACTTCAAGCCATTATTCATTAACACATCTTCATTTTTATTCTCATCATGCCAGTTTATTCTCCCTGGGCTTCTGTAACACCGCATATCAAATGCATCACTGCAAGCCTCATGAAAGAATTATTGCACATACCTGAAACTGGCAAACGGTGAGAAACTGTTCCTCACCATAAGCAACAGGCAGCACCTGTATATATATAAAACATTGCGTAAAGTGTAAAGGACACGGTCTTAATTCATATCCAGTCCATTAATTTGTAGCCACCAGTGCAGAGTGTAGCCACACTTGACGTTGAGGGTGCCCCACTAGTACACAACGGTAAATGGTTCCCTGTGGTTATTTGTTAGAGCACAGATAGGATTCACGAAGTTCACCCTCCATTCCCTTCGTTGTAAATAATGGTTCTACTGTTATATACTGTAATTGTTGACTTTGTGCTACTGGCTACTCAGTACCGAGGCTGTTGTTCACATGCTACTGCTTATCTCAAGGTTTTGCCATCAGTATTACCAACATTTGGTGACCTGTTGGAGGATGAAATACTGACAAAATTAACTTTTTTTCTGAGGATGATATGGGGCGTCTGTTAACCAGATAAACACTTTCTAGGTGTCCAGACACCCACAATAGATGAACACCTCCAGCAGTGCCATATATGTGACCAGTTTAGGAGCTCTAGCCATCAACACCTTCTGTTTCACCGATACAATGAGTGCCCTTTTACCAGCGTATCATCTGGTTTGGTGTATGCCATAAATGACGTTTCTTTTTTGTTTATTCTCTTTACAGTGGATTTTTGTCCGAAATTAAAACAAGAAACTCCAGCTCCGGTTTGAATTTTAATGTTGGCATCAATTAAAGCTAAGAGTGTCACACTGACAGTTCATATTACTCTTTGTTTTTGGAATTCATTCAGGAATATTATTTAAAGACAGGCTGTATGTTGTTTATTAGCCATGTATATTTTTTATTATTACAGTTGTTATGCAATTATGACTTGAATATTGGAATATGATTCAGATATATTGGCAAACGTTACTGTTGAGTCCATTCTGTTTGTAGTAAAATCACAAGTCATAATGTTCATATATGCACGTTTAATTACAAGATACATCTTTCTAAATACAAATTCACTGATTACAAATTAGATAGAATTGTATGGATACAGCCACTCTTGAGTTTTAACAAATGAACAAAATAAAAAAGTAAAAGGAAAAATAGTCTTTGTAAATGATTCAGACATTAACTGGCACGCCATACATATTGCACATGAATAGATATTTATTGTAGTAGGAAATGTATACATATATGTATTAGTGTGACTGCAATGTATTTCCTCACACTACAGCTGGTGGGTTTCACTTCAACAAACTTAAGAGGGTATTTGGTCTACTCTGCCAACGTTCACAAAACACATTGGAATAGGTGGCACTTTTCCCACTCACTGTGCTACAGTGATATTCATAGGATAAGTCAGGAGAACCACTGGCAATCTGCAGGCAGTGCCTGAACATCCTCTGCACAGGTACGGGCTACTGCAAAGAAACCTCCAGGAAGTGGAAGGGTTATCGACCAGGATCAAAACACGAACTGCATCTGGGTCTGGATCTGCGCGAGGGTCAGGTCAAGGCGTTCCATGTCCTCCTGCCACCAGGCAGTCCCCCAGAGGTACTGAAGTAGCTCGATCTTGACCAGGCTCTGGGTGAAGGAAGTCCCTTCTTCTGGTGAGCCCGATAAATGAGGCAGAGAGAGACATAGAGGACGAGGAGGCTGACAGTGTCCACGGGCACCTGCTGGATCGCCAAAGGGCTGAGGCGGTCATCAGCCAGTTGCGGGAGAACGTGAAGCGCTTTTCTGACAGGCTCTCATTGGAGGTGCGAAAGAGATGGTCCGGCTGCGAGGGGCGCTGCGCCATCGCTTTGGACGGTTGTTGACGGCGGAGGTGCGGAAGGCCTTAGAGACGCGGCGCCGGTTGTGTGGGGAGTCAATGGAGGATTTTATCGACGCGATCGCCACGTTGATGCGGTGCCCACCCTATGACGAAGCCATGGCCGACGAGATGACCCGGACCACCATCTTGGTCAATTTACAGGGCACAGATTGGTGGTTCGAGGATGTTATGAGGCCAGAGTTGAGTCTCCAAGAGGTGGTAGAGCAAGCCGTGGCATGTCAGCATGTGTGGAGACCACGGGGCCGTGGTGGACGAGCGGTGGCGTGCGACTCTGACTGCCAGCAGGAAGGGGGTGAGCGTGAACAGCCGGTGGGGCTAATGGGGGGGGGGCAACTAGCGGCCGTGCAGGCCAACCTAGGCCCGGTCGCCGTCGCTCCGCCCGAGGACCCGCGGCTGGACGCCATCCTGAAGGGGCTGCAAGCGCTACAAGGAAGTCAGCGGGAGATGGATCGCCGCCTGCAGGCGCTGTCCGCACAGATGCAGCGAAGCGCGGGGCAGCGCGTACCGACGCCAACGCTGCAGGACATCGGTCGAGAGATCGACCGCCGCCTGCAGATGCTGATGGCTCGGCCACTGGAGGGAGCGGTGGGTGCTGGGCCGGACCCGGCGGGATGGCGGGGCGGCGACTTGCCGCCAGTAACCTGCTACGGGTGCCGATAACGGGGCCACGTTTGGTGGGATTGCCCAAACGTGGGGTCTGCATAGCCACCGTTAAACCCCAATGCACCCTGGTAAGCGGGAGTACCACAGGCGCGGAGTAACATATCCTGAACCATCGGGCGGCGAGGGGACGTGGCGGGTGAGTTGGGGAGGTGGGGGGGGAGGGATTGGGGCACGGGCCACATCTGGGAACGTTGCTCGCCGGGACCGGGGAGGCCTCCATGATGGTGGAGGGGTGGGTCGGGGGCTGGCGGACCAGGATGCTTCTGGACACGGGGACAACCGTCACCCTCCTCAGTGATGTTCATTGTCGCCACGCGGGAATTCCGCTGCAGCACATGAGGGAGACGGACCGGGATCTGTGCCTGGCGGACAGGTCGGGGCTACAGCTGCAGGGGCAGGTGACGCTGGGGGTGCGGGTGCGAGCAAGCGAGCGTCGACACACCTTCTACGTGGCAACCCATCTGTGCAACGAGTGCGTGCTTGGCACCGACTTGTTGTTGCCCTGGGGTTGGAAGTCTGCGCCGCGACAACCATGGTGCGCGTCACTGTAGTACAGTTCGGGATGTCGGTCTTGCCACGTACTTTTGTGAACCCAGATGAATATTGCAGTATGATGCCGTGCGAAATTGTCATACTGATGCTGATGCTGCTGTGCTATCATTGCTACGTGGAAAAAGCATAGCATCGCATATACTGTTGGTAGAAAAAAAGGAAAAACTGATATGAATAGAATTAAAATCATTTATTGCACTGGGAAGGGATTCTTGGGGTTTTTAATCGAGCCACATGAGAATCTGTGTCACCTTGGCACCGTTACATTCAGGGTTTTAATTTCCTTCATCGCAGGGTCGGGGGGGGGCTGTTTTGCTTAAAAGCTGTTACGAATGAGCAATTGTTGCCCAAGACAGGCCTTTATGCCTGGGGGGGGGGGGATTGTGGAGTTTAAGTAACAACGATGAAACTGCATACAGAGGAGAGGTGGATGGGCTGGCAGTCTGGTGCAAAGACAACAACCTGCCTCTTAACTTTGACAAAATGGAAGAGATGACCATAGACTTCAGGAATGCTCACGCTGCTTACTCACCGCTGGCATTTAACCGTTCCATAGTGGAGACAGAAGCACCAAGTTTTATGGTGTGCACATTGCAGATGACCTCAGATGGTTAGTCAACACTGCATCCCTGGCCAATAAGGTAAAACAGCCTTGCTACTATCTCCGACGACTGAGGAGGGCCAGCCGTTCTCCACCCATCTCCACATTCTACAGGGGAACCATTGAGAATATTCTGACCAGAGGGCGGCGCGGTGGCCCAGTGGTTAGCGCTGTCGCCTCACAGCAAGAAGGTCCCGGGTTCGAGTCTCTCGGCTCGGGTGCCTTTCTGTGTGGAGTTTGCATGCTCTCCCCGTGACCGCGTGGGTTTTCGCCGGGTACTCCGGTTTCCTCCCACAGTCCAAAAGCATGCTCCTGGATAGGTTGATTGGCTCGCAGACTAAAATTGTCCCGCAATGCCCGGCGATGGACCGGCGTCCCGTCGTCGGGTGTATTCCTGCCTTATGCCCTGTGTTTCCGGGATAGGCTCCGGCTCACCGTGACCCTATATAGGATTAAGCGGTTTCAGATAATGAGATGAGATGAGATTCATATGTAGACTTACACAACAAAAGATGACTCGACACAGGCATAGTACCCACATATATAAAGGAGCAACAGGCACTACACAACATACTGCGCCTGAGGATGCCTCTAACGTGTGAGGTGAAACGTCGCGAGGAGAGGAGAGGGAGCCATCGACGCGGCTGTCTGGAGAGCAGCTATTCGAAGCAATCATCAATATTCACTACAGTTTTTCTCGTCAGTGTAGTCACCACAGTCATCAGTTCCATCACAGAGAAACGTATTATTCACACAGTTCCCATTCTGACAGCACAATTGGTCAGAGCTGCACTGGCAGTTCATCTCATCGCTGTGATCCTCAGTCTGAATTCCCATTGCAGATGAAGGATAGTGGAACACAGTCTATTGCTACAACGGTAGTAACCCTCTGTGCAGTCTGGATAGATTACAAAACAAGGGTAAGGATGTATTATAATAATTACACTTCTAGAGCGCTTTCACCCGAAGGTCACAAAGCACTGCACAAAGCTGCGGTGAAAACGGCATGTCAGCAATAACAATGACATAAGAACAGTAAATCAGCAACAATAACGTTTTTGTAGTTTTTTAAAATACAAATCTGAGATATGGAGAGATCGGCATGTCAACAACAGCATCAGGACAGTTCAACTGAAAGTAATATAGTGGCAATAAAGTATAGGACATAAAATAAGCAATAAACATGTTTCAACAAATAAGGAATAAATGTTCCCAAGCAGGCTCAGGTCGGCGAGCCATCATCCCGGCACGACAACAGTGAGCCGCATTAACAGTCCTAGTCAGAGGACTTGAAACCCCGTCGGAACAAGTGAGTCTTGATATGAGATTTGAAGATGCCCAAGGACTCAACTGATGGAATCTCCAATGGAAAGGCATTCCAGAGTCTGGAAGCAGCGCGTGAGAAGGCTCTGTCACCCATCGAATAGAGGTGCGACTTGGGCACATGCAGCAAGCACGTGCTGGAGGATCAGAGTGATCGGGTTGAGGAGGGTGCCTGAAGTAGGTCACGGATGTATGTTGGAGCAGCGCCAGTGAGAGCCTTGTAGGTGAGAAGGACTTTATCAGTGAGGACGCATGCTGAAAAGCCGCTTCGCAAACCGACAGTTGACAACTTTTGAGTGTTTCGCAGAAGTGTCTCATCTCATCTCATTATCTGAAACCGCTTAATCCTATATAGGGTCACGGTGAGCCAGAGCCTATCCCGGAAACACAGGGCGCAAGGCAGGAATACACCCGACGACGGGACGCCGGTCCATCGCCGGGCATTGCGGGACAATTTTAGTCTGCGAGCCAATCAACCTATCCAGGAGCATGCTTTTGGACTGTGGGAGGAAACCGGAGTACCCGGCGAAAACCCACGCGGACACGGGGAGAGCATGCAAACTCCACACAGAAAGGCACCGGAGCCGAGAGACTCGAACCCGGGACCTTCTTGCTGTGAGGCGTCAGCGCTAACCACTGGGCCACCGCGCCACCCTATATTTATATTACTTTTAAATATTATAATTCTTAATTGTTTCTTTAACCATTATCATTGCGCAAAAAACATTGGGGCCTTCTTAACTGTATTTGCGAGTGAGGCCTCCCGAGTGTTTCTGCTCTCGCTCCAGCGCCTAATATTCTGTGGCGTCAAGTCTCACGTGTGACAGGCTGGGTGCGTGTGAGAGGCGGCCAGTTGGAGTGATGTGACGGATTAATGGGTAACAAAGTTGGCAGTTGCGCGTGCGGGTATGCGAAAATGCATATAAACACCTGAATGTGAGCGCTAGGCAGAAATGTGAGGAGGAGGCCATGGAGTATATGATCCATCAGGATAGCGCTAGATAGCGCGCTGACCGCAAGGCAGCTATAAGTCGATGTGCCGGCGTTACCTCGGGCACGGACGTTCTGCTGTGTTATTAAACAAAGCATGGAAAACTCGAGAAGGCCTCTGCTCATCTAGCGCCCCTGAGCGAGTGTGGATAATGTCAGGCTGCCGCTACAAGCCGTGAGAAGCCGCGCCATGTGGTCGCCCACGCACCTCGGTACCCGGGGGTCTGCGGAGAAGCTATGAGTTCGGCTGTTATAAGAGTGTTCTCCATTCAGGCACCACAGCTTGGTGTCATAATTTGGGATGCGGACTCACGTCGGAGACTGCAGCAAGCGGGTGTGAGAGCAACTGCAGCGACTGTATCGGTGGTGACTGCGGCGGGGGGCTCCTGCATCGGCGTGAGGCGGCTGGAGAGCGAGCCAGGTGAGGAGTCCACCAGCACGGCGAGCGGGGCTGAGGAGTCCACCAGCGGCGGCTGCATTGCTGGTGCGGCGGGCCGTGAAGTGGTTTTGGATGGCGCCATTGCCCGCGCGGCCGCGGCGTGGTGTGGCACGAGGATGTGGGGCAGTGGAGAGCGTCTCAGTGGAGGCAACGCGGAGTGCAGCATGGCGTACTATGAGGCGATAGCGAACGGCGCGGTGCGAGGTATGAGGCAGCGGGCGGAGCGGTGGAGACGACGCAGTGCTGCGCGCGCCGTGGCTCCGTGCTGCAGAGTGCAACTGCACCGTGGCTGGAGGCATTTTTGGAGCACGGAGTCAGAGCTGGAGGAAGTGTCTGGGGTGAAGGAAGTCTGGGCATCGCTGCTTAGACTGCTGCCCCCGCGACCCGGCATCGGATAAAGCGGATGAAGATGGATGGATGGATGGAGTCAGAGCTGTGTCAGGCTGGCCAAAGGCCAGCCGCGTGACTCGGGAAGTCGCCATCTAGGTGGCGCAGAGCGTACGGGCGCGGTGCCCCACCCGTTTGTGGGGGGGGGCGGAGCCAATGCCGCCTGGTTGCGGGGTGGAGCCATCAGTGGGTGGTTCCCCAGGAGGATGGGCCGTCAGGCGGCGGTCCCTCGAGGAGGAACTGACAAGAGGCGGTCCGAGGAGCGCTGGGAAGCCAGGAGGCGAGCCGCTGGGCTGTGTTGGCAAGGTGCGACACAGCGGGCAAGCGGTGGAGATGACGCGATGTGGCGGGGTGGCGCACCCCACTGCTCCGACCAGCGAAGATGATTGTGAGTGTGTGAGGCAGTGCCCTGGAAAGTGTGCGATCGACTGTCAGCGGTGGTGGTGAGTTGTGTGAGTGACCATCAGAGGTGGTGCTCTGGCAAGTGTGCGATTGACTGTTAGAGGTGGTGGTGAATTGTGTGAGGGACCATCACAGGTGATAGTGACTGTGTAGAGGACGGTCAGAGGTGGTGACAAGCTATGTGCGGGTACCAAGCTGTGTGTAGGTACCGGCAGGGATACCGCAGGAGAGGGGTGTATGTGTCCGAGAGTGTCCCCCCGGCCATGTGAAGCCCCGGGAGCGGCGTAGGTGCTGGTAGGGATACTGCGGAAGAGGGGTGTGTAGGGGGGGCCCTAGAGTACCCCCCTGGCCATGTGAAACCCCGGGAGCAGTGTAGGTACTGGTAGGGAGACCGCGGGAGAGGGGTGTGTGTGGGGAGCCCTAGAGTGCCCCTCGGCCATGTGAAACCTAGGAGCGGCGTAGGTACTGGGAGAGAGTACGGTGGTGTGTGCCAGAGAGAGAGTACAGTGATGTATACTGGAGAGAGAGAGAGAGTACGGTGGTGTGTACCGGAGAGAAAGTATGGTGGAGTGTACTGGAGAGAGAGCGTATGGTAGTGTGTACCAGAGGGAGAGAGTACGGTGGTGTGTACCGGAGAGAGAAACTGTACGGTGGTGTGTACCAGACAGAGAGTGCGGTGGTGTGTACCCGAGAGAGTGTACAGTGGTGTGTACCAGAGAGAGAGAGTACTAGTCTGTGGCATGGCGTGAGTCTAGGTGCGACGGCAGCGAAAGGTCCGAGGGAACTTTCTCCACTGGAGGGGTGTGTGGTGTCCAACCTCGCGCGTGAAAGGCTGGGTGTGTGCGAGAGGCGGCCAGTTGGGGTTGTGACACCACGACTTCGACTCGGGGCTAGTGACGGCTTAGAGCGGTAACACCACGGCGAAGATCAGCACCCACTCCGCAAGAGACCAGCCAGCGAGCACGGATGAGCGGAGACTTTTTGATTTCAGATGTTTTATTGAAACAAGCAGTGCACGGGGCCGGAGTAGCAGCACACAACGAGTTGCTACATTGTGACGCTCCATTCTCCTCCTCGTTTCCCCAGGAGACCCTCCCCGCCCCTCAAACCCCCCGCTTATATCCCCGCGACCCCTTCTAGCAAGTTCTAACTGACGTCAACCTTCTACCGTAAAAGTCCCCCCTCCCCTATTCTTGAACTCTGCAATTCCCCCCCCCCCCC
>JAZEWT010000002.1:11634544-11648450 GCA_036362905.1 Mordacia mordax
CAGTGCCGTCGAGGCGCCGCCACAACGGCAGCCCCCCATCGCTGACGGCTCCCAGCGGCCTCCGGTACCACGCGTGCTCCGCGCACATGCGCGGCCCGCCGAGTAACGCCAGGCCGGCCTGGCACGGCCTGCTGAGCCTGCCGCAGCTTCGACTCCTCCCGTCTTTGCTGCACGCCGAGCCGTGCCGCCATTCTCCTACGACTCCTTCCTGCGGCTCCCTCTCGCTGCCGCCGCACTCTCCCGCGCCGCCATTCTCCTGCGCCTCTTCCCCTGCGGCTCCTTCACGTCGCAGCCGCACTCCGAGCCGCGCCGCCATTCTCCTGTGACTCACCTCCACGGCTCGCTCTCACCGCCCCTCCCTCCGGCCTGCGCCGCTTGTTCCACTGCTGGCTTGCTGACATCCTCACTCTGCTCGCTGGCTCCGCCACTAGACTCCTCGCCGCTCTCCCAGCCGCCACTCGCCGCAGCCTCCAGCGTGAGTCCGCATCCTCACTGCTGACACCAACTGTGACACCACGTCTTGGACTCCGGGCTTGTGATGGCTTACAGCGGCAACACCACGGCCTAGGATCAGCACCCACTCCGCGATACATCAGACGGGCGAGCATGGATGAGCAGAGACTTCTTGATTTTAGATGCTTTATTGAGCCCAGCAGTGCACGGGGCTGGAGTAGTGGCACACGACGAGCTCCTACATCGTGACGCTTTCTCCTACTCCTCGTTCCCCGAGAAGACTCTCTCCGCCCCTCCAACCCCCCGTTTATATTCCCGCGGCCCCTTCTAGCGAGTTCTAACCGACGTCACCCTTCTACCGTAAAAAAATACCCCCCCCCCGCAGTCCGTGCTGCTCGTCCCCCCACGTGGCGTTGGTCCCCCCTCTACAGTACAAGTCTCTGCAGACTGTGCTGCTCGTCCCCCACATGGCGTTGGTCTCCCCTCTACAGTACTAGTCCCCCCTCCCCTATTCCTTAACTCTGCACAGTCTTTAAATACAGCCTATAGTATATGATTAAGTCAGTCAATATCCTGGTTATGTGTCTATGAGGTCTGTTCATGTAATCGCATAACATTATACATAAAGTATTTCAATAAAGTCTGTGGTGAATTATTCAGTCAATATTCTAACTACATATGATCTATAATGATGTAGGTTTTCACGGCTCGATGCATGCTGATTGCTTCGAAAAGCTGCTCTCTTGGGACAGCCGCGACGTTTCGCCTCACACGTTAGAGGCATCCTCAGGCGCAGTGTGTGTAGTTCCTGTTGCTCCTTTATATATGTGGGTACTATGCATGTGTCGAGTCATCTTTTATTGTGTAAGTCTACATCTGAATCACCTTAACATTAATTTCCTCATCGTATTCCCACCCCCAGAACTGCGATAACCCCCTCCCTGCTTTGTCTGTGGCTAGTCCCCTAATTTGCATCTCATGAAAAGAAACCCCTCACATACCTAGGCGATCCCCTTCTGATGTCCACACGCAATAGTTCTATATCTATGCATTCCTGACTTCAATAATTGGCCTCCAGGATTGGCTGAGCTTTATATTTATTTCTTGTTTTCGGTTCATGATGCTTTTAGTCTTCTGATCTCAATTGCTTCACGAATTAATCTTGGACCTTTCATGGCGGATGGCTGCTAGTATTCGTATTTTATCAAAATCGATTCTATGTTGTTTACACTATGTGCTGCTGTTGCTGATTTATCCGTGTGTCGCAAACGTACTGCTTTCTCGTGTTCTTTTATTCTTGTAGCTATTGTTCTTCCTGTTTGTCCGATATATACTTCCTCAAAGTTTCTGCAAGGGATGCAATATACGCCTTCTGTCTGTAACGGTAGTCGGTCTCTAGGTGATTTGAGTACGTCTTGTATCTTCTGGTGGGTTGTGAAGACTGTTTTTATTTTATATTTTTCTAGGTATTTGCTCATTTTGTCTGTGGTGCCTTTCACATACGGCAGGAAAGCGCGGGTCTTGATATCTTCCTCATTTTCTTGCTGTTTCTGTCTACGTTCTCTTGTTATAACACGTTGGATTTCTGTTTTTGTGCATCCATTGCTCGCTAGTGCTTGTTGTAGATGTTGTAGCTCATCTCTTAGATGTTGTTTGTCTGAAATCGTTTTTGACCAGTGGACTAATTTCATATTAGTTTATTCCTTGCCAAAGAAATCATGAGCATTATATTTTCGCTAAACTGATGTTTCTTAACTACAGTCCTTGTAAACCCCTCATCCACTCACAATCTACCTTTTGTAATTACAAATATATTTTTTATGTTTGCAAATATACAGTCAAACACTGTATCCACCTGATAGTTGGTAATAATAGAAGTCTGGACCGTGTGGGATATAATCGGCTGAAAGGAACTCTTGTGAAATGTAGAGATGGAAATATTATTTTATATTCATAACTTAATTGGTGTTATAAATTATTATTTAGCAATCTCCCATATCCAGGGTGGCACACATCTTCACACACATACACATGTTTAATAAATACATTGACAGTGAGGATGACATGCAAAGACCAGACATTAATCGATGACTTTCGTGGATATAGATTTGGATGTCATCAGCATAGCAATGGTAGCTGAGATTGAGGCTGCGCAGGATATGGCCAAGAGGTTGTAGGTAGATGCTGAAGAGGAGTGGGCCGCGAACTGAACCCTAAGGAACTCCAGACAAAACAGAATGAATGTCTGAGTTTTGTCTTCCGAGGCTGACGAACTGCTTCCGGTCGGAGAGGTAGGAGCTCAGCCAATGCAGGGCACAGCCAGAGACCCCTATACCTTTCAGTCACTCAAGTATGATCGCGTGGTCAGTCGTATCAAAGGCAGCATTCAGGTGCAGGAGTACAAGAATACTGGTCCAGCCTTCATCAGCAGCGACAATTAGGTCATTAACTACTTTGACCAGAGCAGTTCATTACTATGACCGAATCTGAACCCAGAAGTCATTGTTAAGAACGTGTTTCTGGAGTTGTGTGGCTACTGCACGTTCCAGGACCTTAGAGAGGAATGGTAGATGTGATATGGGGTGAAAATTATCAGGGATGTTGCAATCGAAGCCAGGTTTTTTTAAGCAAAGGGGTAAGTGCGGCACATTTGAATACTGAGAGAATGATGCCAGAGCAAAGTGAGTTATTAAAGAAGTGACGAACATGGCAAGGGATTTGAAATTTGCCCGGATGATTGTAGATGTGAAGGAGTCCAGGGAGCAGTTTGTGGGCCAATATCTGGTAACTAAAGAAGAGACATCGGATTTCGTTAATTCGGAAAATTCCAAGAGTTTTGAGGTCAAGGTAGGTGGAGGAACATTTGTTGATGGTTGAGGTTGGATAGAGATACGTTGAGCTTCAGTTTTTTTCTGAGAAAACTGAATTAACTGATTCGCCTGATCTTTATTAGTGAAGACAGGTGAGGGCAAGTGACTGGTTGGGCGAAGGAGCCGAGTCATGGACGAGAAAAGAATCTTGGGCTTGTTGCAAATATCAGCCAGACTGCTGGAAAAATTGTTGGTACGGGCACAGTCAAGTGCCTTCCAGTATCGGAGGAGCCGTTCCTTAAAGGTTTGAGCATGAACGGTGAGGCCAGATTTTCTCCAAATCCGTTCGGCCCTGCAGGCATTCGTCTTGAGATCTTGGAGTTCAGCATTAAACCAGGGGGGATGGTTGTCCGCCTGAGAAATAGCGTGATTTTAATGAGTCCAAATCATCCCGTATACTTGATAGCACGTTCTTGAAAGTTTCTGCTGTCGCATCAGAGGCCAAGTGAGCCGTTGCGGAGAGTGATGTACTGTTGATTGCTGCGGTGAATATGTCTGGATTGACTTTGGTCAAGATGCAATACGTGGCCAAGATGCAGCTCTATCATATTTGACTAACATAACAGGCTTGTACAACAATCATACTATATTGCTTCAAAATCTGTGCTGATTGGATAGCCACGCACCGTCTCGTGCAGAGGGAAGTTGGCAAGTGGGTGAACGGCATCCAGGTGGGGACGTTAGGGGCACAGAAGGGGGGGTCCGTGTTGGGGGGTGGACTTCGGGAGCAGCGTGCGCTGCGAGGGACATGGGTGGGGGAGATTGGTTGGCTTTTCAGAGGGCAAAGTATCCTAGGGGTTGTTAAGTACAAAAGTGGGGAGCACCCACTGGGGTGGGGACGTGGAAACGATAGGTGTAGCAGGGGGAATGTTAGGGGTAATGGAGGATCCGTCATTGAACGAGGTCAGAATGTCACAAAAGGATCTAGTACTTTAACTGACTACCTTGTATTCCCATTGCTGATGTTCATATACGAGACCAGGTATTTAAAGACGGAGTTGAAGTAGGTCTGGCCCAGGACAGGTTCGGGTATCACTTTCTGCCAGAGGTAAATATAATTAATCTGAGACAGTCCGGTACAGCGTACGGGTTAGAAAGTGGCCGAAGCATTCAGTAAAGTAAATAATAATAATTTCTGCGCTTCTAGAACGATTTTCACCTGAGGGTCACAAAGGCATGTCAGCAACAACAACGACATATGAACGCCAGATCAACAACATTAACATTTTTTGTTACAAATGTGGAAATGGGGTTTGCGATACGACCGTACCTGCGGAAACTCTGCATCCTTCGGAGTCGGATTTACTACCAAGTATATCGGCATTCTGTCCGCGATTTGTACGGCAATATTGCAAGTCGGCTAAGTGGCCTTTTGTGCGAAAAGTTTTCCCCATTAAATCCGGCCCGTTGTTACGATGGAGACTCCCGTTGTTGGTGTGCCAGACGCAGAGAGAGTGCGTGCACCCGTTGTGGAGACAGTACATGCGTCCGTTATGAAGATAGTACTACTGGGAGTACGTGCGCATACGTCGGAGAGAGAGGAGCGTGAGCCGAGGCCCGGCCCGTCGGTCCAGGTTACATATGGGAAATGCCTCACAACGACCCACTCGACAACGTCAGCGCAAACATTGGGATCGCGGGAAGAGGAGCCGATGCCTTCAGCTTCGGAGGTTCCCGCGATCCATGACACCTCCAACAAGGGAGGCAAAAGGAGAGAAACGCTCTTATCTTTGGTATCCCAAAAGAGCAGCTCTTCTGAGCCATTCCCATACATCGAGCCATGAAAACGTCAATACGTCATAATAATTGCATTTATAGAGTGCTTTTCACCCGAGGGTCACAAAGCGCTGCAGAGAGCTGTGGAGGGAACAATGTCAAAAACAACGACAATGAGAATAGACAACTATAACAACGTTTTTGGGGTTTTTCTTTTTACAATTCAGAGCTGTGGAAAAAACGGCATGTCAACAACAACATCAGGATGGTTCAACTGAAAGGCAAGTAGTAGCAATAAATTATGGGACGTAAAGTAAGCGGGAAAAAAATAATTCTTATTCAGCAAACAAGGAAGGAATAAATGCTCCCGAGCAGGCGCAGATCGGCAAAAATCCATCATCCCGGCATGACAACATTGAGCCGCATCAAGAGTCCTAGTCACTTGTTCCGTAAGGCTTTTAAGCCTTACAGCTTTCAAGCCTTACGGAACAAGTGAGTCTCGAGACGGGATTTGAAGATGCCCAGGGGCTCAGCTAACCGAATCTCCAATCGAAGGGCATTCCAAAATCTGAGAGCACCGTGCGATTTGGGCACATGCAGCAAGCCAGTATTGGAAGATTGAAGTTGTGTTGAGGCGGGTACCTGAAGTAGGTCACGGATGTATGTTGGAGCAGCGCCAGTGAGAACCTTGTAGGTGAGAAGGAGGATCTTGAATTCAATCCTGTATCTACCGGTAACCAGTGGAGAGACAACAGTACTGGGGATATGTGATCATGGATAGGTTTGCAAGTGAGGACTCTAGCAGCTGCATTCTGCAAACGTTGGAGACGATTAGATATGCAAGGGTGTCAAGGAGCAGTGCATTGCAGTGATCGATTTATGAGGAGATGAAGATGTGTATTAGCTTTTCAGCATCAGCGGGTGACAGGATGTTGCGCAGTCTGGCTATATTTCTGAGATAGAAATAGGCTACCTACGTCACCTTGTTAATGTGTATCTTGAAGCTGAGTGAAAAATCAAGAGTCACACCTAGACTCTGGACTGTATTAGCAACTTCAATGGTCTAGTCGTCAAGCATCAGTTGGATAGGTTCAGCCTTGGACAATTAGTGCAGGGTTCCAACAAGCAAAACTGTTGTTTTGCTTGTTGGACAGTGAGGACGACATGCCAAGACCAGACGCATTGCTAGATGGCTTTGTGTGGATATGGATTTGGATGTCATCGGCATAGCAATGGTAGCTGAGATTGAGGCTGCGCAGGATATGGCCAAGTGGTTGTATGTAGATGCTGAAGAGGAGTGGGCCGAGAACCCTGAAGAACTACACACAAAACAGGATGGATCTCTGAGTTTTATCCTCCGAAGCTGATGAACTGCTTCTGGTTGGAGGAGTAGGAGCTCAGCCAATGCAGGGCCCTGCCAGAGACCCCTATACCCTCCAGTCGCTCAAGTAAGATCGGGTGGTCAACGTTATCAAAGGCAGTGCTCAGGTCCAGGGCAAGAATACTTGGCAAGCCTTCATCAGCAGTGACGAGTAGGTCATCAACTACTTTTACCAGAGCAGTTTCAGTACTATGGCTGATTTTGAACCACGATTGAAGGGATCGAGGAGGTCATTATTGAGAACGTGTTTCTGGAGGTGCGTGGCTATGGCACGTTCAAAGACTTTAGAGAGGAATGGTAGATTTGAGATGGGGTGATAATTATTAGTGATGTTGCAATCGAGGCCAGGTTTTTTTTTTAAGCTGGGGGGTTAACTGTGGCACATTTTAATAGGGGGGGAACGATACCAGAGCTAAGTGAGTTATAAGAGAGATTAATGACGGAACGTGTTAAAGGATTTTAAATTTGCCCGGATGATTTTATATGGGAAAGGATCCAGGGAACAATTTGTGGGCTGAGATCTGGTAAACAAAAGAAGAAAAAAGCTGAGCTGACTGCCTTTTGGCAACATCTGGCTAACACTGACAATCAGGCTCAAAAGAAAGCCATGTCTGGTGTAGGCCAATCAGTTTGAAGGACAATGGTTACTATCAAAGCTTTTTGTTTGCATTTATTGCAACAAGTATGTGAGGCTTTTGCAAACTAGACACTTTGTGAAGGGTGTCTTTTTTTGGTGTTATAAGATCTTAACGCCTGAATAATTGCCAATTAACGGTAAAAACCTTTTTTATATTTTTTTTACAAATATAAATTTAAGTTAGTGTTAAACTAGGGGTGAGGTCAAATTCAGTTAAAGTGGCTGAAACAAACAAATGAATACAATGGAAGACACATAATATCACATAGCCTGACATAGTTAACAATCGACACGGCTATCCCTGAAAGAGAAGATTTTCAAAGTTTTCATTTTATTACAAATATGCCAAAAATGCAATGACTAGTCTGACGAGTTACAATTCATAAAAATAGAATGGCCGGGGAGTGTATTATTGCATGCCACATGTATAATTGCATGCCGCATGTATAGTCAATTCAGGAAAATCAACCCAAAGTCTTTCTCCACTGATGATTGAGATGAAATCAGCTCATGTGCAGGAATCAGATGGTGTTGTTTTCTGAGATCGGCTTTCATTCAGCTGAGGATAAATTGAGGCTGATGAATATAAAGGCAAACAAGTTTATGTTAAGAACCGGAAAAGAGGCGATTGTCTGTATCTCACATAAAGATGTTATTGCTGTTTAAAGAATTGATTTAGTGCATTTAGTGCGTTAAGTTAGGTGGGTGTGAAAAGTATAGGTTGCTTAGGATTTTTCATTACACGTGTACTTTCATTTTTTTAAAGTTTCCCTGTCTATTGGCTGCCTGCTGTAAATGTGTCCCATTTATGCCTACACCCTAACGAGTATTCAGTGGACCTTGACCGTGGCAGGTAATGTCTAATTTGAAGCACACGTGCATAAAAACACCAATTTATGTAGTCGTTGAAGTGGCTTAGTTGGGGAATGACTCGGCCGCGCATCTCTTAGGTCGATCAAAAATTTCACCATAGATTTAGAACTGTGACCAGGAAATGAAAATTGTCCCATGGTTGCATGAAAACCCCTTTTACTCTGACTAGGCACACTGTGATGGCCATGAGAATCAGTGATCAGAGCAATTAGGCTGTGCAGAGATACTGGGTTCAAATTCAAGTTTTAGCTGCCTGGTTAGAGAGTTCTCAAGTGCAGTGGGTTGATGGCATCAGCCACTAATAATTACAACCCCCTTGAATAACGCAGCCACTCAGCTGAATGGAAAGCTTGATGTATGAGTCAGACAGCCACTTGACATTGTACGTAAGTCAAAGAATGACATTAAGTTTAAAGGAGGGCATTGATAAATATGCTCACACTATCACACTATCTGGTAAAAGTAGTTGATGACCTACTCATCGCTGCTGATGAAGCTTGCCAAGTATTCTTGTCCTCCTGGACCTGAGTGCTGCCTTTGATACCGTTTAACACCCGATTTTACTTGAGCGACTGGAGAGTGTAGGGGTTGTAATGATGTAGGTTTTCACGGCTCGATGCATGCTGATTGCTTCGAAAAGCTGCTCTCTTGGGACAGCCGCGACGTTTCGCCTCACACGTTAGAGGCATCCTCAGGCGCAGTGTGTGTAGTTCCTGTTGCTCCTTTATATATGTGGGTACTATGCATGTGTCCTTTGTTATGTGAGTCCGCCTCTGAGTCACCTTGGCGCTAATTTCCTTATTCCATTTCCTCCCCCAGAACTGTGATTACCCCCTCCCCGCATTAGCTGAGCTCCTACCTCTCCGACCGGAAGCAGTTTGTCAGCCTTGGAGGACAAACCTCGGAGATCTATCCTGTTTTGTCTAGAGTTCCTCAGGGTTCAGTTCTCAGCCCACTCCTCTTCAGCATCTACATACAACCAGTGTGCCATATCCTGCACAGCCTCAACCTCAGCTACCATTGCGATGCTGATGACATCCAAATCTATATCCACGCAAAGTCATCCATCCATGCATCTGGTCTTTGCATGTCATCCTCACTGTCAATTGTGAAGGCCTGGCTCAATTCAAATGTTCTGAAACTAAATGGTGACAAAACAGAAGTTTTGTTTGTCAGAACCCCGCACTAACTGTCCAAGACTGAACCTATACAATTGATGCTTGACGACCACACCATTGAAGTTGTTAAGGCAGTCCGGAGTCCCGGTGTGACTTTTGATTCCTCACTTACCTTCGAGACACACATCAACAAAGGTGGCCTATTTCCATCTCAGAAATATAGCCAGACTTCGCAACATCTTCACGAATCGACTACTGCAATGCACTGCTCCCTGGCACCCCTGCCTACCTTATCAATCATCTCCAACGAGTGCAGAATGCGGCTGTTAGAGTCCTCACTCGCACACCCATCCACAATGACATATCCACTGGTTACCGGTAGATACAGGATTTAATTCAAGAACCTCCTTCTCACCTACAATGCTCTCACTGGCGCTACTCCGACATACATCCGTGATCTACTTCAGGCACCCTCCTCAACACAACTTCAATCCTCCAATATGGGCTTGCTGCAAGTGCCGAGGTTGTACCTCCATTCCATGGGTGACAGAACCTTCTTGCGCATTGCTCCCAGACTTTGGAATGCCCTTCCGTTGGAGATTCGATCATCGGAGTCCTTGGGCATCTTCAAATATCGTCTCAAGACTCACTTCTGGGCGGCGCGGTGGCGCAGTGGTTAGCGCTGACGCCTCACAGCAAGAAGGTCCCGGGTTCGAGTCTCTCGGCTCCGGTGCCTTTCTGTGTGGAGTTTGCATGCTCTCCCCGTGTCCGCGTGGGTTTTCGCCGGGTACTCCGGTTTCCTCCCACAGTCCAAAAGCATGCTCCTGGATAGGTTGATTGGCTCGCAGACTAAAATTGTCCCACAATGCCTGACGATGGACCGGCGTCCCTTCGTCGGGTGTATTCCTGCCTTACGCCCTGTGTTTCCGGGATAGGCTCCGGCTTCACCGTGACCCTATATAGGATTAAGCGGCTTCAGATAATGAGATGAGATGAGACTCACTTCTTCCCTAAGGCTTTCAAGCCTCCAAGCTAGGTCTGTTGATGCGGCTCAGTGTTGTCGTGCCGTGATGATGGCTCTCTTCTGACCTACGCCTGCTCGGGAACATTTATTCCTTCCTTGTTTGTGAAAAATTATGTATATTTATATCTATTTTATTATCGCTTATGTTTATGTCCTATAATTTATTGCCATTTGACTTTCAGTTGAAATGTCCTGATGTTCTTGACATGCCGTTGTTCTCTCCACAGCTCGGATTTCTTAAAAAAAAATCCAAAAAGAAATACCAAAAACGTTATTGTTGCTGATTGATGTTCTTATCTCGTTGCTAATGTGCCGTTCTCTCCGCAGTTCTGTGCAGCGCTTTGTGACCCTCGGGTGAAAAGCACTCCAGAAATATCTTGATTAAAAAACGCTTGGCTTCATAAATGGCTGTGCAAGTTTATTGAGTTGTCATAATGTGGAAATGTAAAGCCCACACGTTTATAAACCCAAAATATCATACGTTTATGCATAACTGAACAGTTTAGCTTGTGCAAAGGAGAACTTTAGTTTGCCCAACTTTTATCTGGAGAATTTGCTAAATAAGGAAATGTGTAAGTGTGCGTTAACTGCATAGTGATGGCAAAAAAGTGGAGACCCAAAGGGGCTACGTAGTTTGGGGAGGCCCTATCTAGCAGTGGGTTAAGAAAACTCTGCACAAGTACACGTTTACTTGACAGCTGCCAGATGAGTGTTAAATTTAGGGTTAAGATCAGAGTTATGGTAAAGGTAAGGGCTACGGTTAAAAAATATTCATTATTATTTACTGTCTTTCAATTGTTGCTTTTACATATGACATTTACTGTAGCCCGTTGCTGCTTTCAAAAAGTTGTCCACTTTATTCTGATTTTCATGTCAAATCATTGACCGGGAAATATGTGTCCGGTAATGTGGTCATGTACTGTATTACAATTTTGCAGCCTTTTATCACTAGATACCTGCATTAAGACTTGCCGTGGTGGTTGATACATTGTATAGAGTAAAGACGATATTGTCTGAAAAAACTGAATGTCGCAAAAATTTATACAAAATGTCTTTACCATGAGCAGTCCTAAAATTAAGTTTCACACCACATTGATTTAAAAAAACGCCATAATTAAACCAAATTTAAAAAAATGTTTAGCAGCGGTATGGTATAATGTGTAACCTTAAAAATCTCCAGAAATACTTTGTCATTCAAGCTTTAATGTGTTTAAATCACCTCAAATATGTGGATATTAAAATTTTTATCATAAAACAACACGATGTAGTTTCACCATTATTTTATTATGACATTTTTAAATCGTTAAAATACAATAATTGTTTATTAGAAAAGCCATATAAATAGCAGATTGAAGTTTTCACCTAGAATATAGTTCATGTGGCTTCCAGCGATGTACAAATAAATCAGTTATATACAACAAAATCCGATTAAACAAAGTCACACGTGAAATTAATTTAATGCTGACATTTGTTTGTGGTATGTGTTTTTGTAATTTAGTATAGTCACCACAACAACAAAATTTTAACACCTAAAAGACATTAAACTACAAGTGGAGATTTGCATTGTAAGGTGCTTATACACCTCAGCAGCCCGACTGAAGTCTGGGCAGGGGCACCCCCAGTGGCAGCTAATAGCAAAAAGTGAACGCTGCACTGACCGACAAAATTGGTATGTCTGCCAGTACAGTTTCGACGTGGTATTATCTAGTTCAGTAAATTGTGCGTAACTTATCAAGTTGGACACAGTTTGACCATAACTTTCTAAAAATCTGAGTAAATATGCAAGTAGTAGGAATACATGTTTTATAAACTCAATCATGAGAATTGCAAAACCAATTGGTATTTGATTCAGGGTTAAATAGTTTGGTGTTTATGTATGTAGTAGTATGATTGATGTTCATATCAAAACCTTCTTTAAACACACATGCATGTATTTCACTTAAGGAAACAAGATAAATGTTACAACTCCATTAGGAATATGGTTATGGAACGAATAGAAAAGGTTTTTACCATATCTGGCAATTATACATGTGTTAAGCAGACGCCTTTCACAAAGTGTCTAGTTTGCAAAAGCCACACATAATTGTGGCAAAATATGCAAACAGGAAGCTTTGATAATATATGCATTGTCTTTCAAACTGATTGGCCTACACCAGACATGGCTCTCTTTTGAGCCTAATTGTCAGTGTTAGTCAGATGTTGCCAAAAGGCAGTCAGCTCAGGACAATGCAATGTGTTATCAGAGCTTCCTGTTTGCATATTTTGCCACAAGTATGTGTGGCTTTTGCAAACGAGACACTTTGTGAAAGGTGGCTGTTTTGGTGTTTTAAGATCTTAACACATGTATAATTGACAGAAATGGTAAAAACCTTTTCTATTCGTTACATATGTACATTGGCAAAAAGTACCCATAGCTTAAACATGATTATAGAAGTTGTTGCCGTCTTACTCCCACATTCGTCTTCGGAAGTTTCTCCTGCAGGTATACTTGTAACTGTCCAGGTGAAGAAGTTATAAAATTGCAATTAATATAAATGTCCAGTAGAGTCAAGTAAAATGTTTCAATCATTAGCCACTACAAAGAAATCAAAGATGAAAAGACTGCATCTTACCGCATTCGTTAGTGCAATGTCAGTCATCCATGACTCATAAACAATCTTTACTCTGAAATTATACTTTCCTGTAAAATATAAATTACAAAAGTATATGAACATAACATACATTTTTAAAAATCGGGAAACTGTATAATAGATTATGATGAGACATGAATGGGATTTACCGACGTACCTGGTATGCATAAATTTGAAGCTTCATCTGAGCCATCCTTACAATCCATGTTGCCATCACAAACAAAAACAATTGGCACGCATCCACCACCTTTGCAAAGGAAGTCCCCATCAATGCACGCTGTAGGGCAATAACACCACACTGAGTCAATTTTAAATCAAGGTTTGTTCGTTGATATTATATGGTTGGTACCTCTAACATTAAAACTTTGGGCAAACAAACTTACTGCTGTTTTTATTTATCTGAAAAGACCCCACAGTCATTGACTCCATCACAGCAGCTCTCTATTGCCAGGCAGGTCCCATTACCACAAGGAAGCTGCTGGTCAGGACGGCACTGGCAGTTTGGAATCTCATCACTTTGGTCACCACAATAAGGCTGGCCATTGCAGTAAAAACGTCCAGGGATGCGTTGCATCTTGGAAGCAGAGCGAAACTCACTTGGTGCACATGCTGGTTTAAAACAATGATCTCATCTCATCTCATTATCTGCAACCGCTTAATCCTATATAGGGTCACAGTGAAGCCGGAGCCTATCCCGGAAACATAGGGCGTAAGGCAGGAATACACCCGACGACGGGACGCCGGTCCATCGCCGGGCATTGCGGGACAATTTTAGTCTGCGAGCCAATCAACCTATCCAGGAGCATGCTTTTGGACTGTTAAAACAATGATATTGAGTTTAAATGATCACAGTATATAACTGCACACTACATATAATCTGAGTTTTGATTTAGGACCACCCACCAAATTTGGGACAGACAAAGGGTAATCTAATTATTTGGTTCATTCATGAGTGGGGTGGCTCCATTATGTTTTTCCTAGAAAAACTGTGTTGTTAATGCAGACAGTACAGCTCTAAAAGGTACTAACTGGTACATTACCCATCTAAGCAGAGTGGAGACGCAACTATCAAGCATTACTTCCAGTGGAGTTAGAAATTTGAGCTTTAATAGGGAACTAATTTACTGATTCAAGCGGGTGTCACCAAGACCCAGTTATGGCTGAAACACTCTATCCACTCTTAATTCCAAGAACGCTTCATATT
>JAZEWT010000002.1:11660981-11672729 GCA_036362905.1 Mordacia mordax
GTACAGACGTCCAGGGATGCAGTGCTTCTTATCGGCACAGCGGAACTCGTCGTCTGAACACTCTGATATCAGATGAATAAGAGAAATAAGTAGTGGATAAATCTTAAAAATTAATATATTTTAATTTGTCCTGATACACACCAGTTAATTTTTTGTATTACAATTTCCAAATGCCTAGAAAAACACTACTTTATTCATGTCATCCATCACGTAATTTGTTTTATTATTATATCTTTAAACCAACCTTTTTCACAGTCGCTTTCATCAGATCCATCGCTACAGTCGCTGTCTCCATCACAGACGTAGAGCCAGTCCACACATTCTGTGTTGCTGTTATTGCATTTGTACTGGCTTGGAGTACAAGCTGAAAAATTATATAAATTAATGGTAATACAAATTTACATTCATCGAGATTATATTCACAATGTTATGTATATTTCCCACGATGATTAACTTACTGCAGTTGATTTCATCCGAATAATCTCCACAGTCGGAGACTCCATCACACACAAATTCGATTCCAAGGCAGCTCCCATTGCCACAACGTATTTGGTCGAAGCGGCATTGGCAGTTTGGCGTCTCATCGCTCTGGTCTGCGCAGTCGGCCTCTCCATCGCAGTACAGACGTCCAGGGATGCAGAGCTTCTCATCGGCACATTGGAAGTCACTTCTTGTACACACTTATAAAATAATTTAATTCCGCATGATTATTTTTCCACGTAAATATATATTAAGTTAATTTTCAAAAATATTATGAAATCTTGTTTCATGTTTGTAAATTAGCATTGTGTGCTACGGGTATTTTTTTACAACTGTGACTGGCAAAAAAATACCCATAGCATAAACTGCTCAACCCGAGCTATAAGGCGTTGATATTGTGTTGTATTGAGACTGATTGCCTTTTGGCAACATCTGGCTAGAATTGAGACAAAAGTATCTTGACTTGACACTTCATGAAAAGTGTCTATTTGGTGTTTTTAAGAACTTAACTCTGTTATTGCCAGAAAAATGAGTAAGGCCTCTCAACTAAGTCAACTTTGTATCTATGTAGGATTTTCACAGCTCAATTTATCATGATTCATTTCCAAGGCTGTTCTTTCGGTATAGTCGTGTCGAACGCTCTATCTCTCCCCTTCGGCGATATTTCAGTACCTCTGTAAATGCTTCAATGTGGGAGGCGAAATGTAGTGAAAGCGAGAGAAGCGCTTGACACGGCTCTACCGAAATAACAGCATTGGAAATCAATCATGTCAGCTTTTTCACAGCCACTTTGATTTGCCATCCACTTCACAAACGTAGAAGACAACATCCATACACTCACATTTGTTTTGTTTGGTTTGATTTCAGTAATACAGCAACATTTCTGCGATACAATAAACGTAAATGAATGTTAAAGCAATGTATGCTTACCAATAGTCAAAGCTGTTGTCTGTTGTGTCACTGGAAGCTGTGTCATTAATGTTTGACTTGTCTGACCTGTTAAGCAACAGCAGGTGACAACAAATATTCAGCTTCTGTAACTATGCTCCATGTTCGTCCATTCCACAAATGTGCTTGGCTGCGGTGAATTTATCAGCTTAATTAGACTATGAAGGCCAAGACCAACTTTCCTCTAAAACGAGTCCACTAGCGCAGATATATAAACAGCCACTGATGCATCGAAGATAGATAAGCATATGTATATTAGAGCAGAAAGTACCCAGTGATCTTGCATGCTCTAAATGTGAGATTCCTGCAATACAACTGTCACTCACCGCACTCCTGATAATACCGCCAAGGCAGAAGACGAAAAACATCGTGAAGGAGAGAGGAGCAGCGCTCAACTCGGCTATTCCGAAAGAATAGCTTTGGTAAGCAATCGTCGAAGAGTTTTTTAGCCAAACGTGTTCGCATGTATAGATATGATCATTTGTATTAGTAAGCTTCCGAGTAGCTACCATGTTAAATGTTTTTAAGTGTTACAACAGGTTTTACCGTATCTGGCGATTATGCAGGTGTAAAGATCTTAACATCTGCATATCTGGCGATGATGATCTTAACACCTGCATATCTGGCGATTAAGATCTTAACACCTGAATAATCGCCACATACGGTAAAACTTGTTGTAATCTTATACATGTATACTGGCAAAAAAGTACCCATAGCATTAACAGCTCCACCTAAGCTATAAAGCATTGATACCGCGTTGTCCTGAGCTGACTGCCTGCAACGGCTGACACCAGCAAATAGGCTCAAAAGGAAGCCACTGCCTGGTGAAGGTCGGTCAGTTAAAGGACAATGCATAGGTTATCAAAGCTACCTGTTTGCATACTTTGCCACTAGTATGTGTGGCTTTTGCAAACTGGACGCATTGTAAAATGTGTCTATTTTGGTGTTTGGGATCTTAACACCTGCATAATCGCCAGATACGGTAAAATCTGTTGTAATGTTATATACGTATACTGGCAAAAAAGTACCCATAGGGTTTTAAGTGTTATTTAGTTTTGCGAGAAAACATATGCAAGCAACACATGTTGTGACTGTCACGACTTAACCGTTTACGTTATATTCCCCAGCAAACAAACGAACGTTCGGGGCTCACCTTGGACACTCAGCAGACCCGCAAGCAAGCTTACAATATGTAAATTATTCCATGCCATTTTTTTCGACGTTACCTCAATTGCGACACAGGCAGGGAACAAGAAACACGAAACTGAATACATCATCTGACATTTTACACGCTCTAAATGCATATATGAAACACTCGATTGTATCGTAAATGTCATCGTACCTTGCTGCCACATACGCAAACACTTTTATCTCAATAGTAAAGGAATTAAACTACAACATCCCCACCACCAAGTGGTGGGGCACTTACACAATTAGCACAAATGCACAGAGAGTACGCAACACACGAGTGTAATAATAATAATTGCTCTTATTATTATTACACTCGTGTGTTACGTTTTCTTTGCAGTGCTTTGTGACCCTTCACCCGAGGGTCACAAAGCGCTGCATAGAGCTATGGAGGGAACGGCATGTCAACATCAGGGTGGATCGCATAAAGTAAAATGACTATAAATAAATGGACTTAAAATAGGTGCTCGCTAACAGCACTTGACTCTACACTCAGTGACGCTAGATCGCTGTTTATTATTACAGCAAAGTACCCGGTGACCTTGCAAGCTCTAGATGCGCAATTCCTGCGATAATGAAAACGAACTGCAGCGCTCACAGACGTTCTTAGCGCAAAGCCTTACCTGCGGTTTAAGTTGTAAACGTCTTGCAGGCATCAGGCCACTTATCTTCTCATGTGCAAATATGTCTATGTCATACTTTATCCAGCAGTGGATAAGGAAGGCCGAACTGTGATAATGGCGATAGAGCCTACAAGCTGTGGCACAAGGATGTAGTTTATTTACCGATGCATAATACTCTATAACTATGCGGAAGTGGAAACAATTCTCATACCCAAAAACCGGTTTTCACCTACACGAAACTTACTCCAAGCGATTCGCGTTTTAGACATTCCATTCATTGTCACCAAAATTCACCTCGTTCGCGGAATAACTTTGCCAAAGGGGGCATAAAATAAACCTGGTAAATATAAAAATTAAAATTCAAAATTAAATCTATACAGTTGTAAAGAACACAATTGTGCCACCCCAAAGAAAATAACTGCTGCAATGGTTGGCGCGTTTCACAAGACAGGCTGATTCCAGCGCTAGACAAGAGCGAATGGAACCTGTATATCTTGTAAACTTTGAATTATGCTGGGCTGCAAGGTGGTCATGTTAGTGAAGAGAATCTACTTAGTAAACTATTGATAATTTTCCTTTGAAGAAAAAAATGCTCACCACGTTGAAGTCAGCTCAAGTGTTATTGCATTTTCTAAACGGGATTTCTATGGGTGCGCAGGTTACGTGTAATGACTCCATGGCTGTTGCAGAATGCTTAGATTTAACTCAATGAATTATACACAGCAATAATAATAATTGCATTAATAGAGGGCTTTTCACCCGAGGGTCACAAAGCGCTGCACAGAGCTGCGGAGAGAACGGCACGTCAACAACATTAGAACGGAAAAATTAGCAACAATACATTTTTTGGGTTTATATAATATACTCACGTCGTTGCAGAATGTAAGGCATTTTTTTAAATCATTGTTAATCGTGTACCCCTGCTCTTCTAATTAGCCCTGTGCTGACAAATCTTGTGGCTGTCTAAAAAACACACTAACAAGAACGTATTAAAACATTTGACTATCCCCTGGAAGATGTTTCATGACTGAAACTGGCCTATTTTCACTTGCATGAAGTTTAATAAAAATAACTTCCAGGGGTGATGTTCTTAAAACCTTTGAAAATAAACAATTGTGTAATGTTCATGTGCAAAATGTGTTACCAGTAACTCTTTAATCACAAAAGTAGCAATGCATCAATGGCTGTCAAGTCTGTGCAGTTCTTCAGTGTTTAATTGTAGTGGCCTGTGGTGCGTGCTTCATGTGAAAGGTACACACATGTAAACAGTCATTAATAAATGCTTCTTAATGAAGCAGACAAAACGTTGAAGGACAGTGTGTATATTGCATTGCGGTGGAGATACATTTGGTAGCGTCTTTCTGGACTTAACACAGCAAGTTCTATTGCATTGCAGCTCTAACATCAGGATTCGTCCACAGCTACTCTCGGCTGCAGCGACGATCCTGCCCTCCGTCCGGCGCTCGTTCGAAACGGCATCCTCGGTCTCGCTCTTCCCCCATACCCACCTTGGCCCATCCGACCGTGGCCTTGCCAATAGCGGTCCCTCGGGGGAAGCGCCAGGGGCCACTGTCCCTCCTTCCTTTGCGTGCGCTGTTACCAACGGTAACTAGTGGTGGGAAATAACCCCGAAGTGCCCGAAAACCATAAAACTATCGAGCCTCACAGACCTCCTTTTTCAGGCCGTGACACATGCAAACACTCCCTAATACAAGGCAGCCAATAACCAAGGAAATAAACTGAAATTTATTTTTTATTTGCTAATGTATTGGGTTGTGCAATTTTGGCTCCTGTAAAGGGCTTTTCATAAAAAACTTGGTGTCGTTTGCGCGACAGGAATGTTGTGATTGACTCCAGGGTAGACACAATTAGTTTGATGTTAAGCCATTGTGCGTCGCTCACACGCTGGTTCTTGAATGTCATTGTATATAAGAGTTACCGACAACGGAGGCCAACAACAGAGTGGCCTTGCTAACATGATCTTATGAGAAATGTTTGATTGTCCTGAAACCAAAATACTCTACTGTACATGTATCAATTTGATATTACAAGTTACGTTATTAGTATGTGCTTGTATTTTTGTTATTGATTTTCTGTTCATGTCGTTGTTGACATGCCCTTCTCTCCACAGCTCTATGCAGCGTTTTGTGACCCTCGGGTGAAAAGCACTCTGGATGTGCAATTATTATTTAACATGAGCATAGTGATATAATGTCCACAAAAAAACACATGGGTCTCAGTAATTTTCCTATTTTTTTCCCAAACATGTTTGCATTTTTTTGTACGTAAAACACTTCGTAGTATTAATGAAAATGAATTGTTTCTTTTGTGCCGTGACAAAACACAAGTAAATTAACATTTTATTTCACAATTTCATGTTAGGTTTTAAGAAAATTACTTTATTCAAACTGCACTTAGCAGTAGTTTGCCATCATCTAAAAAAACACCCCCTGCATAAAAAAAATGTCCAAAAAACAAGACAACTTTAGCCACAAAACCATTCACTTTATTCTCAACCGCACACTTTTTGTACAAAAACACATGGTCGGAGAGGTCTGGACACGACAAGAAAATATCCAAATGAGTTTCATTAGCGCCTTCGCCGGAAACCTGAAAAATAACCGCATAATTAAAATTCTCCCTTTCACGGATTAGGTTTTAAACAGATTAAAAAAAGGACACAATGGATTTACAATGATAATATGCAGGTTAATGCAATTCTACTGCTTGATCAAGGCCCCAGCCCTACATCGTATTGGACATGCCGGTAGTTTAACCATCCTATTCGGTGCAGTTTGAACGAAGATCGAGTGCTCAGAGCCACTTAAGTCATTGCTCATATCCAACTGAAGGTAAATCAAGTTCAGACCAGGGCGATAACCAGCCTGCCACCGATTCACCCACCATGGGTCAACTTGTGTGATCATGATATTTACCTTGTTTTCCTTTCTTTTTAAGGACTTTCTTCTTTTTCTTGTGAGGTCTCCCATCCTAAAAGATAACACAAGAACCAGTTTAACAGAAGGGGTTGCAACACACAAGCATACGCTGTAGTTCATGAAAACTCAAATCATCTTACATTTTTTCCTGCCAACAAAATACAGAATAGAGCTTCAACATGCATTCATGTGCTGATTTGACAAAATTATTTTATAAACCAGCAGTACATCATGTCATGCCATTCCACTGCCCTTCCTTTCAGCACTGCTAGTGACCCTTAAAGTCGTGTACAATCCCACACACCACCTACTTCATCATCGTCCAACGTTCGTTCTCCAGTCAGCGCACTGATATCGCCAAAGTGGGTTAGAGAGTCCAACTGTGACGTCATGGCCAAGGCGCGCTTCCTCTTCTGTTGCTCCTTTTTGGGTACGTTGATGCGCACCATCATCGCCTCCTCATACTCCTTTCTGTGTGCCCACTCAGTGCAGAAGAGTCAATAATCTACCACAGGTTGGAAGCAGGGGGCAATGCGGCAGTATTCATAGGTATATTGATCTTATTTTTCGTCTATACCTCCTGCCATTATCTACAAGTGGATATAAAAAAAAGGCTGCATATAGGCACTTGTATATCTAAGTAACAAATTCCATTGGAGCACTGGGCACCTGTGCTGATCCTCGCGGCTGTGACGCATGCGGTGCAGGTTGTATCCGTCGCGGATTTCCTCGGGGGCTTCCGAGTACTCTTCACGCAGCTCACGAATCACCGAGCTGCTCAGCGCACGCCTTCTCGCGTCCTCCAAGCGCTTCCGCTGCCGGTCCGCCTCCGTGTCATCTTGGTCTGTGCAAGCGCACACAGAAGCATGAATGTAAAGATGGACTGATCAATCAAAGGCAATGTGTAAAAGTTGTTTCATAAAGAAATAGAAATGCCACTGCAACGCGACTTCAGAGAGAATGATGGTGATGCCACAATGGCCCAAAAGCCCATGGGACTAATACTATTAAGCACGAGTTCCTCTTACTCACTGTAGGGCATTGCTGCAATCTGAGGGGGGACATATTTATTTTGTTTCTTCTGATCTTCCTTCATCGTCTTTGCATCTTCTTCACTGTCTTTATCATTCTCATCACCCAACTGTCACAGAGCACAGACCCAACAGGGAAAAAAGGGAGGAAACGTATGATATTCCATTCACTGAATACTATGTTACCTTGTTTTCCCTATTACAGTCGTCAGTTACTGTATTACCACTGCATACCTATTACCTTCATCGTCAGCTACTCTCTTTAATTATTTGAAATGTGAGAATTTAACAAATGTCATTGTGAAAATTTTGCAGTATAAAATATATGAAAACACAGGATGCAAGTCTGTTTTGTACTTACCTTGCTGACCATGTTTTCAGGGTTGGGTTTGAATCTCAGTGGGTTATTTTGCCCTGAAAAACAACAAAAAATTGCAAAAACATGCAACACGACAGCCCAAAGCATGGCCAATTTGCCAATATCAACAGTGCCTCACATAGCATACAATTACCTTTTGTGTGGCTATATAAATATATAAACCTAACAACAAATCGTGTCTGGTAGCTGCGCAATTTTCATGCATCCAATGTTGAGCTGTGATAATAAAAATGTCAATGATAGCAAAAAAACTGCATTAGTACCATCACTGCCATACATCTAAACAGACCAATCATAGCAACTGCAACATGACACCTGATCAACATTTCGGACTTGATTCCCATCAGCTAAACTTCACCCCCATGTCAGCATCAAATAACAAACAGCATAATAGCATCTTCCTTTAAAAGTAGTTTTTTTTAATCCCCACTGAACACCGACACTCTTAATCATATTAATAATATTTGCACTTCTAGAGCACATTTCTCCCGATGGTCTCAAAGCGCTGCACAAAGCTGTGGAGAAAACGGCATGTCAACAACATCAGAGTAGATCAATTAAAGTGGGGTCCAGTCGAAGGGAAGTCAGCCAAGCAGCAGATGGACTATGAACAGTGGTAGATATCACGCAAATGACAAACAAATTAACGCCACGATTAATGGATGAGAATAATAATAATTGTACTTCTTTAGTACTTATCACCCGAGGGTCACAAAGCGCTGCGGAGAGAACGGCATGTCAGCAACAACAGAACATTTGGTCACTGGCAAAAAGTACTCAGAGTAAACAGCTCCACCTGAGCTACTAAGCATTGATATTGCATTGTCCTGAGCTGACTGCCTTTTGGCATCATCTGGCTGACACTGACAATCAGGTTCAAAAGAAAGCCATGTCTGGTGTAGGCCAGTCAGTTTGAAGGACAATGCATATGTTATCAAAGCTTCCTGTTTGCAAATTTTGCCACAAGTATGTGTGGCTTTTGCAAACTAGAAACGTTGTGAAATGTGTCTATTTTGGTGTTTCAAAGATCTTAACACCTGCAAAATTGACAGAAATGGTAAAAACCTGTTCTACTTATTACAACAACAGAACAGTTATCTTTAAGTCAAATAATGGCTATCACTTTGAGAAGAACATAAATAAGCGACAACAAATATAATTGTTCAGCAAACAAGGAATAAATGTTCCCAAGCAGGTGCAGGTTGGCAGCGAGCCATCATCCAAGCATGACACATTAACAGTCCTAGCCAGAGGACTTGAAGGCCTTAAGGAACAAGTGAGTTTTGAGATGAGATTTAAAGATGCTCAAGGACTCAGCTGACCGAATCTTAAATGGAAGGGCAAGAATATACACAAACATACAAACGATGGTTTAATAAAGTGACGTTCTAACCCACAGCTGTCCGAGCTTACCCATGCTGCCTGTGAGTGTGGTCTTCACGAGCTTGTCCATCTGGTAACGTAGCTTCTGTTCTACAGGACGCATCTTCTCCAGCACCTACAGGGAGAACATCCTACTTTTGAAATTCATTGCCATTAAGCATTATTTTGTACTGCCAAACATGTTGTGTTCTTTATGCAAATGTTGTTAATGTTACGGGGCATGTAACAATTCATTTCCACACCCTCTCAATTCCAGGAATGATCTTAGTTGTTATTTCCTTCCAGAAGGCAATATTGTAAACTCCAGTGGCTGCATGGTTTACGTGCGATTCCATAGAGATAGTGATACCAATATTAATAGATGCATCAGTACATGCCAAAATCATCACCATTAATAACCACCAGGCATGCATGGCTCACAGGAATGCAAAGAAAACAATTACTCACAGTTCTTACTTCCACCAAGCGGAGAATCGCTGGCTCATTTACCAGCGTCTGACCTTCCACTTTTTTAAGCAGAATGAAAGTCAGGTCCATCAGATAGCTGAACAGCATATGGTTCTTAACGTCCAAGAAACTCAGCCCCTGTATGTTTTTTTGTTGTTGAGAAAAGACAACAGACAAAAGTATATATTGTCAACCAAGAACAGGGTTACTAACTTTGAGGTTTTGTAGCTAGACCGTGGCAACTAAGAATATCCCTTGCGACTTTTCTTTTCTTAAAGCCACGACAGCGACAAAGCTACATTCTGAGACAATTATGCATATTTAGCAGTGATTCGACTGAAGTATAAACGACCCTGTACTAGTTAGCTGTGTGATATTTGTTAAAGCGTCTGGCATTTTTTTTTACTTCAGAACCGCCATTCTCAACTTGTGGGCCGTGACTCATCAGTTGGCTGCAAGCGCCTCCTAGTGGTCAGTGGAGACCAGGCCCAAGTGGGCCTTGAAGTTGAACCTCTGGTGACTTTTTAAAGTTTGTTCGGTGACGTTCCTCATCAATAGGTTAGCAACACTGACAAGATATCCCACGCACGCTCCAGTGTTCAGACACTGCAGGACAAAGCACGGTAAATGTGCTCATCACTATCGTACCTTGGTCATGTCAAACTCTTCGCTGGTGCATTTATTCAGAAGCCCTTGCACGTGCGACGTAACACTCGTCACCTGAAATTGTTAACAATACCACAGTTGAGGAAAACGACTGTGAAATTTAACTCTTGGGTCAGATCGCATAAGTGAAATGTGTGTAATACACCCTCCTCCACATTTAACAAATGTACACACAAATGTTGTGAATTGATATCCCAACATGGAATGGATCTCGCAGCAAATCGCTGCTTCCCCAACGAAGCGCCATAATCAAATATTAACATTACAAACGTCCCCAACATACTTCTGGTTTACAGTGTACGAGGCAATCCATGTCTATTGGTTTGTCGTTCTGTAAACTGAAGACAACCGCTGTGAATGTACGGAGTTTGCTGGATGTTCGCTGCTGTTCTTTACAATCCTTTACCTGCTCCTTCAGCGACTTCAGGAGGCTCAAGTATTCCTTGACGTGTTTTTCTGGATATGCCTGGACAAAAGTAGAAATTCCACACGTTCATCACACTGCATAATAAGAATCCATAAGCACTCAACTTTTCCCTAACGTTACAGGTTTACTGAGAACCTCAACTTTCAATACTCTATAAACGGCTACATAAAGTTGGCACTCATTGCCCGTTTTGATTGAAATAAAAACACCATCCAATAATGTGGAGCCCTGTGCTACACGAGGTTATGGCCACGTCTACTCAAGAATGCGCCTGATTATCGTTAACTCTTAGGCTAAAGAGGTTGAGCCTGGATGTGGATGGGTGACAAGCATGCGTAAAAATGCGGTGTAGGAAAAAAAACTTCTTTATTCCACTGTACTCCTCCCCCACTGTACTTCAACAACCCGCACTGACCGGCGTGGTGAAGTATGGTCAACATAACCTGCACGGCTGGAGACCCTCATCCAGCAATAGATTTACAAACGATCCGCACAAGTATTGCTACAACCACGTCTACCTCTACCCATGAAGTAATCATTTAGCAAGAACTGAACGCTTCAGACACGAAAGTCCACATTTTAAAGGGCAACACCCGTGTTGCGTCTGTAGGCCTACACGGTAATGAACAGCGCGCTCCGTCCCCAAAATGTCCATATCGTGATCACACAAGCACGCCGCATGGTTGGGCACTGGCAACTTAACGCAGTGCATCTCAAACTGCCACCTAAAGGGGCGATGGAGCTTAAACTTAATGAGGCGACAGAAATCGTTTCGGCGCAGAGCGCGGCTCAATCACCTGCATCGCCGCCATGCTGGAGCGCACGCGTGGCGCTCACCGCCCCGACCCGCCTTACCAGACCAGAGGTTTTACCTCTAATCTCGACCGCTTCCCAGGTTAAAGGTCACCGCTTCCTTCTCTTTATGGTAATCGATGTTTATTATTACTGCAGAAACCATTTATTCTCCAGATTCAAAGGTTTGTCCATAGTCACTAGCACGTACATTTCGCCCCGCTATGTAAACAATTAAGAGGCTAAATGATTTTACCTCTGTGACTACTGTATACGTATTAAGCTCCGTGTCCCAGTGACGAATTCCTTCACTGGTACTGGGCCTCCCCTGGGTCGACTCGGCCCCAAATGAGTGCCTGAGTCTCATCTCATCTCTCATCTCATCTCATTGTCTGAAACCTCTCTCATCTCATCTCATTGTCTGAAACCGCTTAGTCCTATACAG
>JAZEWT010000002.1:11714268-11756400 GCA_036362905.1 Mordacia mordax
AACGGTTTGATGATGGCTCGCTATCCAGGCCACGCTCGCCGTACGGTGGTACGCCTGTGCAGGCGCACCGATCGCCAACCCCGAACGTTAAAGGATCATCCACATCGAGCAAGCCACCCGGAGGGGCCCTGCGAACACCACGACCAGAGCAAACTGAGCACATCTACGTGTCACTGAAAAGGGGCCTCAGGTATGGCTCAAGTCAGGAGACTAGACTGGAGGGAAAAGTAACCAAAGCAACATTTCATTACAGCATTGTAAGTATAGAGTGGGGCTCTGGCATAGTGAGTAGCCAGAAGGTTCCGGGTTCTGTTCCGGCTCAGGTGCCTTTCTGTATGAGGTTTGTGTGTTCTCCCTGTGTCCCCGTGGGTTTTTGCCGGGTACTCTGATTTTCTGCCACTGTCTAAAGGCACGCTGCTGGTATACTGAGTAAATTGCCCCCAGTAACCTGCGATTTTCTGGCGTCACATCATGGGTATAGCCCCGCCTTGGTCCGGTCTCCCACGACCTTGTACAGGATTAAGCAGGTATTGATAATGATTATTGTACGTATAGCACCTTTATCAATATCCGGCTAGATGAGTGATGCCGCATGCCAGGAAAGTCGTAGGGATTATTCAGCCATACTTTGCACACTTTCCCGTATGGCTTTGGTTTCGATAAGTAGGATATACTGTTTTGGAAGCATATAAATGTATGTTATTGTGTCAATGTAAGCTGTAAATGCCATGGGGTATTTGGACCATTTACACATGAAACCATGCTCAGTTGAGATCCACATTGATTACCTTACTCAACCTTTATGGGGTAGCCAAGATATGCTTGAGTACAACATTAAAGCTGGGGACAATATCCATAATTATATAATATCAGAGACATTGTTTATAGAAGGAAAGAATGGCAGATATGGTGGGGGTAGTAAAGACAATCTTGGGCCATTAAGGTGGTGTAGGTTTAGCTGTAGAGAAAAATAGAGAACAAAAGCCCTGATGCAGGCAGGAGAAAATGTAATTGTTCCAAAACTCATCGCAAGTCATTGTCTTGCAGTCAACTACTGAGAGCTCATCACGATGAACTGGAAAGTCTGGTGGCCCAACAAAAAGGAACCAAGAGAGACTCCAGAATGGTCTGACACCCCCGAGACGCCATCAGTCTTTGGCTCTTCTAATTTTCTTAATATTATGGAACTGATATTGCATACATATCCGAATTGTAAATTGGATTGTAACCTAGTGAGACTTGAGAGATGAAGTAAAATAACAATGGTATGTTATAGCACACATAACAGTTTATGATTTTTTCTTTTCACATGTTTACCAAAAACCCAGGCATTTTTCTATGAACTGGACAAGGTATGTAAAACAGTGCTTTTGCGTGTGTATGTATGGAAGAATAGAATCATCCACCAGCATGGAACTGATGGATGCAACAACTTTAACATTTTAAAGTAAAAATACGTGAGAATTTAAACCAGGGTCATTTGTTTTGAGCACAAGTTATTGCAAATGGCTTTGCCTTTCATTTTTCACTCACAGCAAATACGATCAACCCAGCGCTATCTCAGGCACCTAGAGTTCCACATTAGCAAGGTATGAGGTCATGCATCACTACATAAATTACGCTTTTCTTCAGGGGACTTTCCGGTGTGTCATGATATTGAAAAACTGATTATTTAAAGTTGTGGGTAAAATGCTGCACATGAATGTACTCTTGGAGGGAAAAAAAGATGAAGGTCGTTTTTCAGTAGAGCCCTGTAACCATTTAATAGCTTTGAAAGCATGTCCCCTCATTTCTTTTTTATTTTAACAGTTGTATGGAATTACTAAGTTTTGGTGTGCCATGAAAGGTCAATTCACAGAGATTCACAAACACAGCAGTCCCTATGCAGGGAATGCCACTACACACAGCCCCTCTATGCACTGTGCGTTTTACCAAATAAGACATTCATTTCCAGATGGAGAGCAAACTGACTCGCCGTTATGCTACAAGCGCACGCTTTTTCAGTACGGTTAGTGTATGATGCTTTTGTGTTTGAACATAGTGATTTAAATGTGTAGCATACTGGGTCAACAGTCAAGCTGTAACTTAACCTCTTTCACTTCGTTAAACTTAGTTAACTGACTACGCTTCAATCGATTGTACACAAATTGACCATTAATCTAACGACGATTTTGTTCACTTGAATGACTTTAATCGATCTAGAACTTTAGGTCTCTGCTCCAAAATGTCATTGCGAATGTTATACCACAACGGTATGACCCATGTTTAAAGTAAAAGAAAAATGCCACGATGTTCCTTCACATGTGCAGAATTTCCAGCATTTACATCCCTTGACCTTCAGAAGCTGAACCTATTATTATTATAGTGTGCCAACTTTGCTTCCTCGCAGATAGAGGAGCTATATGAGAGCTACTGCATCCACGGCCGGCTCAGGGATGGCGCTCGTAAGATGATGACCGCGTATCAGGCGTCGCGGAGCAGCCGCCTGGCCCGTGCCGCCCTGCTGGCTGTGGCACGGGAGCACCGCGACTGCACGGAGGTGCCCCCAGGACCATCCTCAATTCGGTCCTCACAGCGGGAATCGACAGCAATGATAATTATAATTTGGATTTTAAAACGCTATTTCATATTGATCTTAAGGCGCTTTACAATAAAATAAAAATATCACGACACAGAAACACAGCGATATGTGGCAGCTATTAATGTGGGGGTTAATTGGAGCAATAACTCGGATAGAATAAAAACGTTATCAAAATACTAAATTAAGAAATAAAATAGTGCTAATACAGGGAGTGCTTTCAACCAGATTAAGACCCGAAAGTGACTAAGTAGAAAACTTTTTAAGAAAGGGCCAGGTCACGTAGAAAATTATAAAATAGTGTCGTTTAACCTTCCACCACCCGAGACGGCCAATCAGTCAGCGGTTCTCACGTGACCAGGAAACGCACCAATTCCTTTACTATCTCAGCACACCGGTGTGTTGAAAAGTGACCCCACAATATTTTACAAAAAAGATAGTACGACGTTTCGCTGATAATTACGTTCCGCATCATCAGGTACCCGCGCAAAAACCTGTTTTTAAGAAAGATTTAATGATGGCGAATGTTGACGCACTGCGTACATAACCCAGAAGGCCGTTACATAAGTGTGGTTCGCTAGCTGCAAATGATCTGTCGTTCAAGGTTACCAATATGGCCTGAGGCACATTCAGGCGTTGCTATTTTCTAATCTTAGACTGTCTTAAAGCAGAACCAGGCTCATTCAAATACGTATATTTGTTAAATAAATAAATCTTATGCCCATTCAGGCCTTCAATTGCTTATGTGTACATTAATTTGTTTCCATATTTAAAACGGTATTATGATAACAGTGCTAAAATGACACACACTCTTGACAGTGTTTCCCATTGATTGTAAAAAAGAATGTGTAACATATCTTCTGCGACTTACTGTGACGTACTGGCATCACATCTTAGGTACAGCCTCGCCTTACGCCCTCTGTCGGCCAGGATAGGCTCCGCCCCCCCTCCCCCATGACCCTGTACAGGATTAATCAGGTATTGATAATGAATGGGGACGGCGCGGTGGCTCAGTGGGTAGCGGTGACGCCTCACAGCAAGAAAAACCCGGGTTCGAATCTCGACTCGGGTGCCTTTCTATGAGGAGTTTGCATGTTCTGCCTGTGTCTGCGTGGGTTTTCGCCGGGCACTCCGGTTTCCTCCCACAGTCCAAAAAACATGCTGCTGCATAGGTTAATTGGCTAAATTGTCCGCAGTGCCGGGTGATGGACTGGCGTCCCATCGTGAGTATGTCCCTGCCTTGCGCCCTGTATCTGCCGGGATATGCTCCGACTCACCGCGACCCTGTACAGGACTGAGCAGTTTCTGACAATGAGATGAGATGATGAGTGAATGAATGTTTAAATATTTGGGTTAACTTATGACATTTTGGCTTACTGGCCTATTCCACAATTATCCAAGGCTACAATCTGGCACCAGTACGTTCATGACAGATATCCATATGTCTAATGAGATGGTCGAAGTATTAATTTTTTTTTCCATTTGTTCTCAGAGTCAATGCATGTTGGAAAATGAGCTGGAGAACCTCCTAGGAGAGTTTTGCATCCAAATGAAAGGTAAGGTTTCAACTTGCTTCGCAGAATATTCAGGTTTTACAGTGTTCGTAAAATCGCCCTTAGCTTGACGGGTTCTTTTGTCTTGCTTCCTTCATGGCAGGTTTAGCAGGTTTTGCGCGGCTGTGTCCAGGAGATCAGTATGAGGTGAGGCCACAGCAACTTCCGCCAACTACTCCCAAAATTCAAACATTGACTTAGGGTCATATGCCATTGGTGACATTTTCATTAGTGAAAATACATAGCTAGATCTATGTTTATTACTACAGCAGAAAATACCCAGTGAACTTGTAAAACCTGGATGCGGTTTTCTTGTTATAGAACAAACGTTCGAACTGACCAATGTAACAACATACAAAATGAAAACGTTAAAATAAACACACACTAATATATTTCACCACTATTGTACTGACATGCGATGTTTAAATGTGGTCATACACAAAAGGAATTACACACAATAATTCAGTACTATGTGCAGGACTTTTATAACCAAAAATATCCAAATCATTGTGTGTGAAATAAATTTCGTACATTACAATGCCCAGTTGCTACAAATGTAGTGTTCACACTTGTCCCACTTGTTCACAGTGGGCAGTGAATGTGTGCTGTGGTGTGAACTCGAATACGCACGGTGGTGTGTGTGGATGAGCAGGTGGTGGTGCGGTACGGGCGACAGCGCTGGAAGATGCGCGGCCGCATTGATTCGGCAGATGAGCAACGCTGGGATGGCACAGAGGCCGTGCTGTCGGCCCTACTTGCAGAACCCCTCCACGTGCGGGTCAGGCTGGGCCTTCCCAACACAATCCTATAAAACGAAACCCATCCGTATCAGGCTTGTCAGTTACGAAGGTGCAGCAATTAGAGTGCTGCGCTAGAAACTCAGCGACCTGATCTTGATTCCGGCTACAGCTAACAAGAGTGGCGAGTGATATCTTAGCTGGTTTGGGCTATTCCTCTCACCAACCAAAATGAAACAGCATGGTGAGATATGCGCAAACCAACCCCCCATAAATTACAATCTGTGGGGATTGTGAAATGGTTGTAAATTATCTTAAATATGTTTTGCTAACACAAAAATATGGTTCGCAAATGAGCACTATGTAGTTGATAAACAAGGATTACCTACACAGTGCCACTATATTGTAACGAAGGGAACGTCGTTCAGCCACACTGCTGCTCTGTGTAGCACTTTGTGACCCTCAGGTGAAAAGCGCTCTAGAAATATAATTATTATTATAATTATAATCGTCACTACAAGGCCCTGACGGTAATTAGACTTATCACTAAAGAGTGCTCAGCAGTGTTGCTGTCATACGTCTGTCTATTTTTGTACACAGGTGACGGAACTGAGAGGCCTGGCGAGCCACACGCTTGTGGGCAGTATCACCTGCGAGACGGGGAGTCTGTTCGCTGCGGGCACACGCATCGTAGCACTGGACATAAACTCACTGGGAACTATTAAACTGCACTTGGAGGTGACCTGGAAGTGAGTTAATTGCACGACAACATTTATTAATAAATCTAATGCAAAACAGGAATTAAAATTAATATCAAAGTTCAAATTCTCTTAATATTTCAATTGATCTATAAAACATGTTAGAAACACCACAACGCTCTATTTATTTATTTAATGTGAAAATTTCTAGACGACAACCAAACCACTCAGAATGCATGTGATCAGATTTTAGAAGCTAAGTAGGTTTGAGCCTGGAGAGTACGTGGATGGATTCACATCACGAATGCCATATTTTTGTACTGTACTTTTTATGTTCCCACGTCTATACTGCCCACCAATATAACACGATGATATGTGGCCAAATAAAACCCTAACATCTCGCATGGTATGGGGTGGCCCTTAACCGGCAGTCAGTTGACATAAATGACTATAGATGTGGGTGGCACGGTGGCCCAGTGGGTAGCGCTCTCGCCTCACAGCAAGAAATCCCGCGTTCGAATCTTGGCTCGGGTGCCTTTCTGTGTGGAGTTTGCATGTTCTCCCCGTGTCCGCTTGGGTTTTCGCCGGGCACTCCGATTTCCTCCCACAGTCCAAAGAACATGCTGCTGCATAGGTTAATTGGCTTACATACTAAATTGCCCGCAGTGCTCGGTGATGGACTGGCGTCCCATCGTGGGTATATCCCTGCCTTGTGCCCTGTGTCTGCCGGGATAGGCTCCGGCTCACCGCAACCCTATACAGGACTATGCGGTTTCTGACAATGAGGAAAGATGAGACTATAGACGTGCATGTATACACCTAAGCAGAGCCGTACATTGTGGTGAATCTTGCACTTTGACGCGACCCGCAGTCCATTTGATAAAGATGAGGCGGCGATGACTCCGCTGACGGTGGGGAAGCTGTCAGTCAACGCTCGCCGGCGGGTGCTGTGCTACGGACAGAGCCCGCCTACAACTCCTTCGCTCAACGTGAGTCAGGGACGGCCGAGCCAAGAGCAGAAAGACTGTTTTATAACCGTGATAATTTAGTTCTCCTGCATTGGGAGACAGTAGATTATTATCTGACTATTATTTGGAACAAATGTTAATATCATAAATTGTCCTTTAAGTATTGCATACGTTTTCTTCTTTATACTTGTACTGTTATTTTCTTTTCATTTTTCAATTATAAATGTCTCTTAAAAGAAAATTTTATCAACGTCTTAAGTTCTAAGATACTGTTTGTAAGAATGCTTGTTATCACAGTAATAAGTATAAATTAGTTTCACAATCCATACATTTCATAATCTGTAAAAGAGCATATAGCTGCCAATCAAAGGTTTAATTTTCTCGTTTGGATTTCTATTCTGAGTTATGACTTAATTTTGTGCGTAATCGTTGTGTGGGTGGTTTTGGTGTTTATGGCAGGCGGTTTTGTGCAGAACAGAGATTTTTCCAAACGAACCATCGCCTTCTCTGTCCTCCACCTCTTGTATTTACTACCGACTAAATGGGCAAGCTCGCCGGCCTCGGATCCCAGACTACCAACCTCCAAAGTCAGGCAACTCCTCCCAGTCTTCTACTGATCACGTTGGAGAACCAGACAAGTACTTAAGAGCATCGCCACCTATCACTTCGGACAAGGTATCGTCTACCGAGGCCCTTTCGGGGGATTCGTCATCAGAGGAGGAGAAAGACATTGTGGTGGCCCTTCGCAGCCATAATCGGCCATCCGTGAATCATGGTATCTGGCCCAACAGCCGGGCACTGAGCCTCATCAGCGAGTGCAGTGTGGACTCATTTACTGACGCTGGCGCATCTGACGAGCTGCTAGTGAAGCTGTGCAGCATTGCAGACACGGTCACGCTGGAGATGACGGAGCAAACGGTGTGTCCACCAAGCAATGCTCTCCCAGAGGTGAAGTGCGTACATTATAAAGAGGTTACAACAAACTTCATTGCACCAGAGCTTAAAGGCAACTCAGTGCAACCTCTTCTGTGGGCCAGTAATGTCGATGCTGTTGCTGAATACGCTGACAAATCTGTATTATTAGGGTCTACAGACTTTAACATGGAGTCAGAAAGAACGCATGTTGAGGAGGACTCACTTCTCGAGAATATGGACGAATGTGTCAGTATGTCGGAGGCAAGTGAGAACAAGCCAACGCACTTAGGTACCTCCAGTCTCACATCTGAGATTTCACATTTTGACCTGATGTCAAACTTGCTGCATATACATTCGACAGAGTCAACGCCCACCAACAGTTTGTCACGGACTTCTGTGGGTAATTCCATCCACCTGATGAAATTAAACTCTGGAAAGGGTGCCTTAGACCTTGCCACACAGACGCTCACAAAGCTCGGCAACTCAGCTGAAGCTCAGAGAGGTTGCGCTTTACACGATGTCGGCAAACACCAGGACGAGTCATGCAGTCTGAATGTAGCTTGGATGAATCTTCGCACAGCCCTTAAAACTTGCAGAGGAAAATTCAGCGCACTGGACGAATTGGAGCAAGAGGTGACACGCTTGGGCTTCCTCCTGCAGGTTAGATTTACCTCAGATGGCTCATGTTTTTCATTGCATGTTACATGGAACACCATTTATATTCCACTCACATGCTATTCATTTATAAGTCTTTTCTGTGATCAGAAGCTAAGCAGGTTGAAACCTGAATAGTTCTTGAATGGTCGACAGTGCACAAATTGATTGTTATCGGCTGCTTCATGGTTAAGTTTTGGGCAGCATTGGACAGTGCAGCAACATCCATTTTTTACATAATACTTTGTTCTACCATATCTGTGCTCCTTGCTTTCACCAACCTGCACTGATCAGCAGGGTATTTCGGAAAAAAAGCTGTAAATGTTTTCTTCTGATATCATCAACTAAACTTTTACGTTAGAAACTGAAATATTTATGACTGCGTAGATCTTTGTAGTTGTTGTATATCTCTCATGGGAGTTTGGGTTGTGCTGCTTGTTGTTTGTCATGTTGCCTGATATTTTGCTCCATATGCTATTTGAAGAAAGTCCTAGCATTTGAAGTGAAACATCAAAAATCCTGCTGGACAACACACGGTTACAACCCAATAGCTCATCAAAAGAACTAAGCAGACAAAGATGATCGGCGCTGTGCGATGCCATTCCACTGTCTTAGCCGATGACGCTATGTGTCTGCAGACTTCAAGCACGCCTGCTGAGCCAGACAGCGGAGAGGGCTCCAGCCTGACATTGGAGCAAGTCCTGGAGAGCTTCAGTTTCCTGAATGCCTGGGAGCAGGATAACATCTGCATGGATACGCAGCCTGAACCAGGGTGGATACACGCCACTTTTTAGTTGTTTCTCCTAGGATGGGAAAAACCGCAATGTTTCAAACGTCATAAAATATAATCGTTAATACGCATAAGACTGTCTATTGTTGTTGTTTTACAGATCTGACATCAATTCACTTCAAGATATATGTAATCTCGACTCGGTACCATTGACGACTGGAAGCACGATTCTGGATGATTCCCTAGCACAGCATCTTTGTCACTGCACACAACTACTACAGGTAGGGCCAGCATAGATGCCATGTCCATATTCACCCGCACCTGAACTGCAGTCCATTATCAGTACAGTCTATATATCGCCCACTGCCGGTGTTTTTGATTCAGCGATCCACAGACTTGCGTTGCTATTATGGGCACATTCAGTCCCCGCTCGATTACTGTGAAAATGCCATTTGATGAGTGTCTTGCCCTTTATGGTTCATGTGACACAAATGCATCCATCGGAAATGTGCGCAGTTTCTCCACCAAGTGGGAATGATACAATGGTGAGCATTGTTTCCCAACTCCGCGTTTTCCTCCCGCCCTTGACTTCAGACTGCATGCTCATTGTTTCACATGCCAATAACATCTCACAAAATCATCGAGGTTCTTGTAGGCAAGTCCAAAGATGGCATTAATGTGGAAAATATATTTAAAACACACATTTATGTAAATCCAAAGAATGCATCGTACATATGAATAGATATTCTGCCAGTTCTAAGTACAGTAGAAACACTCTTAACAACGATAACTGGTTCCACGAAAATGCTCATGAAGCGAGGATAGGAAATGCACGTTAAGCTTAATTCGTTCAGAGAGCGTCGAAAATTACCATTTAACGCCTGAAAAAAATTACTTTATAAAATTTAAACAATGGTTATTTATACATAAAGAGACTAACAACATTAGGATACTAACAACAAAATATACTAAACAAAAGCGACGTTCATACTTCAAAGCGCAGCAGACATTGCATGTAAAAATGCCCCAGCGCTAATGAATGGACGTCGCTGATTGGAGGGGGCCTGGTCAGACAATTTTGGAGCCCAAGTGTATTGTTAGTACTGTTTACAGCGTAGTTTGGCCTAAGTTTACGGTCGCATACTCGTTGTGGGTCTGTCATTAACAGGGGATTTGGTTGGTAGCTTACACATTGGGCTATATGTGGCCGCTAAGCGATTTGTCGTTAACAGGGGTGGTCGTTAAGACGGGTTCTATTATAATTTGAATACGTAGTTTAAAATGAGTGTTATAACAAATATATTAAAATCACCACCGGTATAACAAAAGCTGAGCACCTTGCAAACGTGATTGTGTACTCGGCTGGATATACATATAATACCTAGCGTACAGATAAATATAGCATAGGAACATAATGCATGTATTTCTTTAAACGCATGCAATATCTACCATGTCTATTAACAGTGAGGCATTAGATCTAAGCTTCATACAGTCACTCAGTGACCACGTGCTCGTTTTCTCTGGTCCTCGTCAGAAAGGAGGTTCGCTGGGGCCACTACACTCTGGTGATGGACGCACACTGACTCGACTCAGGGAACAGGTTGGCGTGCTGCGCCAGGTGTCTCAGGTTATGCGCGAGAGCCCTGGGGGCATTCCCCAGTCATCGCTGATGTACGGAAAGACAGACGTCACCGTGGAGCCATGTGGCGTGGACATTCAGAAACTCGTGGCAGAGCTGTCTTCAAAGCTCGAATGTAACATTCATCAAGGTGATTTTGTCCCCTCTCTAAAATATTAGCAATACAAGCGTTAAGCTAAGGCTTTAGCACTCAAAGACCCAGTATAACCTTAACAGACTAGGGTTAAGTGCATTAAAGCGAGCATCTACAAAGGCCAGTGCAGCATACTGGGGTGGGTGGGTGGATAGCACCATGCCCGGCCACCTTTATCTCCCCAGTAGCAATGTTTACACACTGCATCAGTTACGCATTTGAGGCTGAGTCGACCTAGAGAAGGCCCACAACCCGTTCATTAAATCGTCACTGGTGTTGACGCTACCGCTGCCCATAGCACTCAACCACAGGCATCACATACAGTGCCTGTCCTCTGGCATTTCCCACGAAAGGCACTGTTGATGCAGCTCTCCTCCATCTCCTTTGCACCGTAAATATTTACACACGATATTAACACAGAAATTTAGATGCGGAAATTCACTGATGTGGCTACACTGTAGCACTCCTCAATTACGCTGTTGATAGGGCATCTGTTTGCTGTAAATATTTAGAGATAATTTCAATTATGAAATATTCGGTTACGGACATGCCATATAACTCCTCTGTGTCCTGCCTGTGCGTTGCCACGCATTTGAGTGTGCTAAGTCTTATCCAATGCTTTACACTCACACAGTGCTACAGCCGGATGCTGGAGACTGCATACAAGCGGAGCAGGGTGATGAGGCGATATGGAATAAAATGGATGTGATGGAACTCCGTACAGCGTTCTAATGCCACTGAGTGGTGTCAATGCCGGCAAGCCTGGCCACCTTTCGGAACTGTGGCAACAACTAACTCCCACGTGGACGGAACATGCCAGATGAAAAGCCGTGCTGTCTGAAATGCCGTCATTTATTTCTTCAATGACGTTATTGTGAATGCATTGTTGTCGTCACCCTTTCCATTGCATCTCAGAATAAGCCGTAAACTTGTGTCACTAATTTTGGTTCACTTGAGTAATTATTGGTAAATTTACTCAAACCAAACTTTTATAATTATTAATCTCATTCTTTCTGAATATGCACTGTGTATAATTCAGCATGTACTTCAGTTAAATTATGCGCACCATAAGCATCATCAATGACATAGGATTGCCGAGCACTTGGAAAAACACATTTAATCACAATTCTAATCATATTGCTAAAGACATTTGTGATAAGGGTAGAATCCCATGTTGACCATGACTTCAATACAGCTGCTATTTATGTAAACTATTGTGCTCATAAAATATATTACATTGTAAAACATTTTAAACGGTTTTTTGCTTACAATTTACATATAAGTTCTGCTACACAAGATCATATGCGTACACTCTGTATTACAATTAAAAGTCATGTCACGTGAATTAAAAGAATGTTAGAATAGTTTTGATTGATACAAGAAATCCACGTGTCAAAATACCATTGCCAACATTGCTCAAAGCGCATGAAATGTGTTGTATTTGAGTTTGGACCAGTTTAATGAAATCTTAATAAAAACGAATTACGTGAAACTTTAGTTCTTGTTCACGCCTGATTGTGCTGGATGTAATATCCAGCAAAACGTATACAATTGTCAACATTTAGCATATTTTTCAAAATTCAGTTTTTTTAAATGGATAAGTTGGGATATTTGCCCACATGTGATCAATTGGCTCTCTTGGATGGTGGTTATAGTAACAAAACATACCTACACGCTTTGATATAAACGTATCTTTGAATCAATATGGTAGTGAAAACCTACGTGTGAAGATAAAACATTTTTAAATTCTAGTTTTTCTTAATATTTTATAATAATCGTGGACTTTATAGCCTGTATTGTTATCACTACAGCATTGAAGTCTTCCACTCCTTAAGCAACTTTATTATCGTTGTTCAAGCTTATATGGTGGGAAAATCATAGATGTTTATTATTACATCAGAAAATACCAAACGCGTTTGCAAGCTCTGGATATGGTCAGTTTACTACTGTGACTGGAGTAGTCAACCTAAGACTGGCTAATCAGTCATTATGTTCAGGTCCCGTAGAACCTCAACGCACGTGTGGCGTTACATCTTCGCCTCGAGGGGTCTCATTGGCTCCCAGGTCACTGTCTGCAAATAGCTGCACTAAAAATATTGCGTTGGTGGAGCTGCTAATATATTTATTCTTCGTGAAAATCGTACACTGCACTATCTGTTCAGTACTACTTAATTGCATTAAAAGCATATACATCTATAGTTAAATGCAGTACAGCAAAGTATGCGTTTTATATTTTTGCAACGTCGCTCTACAGCTCTTTGATGTGTTGTCGGGCTCATCTCATCTCATTATCTGAAACCGCTTAATCCTATATAGGGTCACGGTGAGCCGGAGCCTATCCCGGAAACACAGGGCGTAAGGCAGGAATACACCCGACGACGGGACGCCAGTCCATCGCCGTGTGTTGTCGGGCTGTACCGCATTTTTTTCCGCAAGATGTCGGGTATTTTGCTTTGAAAGCTTTCAAGCAAAATGTCCTGAATACTGGATATCCTATGATCGAAATAAAAAAAGTAGAACAATGAATACAAAGGTTGTATAGTGGCCCTCCGTTGGACATCAGTGCGAGGCCTCATCAGCTTTGACGTGGTCTTCTCTACCATCCTTGTCTTGACAAACACGCCTTTATATACTTTTGGAAGGACGACTATGACAATTGCTTCATTGTAACATGAGTAGGGCTGCGTATTTTATACAGACCAGTGTCCCACGTACCTCTGGGTATTGTATGCAAAATTGAGTTAATTGCGTAGTAGAGCAATGAATATAATAAGCTTCACATTAAGTACTGCAGAGTGCTATGGGGGGCTTGCGCAGCTCAATATAGCCGTTTGTTAGAAATAGTTACACTTCAATGTTGAATTGGGGGTAATATACTATATCTGTAACTACGTCAAAGCATTTGAAGATGAATTATGTTAAACAAGTATGCAAGGCCTTTTCGACTTTGAAAGACGCATTATCTCTACGTTATATGATTGTTTAAACAAAAATCACAAAATAGTGGCTTCATTGAAGAGGCAGCGGATTTAAGCTCAACTAAGCTCTGTGATGCAAACAGTGTGACGTCATGCGTCGTCTTTTTAGTGATCAATAGCACATGACCACCAATGTGGCACAGAAATACACACAACCGTTTTTTAACGTCTGCAAATTAGAAATGGCAAAAACGTACATGCTGTGTAATGGACCGAGTGTTATACGTCCACTTTGATTATGTGCACTGAGTAAACCGGGTTCGAATCCTTCATATGCGTAAATTGAATCTGCACATGACCAAGGCGATTGTCTTATTTCAGCTTTACTTTCTGCGTATTGATCATTACTCCTTGAAACTTCAGAGAGCCAGCAGCAATACCCTGTATTCTCAAAATGACATGAAAAACAAATGCTGATCACAGCAGTTATGTCAGCAGAAAACGTCATTAACAAGAGAACGTATTTTATGTTTGGAACAAAACCGCCCACAGAGCGGGTAACTACTCTGCTAGTAATTTGCGGTAGGATTTTCTCTGCTGCAGGTCCTGCCTGAGGCGCGGTTCGATTCCCGCTTCAGCTGCCATACTGTTTGTGTTCTCCTGTTCTGCGTGGGTTTCATCCGGATAGTTCGGTTACCTCCCACACAAAAAAAGACACATAAATCAATTAATCAATTGGTTGATTGGCCGTTATCATAAGATATAGAACGCAATGTGTGGACAATGTTGGTACTGGCTAACCGCGTGCCTGCTTCACCCCTACCCTGCCGCTCTGCATTCCTCGCCTCCGAGTCGTTCCCTCTCTCTCTTCGACACTGAAGCAATGGGTACATGTGATCAATTCTTATTATGATTCAAGTTGTCAGTTATAACGTGTCGCGGTGGCCCAGTGGTTAGCGCTGACGCCTCACAGCAAGAAGGTCCCGGGTTCGAGTCTCTCGGCTCCGGTGCCTTTCTGTGTGGAGTTTGCATGCTCTCCCCGTGTCCGCGTGGGTTTTCGCCGGGTACTCCGGTTTCCTCCCACAGTCCAAAAGCATGCTCCTGGATAGGTTGATTGGCTCGCAGACTAAAAATTGTCCCGCAATGCCTGGCGATAGACTGGCGTCCCGTCGTCGGGTGTATTCCTGCCTTACGCCCTGTGTTTCCGGGATAGGCTCCGGCTCACCGTGACCCTATATAGGATTAAGCGGTTTCAGATAATGAGATGAGAGATAATGAGATGAGAAGTTGTCGGTTATAACGTGTCGCGGTGGCCCGCGCTGGTGCTGCCCCCTCTCGGCGTTCGGCGACCAGGAGACGGTAAATTGCTTTATAAGCGCGGAGTGAGGTGTCTGTGCGCGCTATCGCTGTGTTGCTTCATTCATCATTGATTGTAGAGTGGCGCTTGTTCTGATATTCACAGCGCGTCACTGCAGTATAGCGAGCGAGTTTCAAACGCGGTGGGAATTGTAGCGCAGGTGAAGGGCGACTGGGGAAAGGGGTTCCAGTGTGGGGTTTACCTGGTTCCTGGTGGCCGACCTCGATGATTGCTTCCTCGCTCAGTTGCCTCAACTCACATCCTCCTCTTCTGTCCCTCGTCCACGCCCTCCTTCACATCCACTCGTCACTACCTTGTTCATCGCTCCATCCTCCTCGCTCTGCATCAACACCTTGCTTCCTTTTGCCTCTTCCTTTGCCTTTAAAACCCTTCTTCTCTTCATAATTTCTCTCGTTATACGTGTCAGAACTTCCCAGTAGCTTATCTATCAAGCGTGGATGCCTAACGGCCGGGCTAAAAGAAGGGCGGGATTGGATAGAGACACCCATTTAATTCCTCGCACCATGACCATGGCAGTCATCACAGCTCACTCTTCGTTCCATTATTGCAGCCTCCCTGCACTGCTTCCCTGTATTCTTATATCGATAACAGCAGAATTACCCAATGAGCTTGCAATCTCTAGATGCAGGATTCCTGCGACGTGGCAAACGTCCGAACTGTCCAACGGCATAACGCATAAAATCAAAAGGCAAATAAACTTACAACAATATGTGCATAAATGAAATTCTAACTAATCATAAAGATAAACGGTAACATGCAAGTTTTTTTTTTATTAAACAAACTCACAACACCAACTTATGCAAAGATGAACCCCAACCATAATAAAGAGCACTCAACATTGTACAGCACAATATAAATGAATAATAGACAAATACGAGCAATAGTGCAACAATGGGATGGGAGAATTTTAAGTATTTTAGCACAACAACAAAAAAGGGTAAATGCAACCATTCATGGCGGATGGCTGCTTGTACTCGTATCTTAACAGCCATTCGCCATAAAGGTCCAAGATTAATTCGTGAAGCAATTGAAATTCACAAGACAAAAAGGACAATGATCCACAAACAAGAAATGAAGATAAAGCTTAGCCAAACCTGGAAGCCAGTCATTGAAGTCAGTAATGCATAGATATGGAGCTATGGGGTGTGGACATCAGAAGGAGATTAGCTGGTATGTGGGAGGTTCTTTCATAAGATGCAAATTAGGGGACTAGCCACAGACAAAGCAGGAGGGGGTTATTGCAGTTCCGGGGTGTGAATAGGACAAGGAGATTAATGTTAATGTGATTCAGATATAGACTCCATACAACAAAAATGACTCGACACATACCTAGTACCCACATATATATAGGAGCAACAGGCACTACACACATACTGCGCCTGAGGATGCCTCTAACGTGTGAGGCGAAACGTCGCGAGGAGAGGAGAGGAAGCAAACGACGCGGCTGTCCCGAGAGAGCAGCTTTTCGAAGCAATCATCAATAATTGTATTTGTTTCTACGTGCCCAAACTCAGTACCAGTGGTTGCTATGGCAAACGAAGAGGATGCGAGTTCCGTCGCGCCCCCTGCTGGCAACACCACAGAGGACGTAGCGCAGCCCAAGCGGGGTGGTGCGGACACGGCGGGCAGTCAGTTGAGTCGGGGCCACCAGTCCCTAGAGCACAGATAGATGTCAGTTTTCACAGCCGTGTGGGAGGACCAAACGTGCGATGTTTACATTACAATTCATTGGAGCTCCTTGTAGAAATAATAGCAACACAACTATAAGAGGAAATTATCGTCCTTAATCTAGACAGGCTACTATCATTACTAAATATTAAACGGGTTGGGGCAGTGGCCACAGTGACAAGTATGCTATAAGAAACCAGTTAATTATCAGTCATGTTTTAGTTACATTTTTAGCCACAGCTAATCTAAGTAGTGTGCTATCTGAAGGAGATACAATACCAACGAGATATCTCATTATCTCATCTCATCTCATTATCTGAAACCGCTTAATCCTATATAGGGTCACGGTGAGCCGGAGCCTATCCCAGAAACACAGGGCGTAAGGCAGGAATACACCCGACGACGGGACGCCAGTCCATCGCAGGGCATTGCGGGACTATTTTAGTCTGCGAGCCAATCAACCTATCCAGGAGCATGCTTTTGGACTGTGGGAGGAAACCGGAGTACCCGGCGAAAACCCACGCGGACACGGGGAGAGCATGCAAACTCCACACAGAAAGGCACCCGAGCCGAGAGATTCGAACCCGGGACCTTCTTGCTGTGAGGCGTCAGCGCTAACCACTGGGCCACCGCGCCGCCCACCAACGAGATATAGAAAATGTAATTTTTTTATACTCTTAAGTCAAGAAGAGGTGTTGCTTCTGTGACTTCATCTTTCGGGAATAGCCAACGCTCAAACAGCACCAACCCCCCCCCCCTCCGAGCAAAACAGGGAGTGAACACACAAACTCCACACAGAAAGGCGCTCGAGGTGGGTATCGAACTGCCTCGGTCAAACCTTTCTTTCCATGAGGTGCAGATGTTACCACTTCCCCATGGCGAGAGGCCAAACGTCACGAAGAAGACAGGAGGAGCGATCAACAGAGTTATCTCGAAAGAGCAGCTTTTGGAAGCAATCATCAGTTTATCAATGCCCAACAGCGAGCATGTGTGATTAAGATGCATTCCATATCATTTAAATAATTTGTCGGTAACATGAGGTTTATTAATACAATCTAATTTCAATGGGTGCCTCATGTATATATTTAAAAAAAACCCCCAAAAATGTTATTGCTGCTGATTTTCTGTTATTGTGCCGTTGTTGTTGATGTGCCGTTTTCTCTGCAGCTCTGTGCAGCGCTTTGTGACCCTCGGGTGAAAAGTGCTTTCTAAATGCAATTATTATTACTATTAATAATAATTATTATTTATTTCATTCTACTGTATAAGTGTAATGTAATTGAAATATGCCTCATCCCTTAAGAATGAGGACACTATTGTGTTCATTTTTAACATTTTACATCATACATTTGCCCGGCGATGGACTGGCGTCCCGTCGTCGGGTGTATTCCTGCTTTACGCCCTGTGTTTCCGGGATAGGCTCCGGCTCACCGTGACCCTATATAGGATTAAGCGGTTTCAGATAATGAGATGAGATGAGACATTTTTCACTACATGAGCAGTTAGTACTTAAGCCATAACATCAGATTAATTGCACATTTGATATTAATGTGCATCATGAGCATCCATGTTATTTTCTTGAACGCGTTATTGAAGTGAAATTATTTAGAAGCTTGATTAATGAAATATACCGCCTAGAAAAACGTAGCCCACTGAACAGCAGGGTACATGATCTTTTTAAAAATATTGAAGATAAATGGAACCAAAGTGAATCAAAGGGCTTGAGCACCGGGACCACAAGATCATCTAGGTCATTAAACCTGCAGTATTCTACTGTATTTATGTTTCGTGCCACATGCCATTGCTGAAATAAGACTTAATATTAAACCCTTGCATTTTGCACATCTAGGCGCGGTGGCCCAGTGGTTAGCGCTGTCGCCTCACAGCAAGAAGGTCCCGGGTTAGAATCTCTCGGCCTCGGGTACCTTTCTGTGTGGAGTTTGCATGCTCTCCCCGTGTCCGCGTGGGTTTTCGCCGGGTACTCCGGTTTCCTCCCACAGTCCAAAAGCATGCTCCTGGATAGGTTGATTGGCTCACAGACTAAAAAAAAAATTGTCCCTCAATGCCCGGCGATGGACTGGCGTCCCGTCGTCGGGTGTATTCCTGCCTTACGCCCTGTGTTTCCGGGATAGGGTCCGGCTCACCGTGACCCTATATAGGATTAAGCGGTTTCAGATAATGAGATGAGATGAGATTTTGCACATCAAAGTACAGTACTAGAAGCACAGACTCAGTTAAAACTTTCTGAAGACATTGTTCCATAAGGAATTCCAATACCTTATCAGCCATAGCGCATTTGAAAGATTTATCGTCATTGTTCGAAAGGTAAAAATAAAAACCTTCCAGTGCACATCTCAATATTAAAATATGCAATGCACGACTGTTGCTTACAGAGGGCGATATATTGATTATAGGGAGTGTGAGAGCAGAATAATGAGCATGGTTCTATATTGTACAATGTTCAGTCAACATCAGTACGTGCCTAATCAAGTCCAAGGTCGCGGGAGCCAGATCTTATCCCGGCAGACAGAGGACGCAACGCGGGGCTATACGTAGGGTGTGACATTAGTAGGTCTCAGGGCACTTTTTCCTGGTAATTTTCTCAGGTCAATTAATCTAACCAGCAGGGTATCTGTGGACGTGGAAGGAAACCGGAGTACCGGACGAAAACCCACATGGACATGGGAGCACGTGCGAACTCGACACAGAAAGGCACATGAGACGGGAATACAACCTGTTTCTTATGCAATGTGTTTTGTATATATAACACGCAATGTGAGACTTTGAGATGTCTTTATGTTTTAATACATTTGTGGTGTCCAGCCTCGACTGTGCCAGGCCACGTGCAGGTGGGGATTGCGTCCGGCTTCCCTCCTCCCCCTGCAGCCGCGAGTCACGCGAATATGGGTGGTGTGTATCGAGAAAGTGTGGTGGTGTGTACCAGGGGAGAGTGCGGTGGTGTAGCAGTTTGCTCGTTCTGTGAGAGAGAGTGTGGTGTGTGTGTACCGGGAGAGAGTGCCGTGGCGTGTATGTGCTGGAGAGAGAGTGTGGTGGTGTGCTCTGGGAGAGAGTGCGGTGGTGCAACATTTAGAGCGGTGTGAGTGTGTGGAGAGCGGTGGTGCAGCGATTGGCGCGCTGTGTGTGGGGAGCGGTGGTGCAGCGGTTAGCGCGCTGTGGGTGTGTGGAGAGCGGTGGCGCGGCGGTTAGCGCGCTGTGGGGGTGTGGAGAGTGGTGGCACGGTGGTTGGCGTGCTGTGTGGAGAGTGGTGGCGCAGTGGTTTGCGCGCTGTGAATGGGGGGCGGTGGCGTAGTGATTAGTGTGCTGTGGTACGGCGCGAGTTTTGACGTGGCGGTGCCGCAGGGTTTGGGGGGGGCTATTTTGCTTAAAAGTAATTACTAACGGGCAATTATTGCCCGAGGGCGGGCCTTGATGCGGGGGGGGGGTTTTGCAGAGATAAGGAAAAGGGGGGGAGGGGGCATGGTTACTTAATAGCTTTCCATCTCGTCAAGCGGTGTCTTGTGATGTGGTGACTTAATGCGTAAGGTTAATGATTGACCAACGAGCCGTGCGTGACTCACTCTCACGGCGCCGCGGAGTTATAAGGAGCACTGAGTGGATGGGCGACAGGGTTCTCCGGGGCAATTGGTAGGAGGGGGCAGCGTCGATGTGTAGCTGGGCGCGCTGAGCCCGTGAGGAGTAGGAGTCAATGTGCGGCGATTACCCCGGCCGTTATATTGTGTTAATCAAGCATCGAAAACCAAGAAGTCTCTGCTCATCCGTGCTCGCTGGCTGATCTGTCTCGGAGTGGTGCTGATGCTCGCCGTGGTGTTGCCGCTGTTAAGCCGTCACAAGCCCGGAGTCACAACCGGTGGCCACAATCATATTTAGATGCTTATAATGTTGGATACTACCACAAAGTAATTGTCGGCCTCATTGTTTTGTCGGTTGTCTAAATAGTTTGCGTTGCCTGTGTTGTTGCACCTCGGTGATGACCGCATAAAACGTATTTAGAACGTATATGTGTGTTTGTTTCTTATCTGAACTGCCATTGCTCTGAATGACAACATGAAGAAAGCAAACTTGTCTCTCCTCACGGGACTTATATCCAGTAATTTGGTGCGCCGTTCATGAGTCAATATTCAGTCGAGCCCGGAAATATCACTACTAATATAGAGCACGAGTCATTCGATCCGCAAAGCAATATTTTATTGATTCGTCCTCAATACTCCTTAACACACCGCTATCCGAGATAGGCCGCGGTTACGCTCGTTGTCCTGGCGACGCGAATGAGCCGTGCGTCGATTGGTCGAGCGCGTGCTTCAGCGCGAGCCAATGGGCGCGCGACATAAAACAAAGAAGCAGGTCGAGGTTTAAAGGCGCGGGGTGGCTTGCGAGGCCCCACGGTCTGCACCGCGATTAACCTCTCGCTGAACTCCCACAACGTCTTATAACATTCGCCTCCTCTTGTTCGTTACATTGGGCCTTCGTCGTTCCTGAGACGAGCCGCGCCACGCACTATTGACACACACGTAATGATCGCACAGCGTTGAGTGAAGCGCCGCGTGTTCCCCGCTGTGCTGCGGATGGAACTGGCGTCGCTGCCGCCGCGTTCGGGATGGGCGCCGTCGATCACGCGTCGATTCATGTATTTTTAATTGTTTTTAAACACGTAAACTTGCAACGTATGAAATGTTAGGCATATTGCTACGTTCGTGCTGTATGCGTTTGCGTTATCCGCTGCACGCGTGCCATTTAACTGTTAATCGTCTCCCTAATGCAGTTCATTATAAATGTACGCACCAAATACTGTGATTTGAGTGTGAAACTCTTACCAAATATACATTGTTCAATGCGTATGTAGTGCTTATGTAGAACATTGCGAAGTGTGGTATCGTGAAATAAGCCTTATCTGAATTGCCTGTCTTAGCTGCTACTTAACGTAGTTTGTGTACCCGAATTGTGTAATTAAAATAATATATGCACTATTACGTTTAATCGTGCATTGTTCAAATTCTGCAGTTAAGTGTGCAACTAATTAAAATTCCTCCATGATGCATTACTTCAGCTTGGAAGTTAACAGCGTTTATGTAATTTACTTAAACATCTGTAAATTACCTTGTAAACCATTGCAATTTATTAACTTACGGTCTAAATTTCCATTCGCAGTGGCGATTTGAAACGCGTGCTTTCCAGCTCATGTTGGTGTCTGACTCACATGGGTCTGGCAAAGCTTTCGGACGAGCAAGCATTATGATGGTGAGACTGTTGTTTATCTGCATTACAGTACATGTACACATTTGTCTATCGCCCAGCACCCAATTGATTTCTGGATAATGGTTTCAAAAGCCCTCGCCGATCGCGGGGGTAATTTAATCGTACTTTACCAAACATGGCCATTTCGGATTGATGAAGCATAGACGTAGAGTACAGCAATACCAACGTGGCCATTATGCATACGTGATTTTTTGCTCAGGGGAGTTTGGACAGAAACATACTTCCTTATTGCAGTCTTGTGCCAGTGGTAGATATTACCTATTCTACTGCTGGGTATCTTCTGTAGGAAAGGCTATTTGTAAAGTCCATATCATTGTAAAAATGCATAAAGTTGTATGGTAGAAGTGTTCTTCTTGATTGCAATGTACTGTTATGTATATACCCATCTTGTCTTAGATTAAGAACTTGGAGAGATGATGGGAGAAGCAGTTGTTGACCACCCTACATGAGTTCAGGTGTATGCGGTGATTTTCAGTGTGGATGGCTGGTAATACCATTATTTGCAAAGGCATAGATATATTCGATAGGTAATATTACACTATAATTTGACTGCTTAATGTCGTCTTAAAATTTCCATAATGGTTCATATGTATGTATTTAAGTATTTTTTATAAGTACACAGCACGTAAAATGTATGGTGTGTAATATGGTGTGAGTTATACCAAATGAATTGTCGATGATTTGTCTTCTGTTTTACACAAAGAAAATGAGCAAAGAAGAAATGGTACCGGTGGCTGACCATTCACCAGAAATGGGGGATTTTCAGCTTTGTGATATGGGTGAAAATCATCCATGTGCAACAGGGGCAGATCAAGCATGTGAAATAATGGATGATAAATCCGGTAAAATGGTGGTGGATCAACCCAGTGCAATGGAGGAAGACTTCCCATCTGAAGAAGTGACTGATCTATCAGAGATTACAGCAAATGCTGGATCATTTGTCTCAGCAGATGGTCAAGCACAATCTGTATTAGTTGAACCACAAGTTCTACCAGGTCAGATACCTGGAATAGTATATGATCAGTCATCTGCAATGGAAGATAACCTGCCTTGTGAAATGGAAGAATGTGAAGCTTCGGAGGATGAGCCATCTAAGGTATCATTAGATAAACAATGCGATATTTGTGAGGATCAGCCACGAGTAATGGTGGACGATCCACAATCGGCAAAAGTAGAGCCTCTGTCGTGTAATATAGAGGAGATTCAACCAGAACAAGTAGAACAGTTACAAGACACAGATAAATATCATTCATCCAAAGCTGTAAAAGATCAATTGTGCAGAATGGTTGAGGATCAGCCCTGTGGATTGTGGGAGGATAAAGCACACAGAGTGAAGGAGGCTCATGCAAGCAGTACACAAAATGAGCAATCTTGTGAAGAAAAAAATAACAAAGAATGTGAAATTGCGGAGAGTCACCCGTGTAGGGTGCAGCAGAAGCAGGCAGAGCCAAGTGTTGTGATGGAGGATCAGCCTTGTGTATCAGTTACTGATCAACCATACCAAGTGGTGGAGGAGCAACAGTGCTCAGTGAAGGAGGAAAAGCCTGACACTGTAACACTTAAGACAACTGTAGGAAAACCTGATAGTGTAGACCTATGGACCCTGGACGATGCAGCTGATATAATTGATATAAGCTCTGGCTCTGAAGAAGTAGATGATGATGTTCTGGAGGTGATCGACCTCTCATCAGGCTCAGAGGAAGAAGTAGAAGATGATGATGAGGAGGAGGAAGAAGATGATGAGCACTCCCCATCGGATGAGGACCCAGCACCAGAGCAGCTGTATGAATTGGAGTGGACGCGTACACTGCAGGTGAATGATGACTCCAAGATGTTGAGTGGGGAGGAGAGAATTGTCTCACTCCACTGTACAAGCAAGCTGGTAGTAAAAGCTATATAAACTTTTAATTCATTACATATTGCTGCACTTGTTTAACGTTAACATTCGTAATCTTTGCTGTGTTGTAAAATCTGTGACTTTTTTTCTTTGGTGTGGGAACATAATTCATTAATAGCCAGATGCGGTGCAGTTGGAGCAGTTTCAGGGCAGCCCAGGCCCTGTGCATGCACTCCCAGCTGGTTCTCAACCCCTCGACTACTTCAAGCTCTTCTTAACAGACGAAATACTGGACCGGATCGTGACTGAGACCAACCGGCATGCGGCTCGTTGTGGGGCCAACTTGCACCCCACGGTCCACGGGCCAGGCTCTGTGTCGGGTGAGGGCAGGCCCGTGACACGGTCCTCCCTCTGCACCTTCCTGGGGGTCGTGCTCATCATGGGCATTAATATGCTGCCGGCACTACCATACCACTGGGCAGAAGATGACTCACTGGGAAACCAGTTTATCCGTCGCTCCATGTCCCACAAGAGGTTTAGGGAAATATTAAGGTAGCTGCTTTGGTGGCAAAAGAGTTAGAATATTGCAATCAACAGTTTTTTTTTTTCCCACAAGAGGTTGTATTTGTGGTTTACTTACTGTTTATTCCTGTCAATTTTGTCTGGAAAGGTACCTTCACATCAGCGATGATGAAAAAGCACCAAGTCGAGGGCGGATTGGCTATGATCCACTCCACAAGATCCGCCCATTCCTCGACCACCTGCTCGGGGCCTTCTCCCGCCACTTTGTTCCATTCCGAGACGTGCGCCTTGACGAGGTGCTCAGCAAGTTCAAGGACAGGCATGATGCACTGCCTTGCATGCCTGCCAATCCTATCCGTTGTGGCGTCAAGGTCTTCATCTGCTCATGTGTGTCCACGGGTTATGTGCACTCGCTGCTCGTGCACGCCGGAGGCCATGATATCGTCGTCGCTGGAGGTCTGTGGCGCCGGCGCAACAAAAGCTTCCCACTGGGATACAGAGCCGCCATGCGTCTGACAGAGCGCCTGCACGGGGTCCACCACCATGTGTATTTTGGAAAATTGTTCGGCAGCGCGCGACTGCTCTCCGACTTTCTCCAGCGTGGCACGTATGGGTGTGGCTTGGTGCGGCCCAACAGCCGCGGCTTCCCCAAGGAGTTGCGTGACTCGCGGCTGCAGCCTGGCGACACCAAGTTCCGGCAGAGCGGACAGCTGGTGGCCTGTATTCACAAAGCCAACAACGAAAATATGGCCATCATCTCCTCAAACTCACGGCCGGAATCAGAGCGTATACAAAGGAGGTTCCACAACTATGACGTTGGGGGAAGTCAAAAGCCGCAACCATTGCTGAACTACAATACATGCATGGGCAAGGTGGACATCGCCAACCAGCTCCAGACCTGGTTTGAACTGGGCCGCGAGGGGCGCAAATGGTGGAAGTACATGTTTTTTTTCCTGCTGAACACTGCTGTGGTAAACTCCTGTATCCTCTATAGGCTAAGCAACATGCCACAAGCCCGCAATGCCATGAGCCAGTTGGAGTTTCGCTTACTCTTAGCCAAGCAGTTGGTGGGAGGGGTGGACGTGCGCAAGGGCCCTGGCTTGCGGAGGGTTGGTGCAGCTCGTGGTGGTGGCGGTGGCAGCAGCGGCCGAAAACGCCGCTGCATAGAGCATGTGCTGTGGCCGGCGCCAAGCATACACCCCCAGCAGCACGCCTGCGTCAAGTTTGCAGGGCGCAAGCGCGTCTGTGTCCTGTGCAGCAGCCGTAACAAGAGGACCCGACGCGGGCGCAGTGTGCAAACCAGCTATGGCTGCCAGATATGCAACGTGAACCTCTGCCAAGTCAGCTGCTTCACCGGCTATCACAGCAAGGAGCAGCTCGCAGGCGGCAGGGTTCTGCGACGTCCGTAAGCGCTACAGGAAACATTCATTTGCGTGCCCTTAGATCATTAACACTACGATTATTTAGCAGCCGAGAGAAGGTTGAATATGCTACAACCAACACAAACGCTAACCATTTTACAGGCTGCTAGATATGTGGTGACTGAAAAGACTGGTGGTCTGCACACTTGCCTTTTAGTTGTTACTGAGTCGAATTGCCACTCCACATGTAATTTCTGAATATCCTATCCGGCATCCAGTTACAGGGGTCGAGGCGGAGGTCAAGCAAGGAGTGCCACACGCCGAGGCCCCCGCACCAAGGAGCAGGGCTGTCAGGCAAACCTGGAGGACGACTCAATACAAGACATCAAGAATGAGCCCTGCGATCAAGGTTATCATACCTTCCTTCAACAAACTGACCTGGGTTGTAAATCATGGTCAAATAACCCCCATAATTCATACTGTATGGAATGGCCTTCATCCATCAGTACATGTATAAATATTACCCACAACAATGATTGTTGTATTTTATTCATCTTACATTAGACATTCGCCATTAAACGTGGGAGCATTCCATATAGTTAGAAAGTATGTTAAGACCACTTGGTTAAACCCATTCAGTTGCACGTTTAATAACATGGGTAAAACGATTGCAGTCCAATGCAGAAATGTTCCACTGAGGGAAAATGCATTTTTGTTTTTTGCAGCACATTAAATATTGCACCAATTTCTGTGCAGCAATGGGGCCTTGTTATTTGGTTTAGGGATGATGGATGGCAGTGCAGAGGAGAGGGTGCCAGTGTCCATGGAGGGCTGGGAGGGGCCCAAACTGGAGCCAGAACAAACAGAACTCACACAACCCTGCAGTGAACCTTCCTAAAACCATGCATTGCCAGGTAAGACACACCCTCTGAGATGAAATCTGTTGAAAATGACCTAATTGTGATTTAACATGCTGTGTTTATAATGGTAGACTATATTTATGTATTTCATTTCTTGTTGAGGTACACTGGCATGTTGATTTTCAATGTCGTGTCGTTTAGCAAATACACTTCATCCCTTTCTCACTTGTATACATTTAATAATTTTGATCTTGATCCGACATCAATAATTACCTTAGATATATGTATACTTGTTTTTTAGCAATAATTTCTCAATTGTTTAAGTTCCTGAATTACCACTGGTTATGACTTTGCCATTCGTCAATTTGAGATGGTCATCTTGCAATAGTGGGTTTAGGATTTGTACAAATCTGCCTAACCTACCAACCATTACCTACCATACCCAGCACGTATTTCTTGTTCAGCTGTTCAGCCTTTACCGCGTTTGTCTTCCAGATAAACCTAGTGAAGACTGATGTGAAAACGTCACTTAAAGAAGTAGGAACCTGTCAATTTGTGAGAAGATATCAATTTCTTGATTGTACTTCAAAACAGACCATAATAAAATGGAGCTCATACCAGATTTTTCTGGGAAGCCTGCGGTCTGAATGAAACGTTCGTTCAAAGTACTGTATACCAATTAAATATTTGATCTTTTCCTGATCTTTAAAATAACTCTTTAGCTACACAATAATTTAAGATCGTAAAGGTTGATTGTTGTATTTCTTGACGTAATTGGTTTATTGGTTATGTATTTTATAAAAATACTCAAGACAATACATCTGGCCTAAGTACAGCAAATTGCTGTCAATATTGTTCCCCACAGAAAATACTTTTGTCGATGAGAGCTGGTCCTTGATTTTATAGGCTATTTTATATAGCACATTGTATTAACATGCCATTTGTAATGAAGGTAGTTTATATGAAGTAGAGGTGCTCCTGTTAATGTATCACTAGTGCAGTACTGTCACCAATTTAAATAGTAATGACCCACGACTAAGTATCAGTAATGTGTATATATGTGCCTTGTGTATTATTTTAGACTTAATAATGTGGCAAAGAAGGTTGTATAGGGGAATTTATTCACGTGTTTAGTTGAATGTGCACTTTCCATCAAGTGTAATGACAGTTTCTTTATACTAACAATGCTGGTATTCTAGCAGCAACAAAACAAAAGTATAAACCTAATAAAGTAATCAACTGATTAATTTATGAGCACCTTGAGTGTACTGCTGGAGCAGCATGCACAGCCTTTTGTCTCTTCCACAGTTTGAGCGTTAAATATAGTTTTGTGAATCATTCCTGTTCAAAATAAATGTTGGTGACATACTATGATTGAATTGTGTTGGGACATTTATATTTGTTAAATGCGGATGAAAACCTTTGAAAAAAAACATTCTGCAACACTTTATAGGATTGTCAACTTGAGTTATATTCCATCCACCATGTCCAATGTGGGCCAGTGACCAACTTGATCCAAATTAGTACTCAATGAGGCCTCCTAAAGCTACATTAATTTCAGTGTGCCAACTGGGTGTGGCACCTGCCACATCACATCCTTGACGGTCAAGAAAAAAATACACTTTGCTATGGTTATTTAGAACTTTCAAAACAGATCTTTTCATGTAATGATGTAGGTTTTCATCCTTTTTAAATCTTCGGCTTTTATGCAATCAAATACAGCTGCACAAAATGTAAAACAACATTCTGTGGACCTGTCACAAGGTAAGAATGTAAAGACATTGTATTTATGGCCATTATAACACAAGTGAGGATTTACATTTTACCTCCACTGGAAAATGTCATCAACCTAAGCCAGATTGTATGCTTTGTTTAATTTGTATCAATGCATATTTTACAACTACAATCATTAGGTCATATTTCATAACATTTTATAGTTAAATAATTGTTCAAAAGACAGCAATTCTGGACAGTATAAAATTACGTTAAAAGTCTCCATTCCCTACAATGGTACAACACAACTTCTTTGATTACTAAATTAATGCAGTGTTACTGGACAAAGAGCATGGTCAGCAAAGGGTGCATTTTATAATCCACATACAAAAAACCATAGATGACTGACATTTTTCCACCCATGACCTCACCCTATCTGCTTCCTGTTTGCATTAGCATAAGCGTTCACACTACTGTGCTACTGCTGGGAGAGAAAAAATAACTCATTGTTGATTCACATAGCTTTCAGGGCACTCATCAGTCCTGCTAAGTGCAACCGCATTAAAGTTGCGCTTACTGATCACTTAGGAGAAATACATCAACGTAACCAATTGAGATCGCTGCCAACAAAAATGTCCGTGCTTAGGCAAGCAGTCACCACTACTGGGCGATAGCCAACTCCTTTTTGCGGGCTCCGTGGACGATGAGCAAACACTGGAGTGCAAGCTGCCGACACTCGTGATCGGGCTCGTTCTCCATCACGTCCTCAAGCCAGGCCAGCGTCTCCGTGGCCTCCCCAAGCAGCTCGGCCTGAGTACAGATGCTCGGTACAGCTGCTGTGGCCATCGCCAGACAGAAGAGCAGGCCACGGCGCACGAGAGGGTCACCGTGGTAACGTAGGGCCCACAGGAAGTCCAGCAGTGTCTTTGCCATGCGCGGAGCTAGCGGGGCGCACGAGGCAGCGTGCATTACTGTGCCCAGCGTGTGCAGCAAGCGTGCCAACACCATGTGGTCCCGGCCCAGCAAGTCAAACGTGTCCTGGTTTGGAATTCAGAAAGCGATGTGTTAAGTGCGTACCATTAGGTTATTCAACAGTAGCATACCAGCTAGCGATGCTACATAATGCCTAGGCAAATTATGGGATGACAGACAACTGTCAATTCCACAATTGACAACGATTGATGTCAAATGTTCCTTGAAACTATGCCTTGAAAAGCATAGCTCTGAAACGCATTGAAAGTTTTTAAAATTATCTTTTAAAAGCACAGTTTCATATTTTTGACATCGATCGTTACCTAATATATCCGAGGAGACTAAAATTTATGAAAACCTATGTGCATATTATGTTGTCGTGCATTATTTTGTCAACCGTGCGCTCCTAGAGATTGTTTTGCCATACTTAACCATGCTGTTCATTGCGAGTGGGTGATGATGGGCAGCATAAACATAGTGCAACGATTGGATTTTTCTTCTCGAGTTATGTCAAAATTCATTGTAGACAATTGTTCAAAGTCATATTTCTAACGTAAAAAGCGTTACACATTACAAATACCCTACAGATTAAACAAACCAACATATCACTTCGCTCTCCTACCTACGCCACCCAAAAATAATCAAAAGTAAAATCATGCAGACGGGTCATTTGCATTTGCAACACCACGTCTAAAGAATCATCAATCTCTTGAAATAATATACTCAATCGACTCCATCAAAACATTGAAATTACAACTAAACACATCACTATACACTCATCTGCAACAATTAACTTAAAAACATGTCTCTTATGCGGTGTTGAAAGTGATGGTGATGGCAGTGGGGAATTATGAAATCTCAAATTCTTTCCTGCGTTTTAATTGGACTCTTTTTAAATGGATTTTAAACTATTTAAACAATTTTTAGCCATATTTACTTGTGACTGATGTAATGGCATCTCAGCATATCTATGTTTAAAAGGTACCAATGAGTAATCACAAATACATGTACGTGACAAACGGTGCAATATTACAATAAGTCATTAGGCTTTTTTTTACATTAATATTTGAAAAAAACCTTCAGATGTCCTTACCAGCTTGCTATCATAGTTGTTAATCAGTGGAAAGAAGAAATGGCCAGCAACTGCAGCAAATTGGTTGGGGGCAGCTGTGAGCTGTGGAGTCACTGGGCTGGCGAACCGCTTGGTCTTGCTGTCAATGCGACGTTGCACGACCTCTGTCCAGTGGGTCGGCAGGGAAGGATCTGGCAGAGTTGGCTCGCCCGCTGCAGTCTTAGAAACTTGCATTGGACGCACAGCTTTAACAGCAGCCAGCGTCACCAGAGAGAGATCCAGTGCAGTCAAAGCAAGAACGTCCAACATATCCATGCGTTGCTGGAGGTTATAGTTCGGCCTGTAGAACTCGCTAGTGAGGTAATCCGCTACCCTGTCCGGGTTAGTGGCAGCTGCTGCCACCATAGCCTTTTGACGCAGACTTTGGAAGTTCTTGATGCTACGGAGTCCCTCCATGTGTAGGAGGATTTTGACGAGTTCAACGCTAACCTCCTTTGCAGAAGTAAAGTCACTCCTTATGAGTGACTCCACAGTCAGCAGCGCAGCTTCCAACTTATCTGGTTTCCCTGTTGCAAGCAGACCCTCCATACAATCTCGGATATAACGTGGTTTTTTAAGTTCTGGTGTGTCATCATTCTCGTCATCATCAGACATGGCATACGGCACCAGGTCGTCATCACTGTCAAGGTCCTCATCTGATGGCTTTTTTCCACTGTGAGATGTTTCCTCCTTGCTTTCCTTAATTTCTGGAATAGATTGAACTTTACTCTGTTGTTCTTGAGAAATATTTTTCACAATGGCAGCATGAGAATGCATCTGCTCTTCTTTCTGCTCTGGCTCTGGATGTAAGAGTGATTTCAAATGCACAGTTTCCTCATCCTCTTCATACTCAAATTTAAGTTGGTGACCCGTTGGCTCCAAGACAGAAGTTATACTCTCAGCTGTTATCATGCCCAGTCGTCTGACTAATACGATGTTACTATCAAGGTGACACTTCACACCATTCATCATTAGACTCAAGAATGTATGCTTGTGTGCTTTTTTGTCCTCTTCATTCAGCAATCCTAAGCAAATCAAGATGGCTTGAGTGATGTATGCATGCTGCTCATAGGAGGTATGCTTCACAGAGCTGGCATTGCTCCAGGTGTCAAGTAGGATTTTTAATGTTTCAATCAACAAAGCTCTTCTGCTGGCTGCATCCGCAAGATACCCCAAAATGTTTCTTAAAATGTGCGTCTTGTCATATCTGAGCAAAAGCATCTTCTGCGTGATCAAATAACGCAACCTTGGGTTTTTGAGCACAAGGTCCCCCAAGAGCCAGGACAGGACCGTATGCCTCGGTGCCAAGCGGATAAGGCCCAATATCACGCTCTCACTCCAGCGGTCAGGAACATTCTCCAGCAATCGGTGGCCAATCCTCCGCCACAAAAAGTCCACCTCAATAAGGGCAGTTAGGCGAGGCAGCAGCAAACCCCATACAGTCTCGGCATGGCCTTGTGTGCACGCCTTTCCCAACACGGCAGAGATGAACCTCAACGAGCAATCACGTCCATCTCGAAGCGCCACACAAACCCTCTCAAGGGCAGTGAACACTTCGGTGGCGAGTAGTTCGAAGTAGCACACAGGCCTAAACAATTCTCTGTTTTTTAGCTTGAGTTTGTTGGCTGCCAGGTCTGGCAAGGCAATCATCTTTCCGAGTAACGTCTCCTGCATGACGCTGCTCTCGCACAGGCTCCCAGGCTGCTGCGCACTGCTACGAAACATAAACTCGGACAAGCGACCCTGGCGCAGGAAGGTCTCCAGCAGGGACACGCATTTGTCAAGGCGACTTGACGCCTCCAAACCGGCCATCGCGGTTAATAAAGCTAGCAGTGCCTGGTCGGGCGGGCCGCACAGCAGCGCGGCATCCACAAGGCTGCGCTGTTGCTCAGAGCTCAAAGTGGACAGCCAGTCATTGCTAAGCTGACCCAGCAGCACCTCCACAAAGCGAGCATAGTAGAGCTCCTCAAATCGGTCCCGCCGCGGGCTCGAGGTGTGCAGGAAGGACGCGAGGAGCTCGAGGGAGGCCCGCGCCTCTCCGCCGTCGCTGGCTGCTGCAAGCGCGGCCAGAGCGTGACGCACGTCCAGCGCGTCCGCAGCCTCCATCCTCACTGCTCAGGTCCTGATCGTGGGCAACACACATATGGCTATCAATCAACTGGATCAAGACATTCAAGACTTACTTTTTTTTAAGCTGTTTAGTGTGACCGTGTTTTGATCAAGAAAAAGATCGATTCTAAATGTTAATTTTGTAATGATGTAGGTTTTCACGGCTCGATGCATGATGATTGCTTCGAAAAGCTGCTCTCTCGGGACAGCCGCGTCGAGAGAGAGCCATCGACGCGGCTGTCCCGAGAGAGCAGCTTTTCGAAGCAATCATAATGTTAATTTTATAAAATAAAGTGTTTGTATCTGTTTTGCCAATAAATGTTTTTTGTATGTTCTGTGGGCATATGGTTCATGTTAAACGATAAATTCCATATTCTTTGAATTCCACTGACGTGTGAAGCGAGTTAAAATATTAACTTGTCGCGATAGTTTAACTGTTATATATAATCCAGTCACCCCCGAGATGGTTGTGGCAATTTCACGTTCTTATGACGCACAGCATTTACATTAAGAGCCATGTTATATATAGCTATTAAAGCCAACTCGGAATCCGATCTCAGCAGATCTCAGAAGCAGTTTCTCGTGTCGATGGGCGACCACTAATTACTGTAATAAGAAATGAGTTCTGTAGAGTACTTCTATGTTCCCCGACTTCACAGTGCCACATTGGCCAGTGGTAAAGAATGGTCAAATAATCCCCAGGCTAACGGTGGTTCGACATATAAATGTGAAGGCTATCGCGTAGCGTAACAGCGTCCCTCGGGCCTCCTCCCATCGTCTCCGTCGGCAACACCGAGTCGTCGATGTCCACTCCACGTTCACATGGCAGGTTCCAGTACAACCACAAACTGGAATTGCCAGCTGTCCTGTTTGTTTTCTTCATGGACGTCTTTATTTTCAAGGTAGCTATCCTGGGAGATCAGTACGTTTTCGCGGACCAAGTCATTATTCAAAGTCACACATAAAGTCCTCTGTTATTCCGTTTACCCCCTCCCCCCGGCACGATGTCACGGATTCTTGTCCCTCCAAGGTGGCAACCCTATCTACGTAGAGGCGCAGCGACTGACCGCCACAAGAGAGAAAAAAAACCGCACAGAGCGTGACGTAAAACCGAACCCCACAAATCAAACACCAAGATACAAACATGCGGAGTGAAGCGCGCCGGCCGTGTCCGCACACCGAGACGATGAACGCTGCGCCCGCTTCGCGTCCGGGTCGAGCGCACAGGGGTCACCGACGGGCCACGCCCACGGCACGTCACGCTGTAAGGCCCGCCCCCTCAACGACCATGGGATTTGCCTCGTCAGCAGAAAACGCGACGCAATCGTAAATTGTACTTAACGTAGAACATAACTGCCTTACGAATAAATGAAGAACACAATAGGCAAGATTACTCGAAAGCGTCTCCAATGCTCGTAAAATTAGGCCCAGGAATGCATCGCTGAGTGAATAATGCTAACCATGATTTTCATTGAATGCACTACAATGAAAAGCGCTCTATGAATTATTATTATTAATAGGTCCTCTAGTGGCAGTAATATTAATATGCTACTTATACAAATGTATTTACTAATTTATAGCATTTGCCAAACGCCATTGTCCATGGCGACTTACATCATCTCACACACATACATTTCCAATAAATAAATACAACACAAATACTACCGCTTGCCCAAAATTGCAAAGTGTCAAAGTGTTGTTGTCAGACGTCTAAGTAATTCTTGTAGAGATGGGTCTTGAACAATTTCTAACATGAGAGGACCGTGGTGCTTAATTCTACTCTCATGTTATTACACCGTGATTGGGCCAGTGCTCTCAATACCATTGCCCGAACGCCGATAATTACATATTGTTTCATTTTCAATGGCTAATGCAATTGGCGAAAGCGTAACTTTATTTGATTATTTAAGCTTGTATATGTATGAGCATCAACGCAGGAATTACCAAAAACTTTCTTCAGTAAACGTGGTCACAACCATTGACCGCAATATTCGACGGCGGGGCCCAATGCCCGTTTGCAGTGAGCGTTGGACTCCGCCAACGGTGCCGCCTTATCTCCTCTTAGACATTTTCATGGATAGGTATCAAGGCGTAACTGAAGACTGGAGAGTATCTAGTTTGGGGGTATCTCTGCTTTTTGCAGATCTCATCTCATTTCATTGTCAGAAACCGCTTAGTCCTGTACAGGGTCGCGGTGAGCCTGAGCCTATCCCGGCAGACATAGGGCGCAAGGCAGGGATATACCCACGATGGGGCGTAAGACCATCACCGGGCACTCCGGGCAATTTAGTCTGCAAGGGAATAAACCTATGCAGCATCATGCTTTTTGGACTGTTGGAAGGCAACCGGAGTGCCCGGCGAAAACCCACGCGGACACGGGGAGAACATGCAAACTCCACACAGAAAGGCACCCAAGCCGAGATTCGAACCCGGGACTTCTTGCCGTGAGGCGGCAGCGCTACCCACTGGGTCACCGTGCAGCCTCCTTTATGCAGACAATAATAATAATAATAATTGCATTTATAGAGCGCTTTTCACCCGAGGGTCACAAGCGCTGCACAGAGCAGCATTTTTAAACAAATATGTCCTATAATTTATTGTGACTGATTTTCAATTGAATTGTCCTGATGTTGTTGACATGCTGTTCTCTTCACAGCTCGGATTTATAAAAAAAAACTACAAAAAAACGTTTCTGCTGATTTGCCGTTCTTATCTCGTTGTTGATGTGCCGTTCTCTCCGCAATTCTGTGCTTGCGACCCTCGGGTGATTAACACTCTAGAAATGCAATTATTATTATACGATAATGTTACATTAAATAATTTTTTTGCATTAAAAAATGTTAGTTGAAAGTCAGATCATATTTACATGTTGTTCTGCAACGACGTGTATTTAAAAAAAAACCCCAAAAATGTTTGTGTTGCTGATGTTGGGTTCTAATGTCATTGTTGTTGATGTAGATTAAGCTGTCCTCTTTGCTTCATTAGACTGTGATCTCCAGCGTGCACTGGAACGGTTTTTTGGCCAAATGTGACGCGGTAGGGATCAGTCAGCGCCTCCAAATCTGAAGCCATGGTTCTCAGCCATAAAAGGTGACTTTCCCCGTTTGGGTAGGGATTGAGCAGCTGACCCAAGTGGAGGAGTTCAAGTTTGTCAGGGTCGTTTTCACGAGTGAGGGCAAAAGGGAGCGTGAGCTTGTCATACAGATGGGGGACTGCGTCTGCCGTAATGCAAGCGTTGTACCGGACCGTCGTGGTGAAGAGGGAGCTTACTCGGGAAGAAACCCTCTCAATTTCTAAGTCAATCTTCGTCCCAACCCTCACCTATATACATGACCCGTTGGCAATCACAGAAAAAGTAAGGTCACGGACACAGACGGCGGAAATGACGTTCTTCCATAGGTTTGCTGGGCTCAACCTTAGAAATAGGATGAGGAGCTCAGTGATCCGAGAGGATCTCAGAGTAGATCCGCTGCTCTTCCGCATTGAGAGACGTAAGTTGACTTGGTTTAGACATCTGATAAGAATGCCTCAAGGGGCGCCTCCCTTTGTAGGTATACCGGGCACGGGAGGGGACCCCGTGTCAGACTTAGGACCCGTTGGAGGGATAATATCTCTCAGCTGGCCTGGGAACGCCTTGGAATCCCCCAGCAGGAGCTGGAGGACGTTTGGGCTGCTTTGCTGAGCCTGTTTGTCTCCGCGACCCGGGCCCGGATAAGCGGCATGACAATGGGTGGCCTCGCGCCCGGTGGGCGGGGCTACTCGGCAGGTGAGCGGGGTGTCCGCGCAGTGGGAACATCGCGTCTCCTCACAGAGAAGTTCCAACCAAGGCGGTTCGATTCCCCACTCGGGCGCCTTTATCTGTGGAGCTTTAGTGTTCTGGGTACCTCCACGTTCTCCGTTTTCCTCAAACAACTTAAAACACCACTCATTTAATACTTGGCCGATAACGTATATTTGGACGCAGTGTCTGGTGGGTTAGCGCCGGCTGATTGCGTGGCTGCCTTCCGCCCTCTCGACGGATTACTCGCGCCTCCAGAGTCTTCGAACAAACACCTTCAGCATTGAGCGACTAATGTGCGCCACACATTATAGCGTACGTTGTACATTTCATTTTAAAAATACATTTACTCTGGGAGGGGGGCGGGGGCGAATCCCCCACCTGAGGCTGGTGTGGCTATGGCCACTCCAACCGGTGCTATAGTGAAGGGGGCGGGGCTACAGCATTGGGGCGGGGCTACGGGGAAAGGTGGGAACCTTGATAGAGGAGGCGTGGCTATGGCGGAGGGGGCTGGGCTACGGTGGAGAGGGGCGGGGCTGTCGTGGAGCGGGGGCGGGGTCGCGTGAGAGCGGCGCGGCTCGCACTCTGTGCCGAGCGAGTCTCGGCTACTCTCTCGCCGTCTCAAGCAGCAGCCGTCGTATCGAAACTATGTCGAAGTCTTATTTTTATTATCCCCGCACGACGCAGTGATTACCAATCGTCGGAGCTCGAAACGAAAGCATACGCGAGGGCTGACATTTCACGTCGTGTAAACTTTTCTGAAGGCGTGGTGGCCGTTGGCGACTTGTAGGAGGAAGAGGAGGATATCGGTGGCTCAACGTGGCGTGTTCAAGCGAGAGGCTCTCCAGTGACGTTTATTATTATTGTTACTTCTGCTGCTACAACGAGGATACGTCGCGTCATTGGTGTTAAGTGTGTGGGGACGTTTCTCCCGTGCTGCCAGAAGACAGAATCACTGCCCGGCCGTGCTTCGACAGCTAACGAGCTGAGGCTTACACCGTGACATCGGGAGCAACATCGACAGCAGCAGCAACAACAACTACAGCAACAACTGCGCTCTACACTCACGCCAGGGACAGCAGCAAAAACGACATCAACAACATTAAAAGCAACAAAGCACTACATAAACTTCGACAGCAACAACTACAACCATTAACATCCGACAGTAACAACATCACCAACAATAGCGACAGCAACTGGTCGGTGCAACTTTTAGCCATGATCCAGCTGCTTACTGTTTAAAAATAATTTGTTCCTCGGACATCGTATTGTGTCAGCACAGAGACGGCGGAACTTCTCCACGACAGTGCTCGTGTTTCCACTTCTATTAGAATAAAGAAAGCTGCTACTGCTGCGTCTACAGCTGCTGCAAGTGACTGCTGGAGCTGTCTGGTAAGTTGACGAATGTCTTCGTGTGGACTGTGAAGGAATAACGTTGATCTTGCATTGTGATGTTAAGTTTTTAATATATATTTTATTATTAATGCGCCACGTGGCTTTAACAGTTAGGGGTTTGAGTCGCAACCCCCAGTATATACGGGCGTGCGGGTTCGAGTCCCGCATCCCTCGCAAGGAAATGTCGAGGCGAGTGATGCTGTCGAAGAGTCGTCAATATCAGTACAGTGTCTTGAGAGTAATAACACGTTTCGGACCTTTCATTACACCATATTTTGAAGTCGATTTGTTCTGAAGAAGGCCTACTGCCAGAAACGTCGCCAGTTATAGATGTTTTTAAATGTATTGTTCAAGAACGTGTTTTCATTTTTATTCATGCGTGTGCGCCATTGTAACGCAGCCAGGATCACTGGCGTGATTAATGTATCACGAACGGATATCCTGTCACGAATGGGATGTAGAAAGGTGTTGACTGACATTTATTTATTTAAGCTTAGGAGACAGTCGAAGTTTCTTGGGCATATGAGCGAGAAAATTGAAAATATGATTTTAATTGGGAAATTTGAAGGCAAGAGAGGTCGTGGACGACAGAGATTACTTATATCAAGAGTCTTTCGAGATAGATGAACACATCAACAATTGATATTCTTAGAAGTTAAAAAGCAGAGATTTGTGGAAGACCATTGCACGAACGTCCAGTGGGATATGGTACCTAGAAGAAGAAGAATTGACATATTGTAGATGCTGTGGATTGTGCTATATACTGTAAGAATACCGAGTGATTTGCCATTGGCTCAATCGACTGATTTTGTCAGATCTGGGAAGTGAAGCAGGTTTGAGTCTGGATGGGGGGTGGTCACTGTGCACAAACGATGCCACAGGTCTGCGTGCCCCTTGATGGGTGCTGATCGGACGGCAATGCAGCAACATCCCTTGTACTTTACTATGCTTCAACATCCATGTTGTGAATTTAAATACATTGTCAAGTCCTCATGTAGAAAAGGGCTTCTTTTTATGACTGTGATCCCACACCCCATCATTGTTATTGGCCCCCAGTTAAGTGTCGAAATCTCATCTCGCCAGAAAACGCTTAGTCTTGTACAGGGTCGCGGTGAGCCGGAGCCTATCCCGGCAGACACAGGGCGCAAGGCAGGATATATCCACGATGGGACGCTAGTCCATCACCGGGCACTGAGGGCAATTTAGTCTGCAAGCCAATTAACCTATGCAGCAGCATGTTTTTTGGACTGGGAGGAAACCAAAGTGCCCGGTGAAAAGCCATGCGGACATCGGGAGAGAACATGCAAACTCCACACAGAACGGCACCCGAGCTGAGATTCGAACCGGGGACCTTCTTGCTGTGAGGCGACAGCGCTACCCACAGAGCCACCGTGCCGCCCTAAGTGTCGAAATGCCGTCACCTATTTATATATTTGTAAGCAGGGGGGCATGGGCCCATGATATATTTACACTACGTGTACTGATTAAGCAGCGCAGTCAACCCATGGTCACGTTCGCTCAAACATGTTGCGTTTTCTTGAACCTATGTGATCTGGGTGACTCAAGCGTTCAAAATTAGAAATCCAACCCGGGTTATGCGACTTTAGTTACTCTGGTCACACTTTCCATGAAGGTGACTAATTTCTTCTGACAGCATTTTTTGCCACTGAGGGCAATTTAGTCTGCAAGCCAATTAACCTATGCAGCAGCATGTTTTTTGGACTGGGAGGCATCAGCTGGGTTTTAGACGTTGAGGTCAAGTTTCCGCGTTTTGTGAGTCATCGCGTGGCGTTTTTCATCGGAGCCTTTGGATTTTCCCTGTACGTTTAGAGCAGGCGTTTCGGTTATTTAATAATAATAATTGCATTTAATAATAATAATTGCATTTATGGAATGCCTTTCAACCGAGGGTCACAAAGCGCTGCACAGAGCATCGACTTTTTATTCGCCCAAAGTATTATACATTTCCACATATGACAAGGCACTTGAATGATCCGTCATGTAAGGCCAGATCGCCTCAGAAACAATGCAGTTTTTTCTGTGGGCTTTAACCGTTACATAAAAGTAGTTTGGATTATAACGCACTTTTTAGGATTACATAACAGTACGGTATGCAGTTGTTTCAACGGTTTAGTTATTCACGTAATTATATTTCAGTACAATAACCTCGCATAGAATTGATGTAATGTAACTACCATTAGCAGCAAGTGGTGAAATTTCCCGGAATGTGCCCGGAGCAAAATGCTAAGCGTCTGGTATGAATTACAGTCTAATCGTTCTTTAACAATATATCGTGCATACAAACATCCACCGCGCCTGACAACATGGCAAGTCTGACGGAAGGGCAGTGCTGTATAGTAGCTGTCGCCTAGGCGATCACCGTGCATCAAGCAGGGGATTATATCTATGGGTACGTTTTGTCAGTACAAAGTTGTAAAAAGAGAACAGGATTTACCATATCCGGCAGTTATATAAGTGTTAAGGACTTCCTTGATGCTGTCTGAAAGATATCTATTTGGTGTTTAAAGACCTTAACACTTGCATTATTACCAGAAATAGTAAAACATTTCCTGTCTTTTACAGGGTGTTTATGTTGTGGGACTATGTGGAGGGCACTAAGTTTGTGCGGTAAAATTATTTGAGTGCTTTCACCAAGCTGCACTGACCAGAATGGTGGTGTATGCTCAAAGGCAGCTCCCATGAGCGACAGAGCATAGGGCAGGCATTCATCCAGCAGTGGATTTAAGAAACGACTAATAGTTTTAAACAGGATGTTTTTAAGATCAATACAGTGCTCTATAATGTATAATGAGTGTCTCCGAGTATGACTGAACAAACAGATGAGCACTCAACAGTAATAATCATAATAATTGTATTTATAGAGCGCTTTTGACCCGAGGGTCACAAAGCGCTGCATAGAGCTGCGGAGAGAACGGTATGTCAGTAACAACGACATAAGAACGGAAAATCAGCAACAATAACAGTAGCTATAGTATCAGTGACTATTGCCCTCTACCATGACAATGTCGAATTTGCACCACTGGATAAGGAGCGCCTAGGTATTTGTCTGTCATGCTCATATGCCTAATCGTGATTGCTTATTTTTTAACCCAAGTTTCTCTTTAAACACGTGATTTCTGGTTTAAAGTATTTGGGTATGAGAGATTAGACTAGATAACGTATACATGTTAAATGCATAATTTTTACTGTAAATAAAGTTACGTGGACTTGGTTAGGACATATTACTAGCACTGACGGCAACCGAGAGAGAGCATTAACAATGGTTCGAGAAGTCATGCACAACGGAGATGAAGTGATTAAATCGATGTATATGCAGCGCCTCTGTTACATCGCAGAACCCTGAAGAATAGTGATGGCCTGGGGAGTCCTTCATCCAACAGTGGATTGACAGTGAGCTACACATTGTAGGAAACAGCACGTGGATGTTTTTTTTTGTCCCCCTGATGAGGATGAATTTCTTCTCGCTATGTTTGCCATGGGTGGCAGCCTGCTCTCGAGATACCGATGCTAAGCGAGAAGTTGTGACTGGAATTTTCTGCAGGAACGAGGCCAGGAAAAATTCCTCGGCCTGCCCAGATGTCTCGCCAAGCCTCTGACGTCTTTCGATAAACAATTATCACCCGTTTAACCTGAGCAGACTGGTGGGTGTAAAAGTGTTGTTAGCGGGGTGGCCAACCCCACACCCTGCCAAACTTTGGCTCCCTCGTGGTGATGGTTACAGGTCGCACCACGTATTTTTTTGACGCCGAGTCAACCTTGGGGATACCCAGGACCGGTTCAGGTAATCTTCACAGGTGTTGTCCATGAGTTGGAATAGGTTGGTAGCGCAGAGCGTGAACTTCTACACTACGGCTCCCCATATCAATATACATCACACACACTCATCTCATCTCATTGTCAGAAACCGCTTAATCCTGTACAGGGTCACGGTGGGCCGGAGCCTATCCCGGCAGACACAAGGCGCAAGGCAGGGATATACCCACGATGGGACGCCAGTCCATCACCGGGCACTGAGGGCAATTTAGTCTGCAAGCCAATTAATCTATGCAGCAGCATGTTTTTTGGACTGTGGGAGGAAACCGGAGTGCCCGGCGAAAACCCACTCGGACACGGGGAGAACTTGCAAACTTTACACAGAAAAGCACCCGAGCCGAGATTCGAACCTGGGGCTTCTTGCTGTGAGGCGACAGCGCTACCCACTGGGCCACCGTGCCGCCCTACATACACATATATAACGTATATATTTAATAAGCGTGGCAGGTGATGGTTTATGTAAAGAACACAGAAAAAAACAGTTTTACCTGACAAAGTAAATAAAACGTCATTCTTGCACATTTTTTTCGGTCATTGGTAATTTTAAGCTCGCAGTAAGCCTCACTAAACGTTTTCGTGTATCAACATTGTTTCCAAAATTTTCATTCTAGGTGCGTATAAGCTTTAGTTTTAAAGGACTATAAAGTTTGTGGATTGTATGGTCCACACACATTGGCAAACCGGTCGTAAGCCGTTGCATTCTGCTTTTTCACACCGCCTATTCGGCGAGCTGGTGTGGGCTTGCTTATAGCTCCCCAGCTCAGCCGCCATGTGTTGGAGTTCACCCCGGTGAACGA
>JAZEWT010000002.1:11766180-11776315 GCA_036362905.1 Mordacia mordax
ATATATTGCAGTATGATGCATTGCATACACGCTCTATTATTTGAACAAACGTTAGCATTTATTAATTACTTGTTTGGCATCAAAATCTTGTATTTTTAATGGTATTTGTGCCTTCGTGTGCCTTTGCTTCCATAGAGAGCCATGAGAGCATTAGGAAAGCCACATGAGTGAATATTATTATTTTTAGCATTCATCCCTAGCAACGGTGAATCTTTACGAAGCAGTGCACTGTGCTGTTCATTGCGTGTGCAGTAAAGTAACTTACATGTTAATGGATCCTAAACCCGTGTGTTTGCAAACCCGGCCGCATGTTTTTTTCCTCTCATTGTGCAAAGTTGCCGCTGTATTCTTTGTGGCGGAAATAATTACGCTCTGTTGTTTGTGTGAGGTGCGTTTCTGGGAATGTGCTGTAAACGTGCGCTGTATGTGGTTCTTGGTGGTTACGTTCCGCTCTGTATTGAGGGCACAAGTTTTATTTGGGAATAAAACTAACGGCCGCTCCATGCTTTCAGCAAAATATTAAAAGGGCATGGCACCGTGACCTGCCATTTTGCTCAAGCTGTAAGGCTAATGTATTGTTTACATGAAAGGGCGTCTGGTTTTGTATTAACCGTTATTCGAAATTGCCCAATTATAGTTGGATTATTTAACATTAAACAATAGGTCAGACGCCTGAGTGCCCTTTCCTGTGTGTTCGTTTTTGCAGTGATTCACTCCAATGTTTGTTTAATCTGTAACGAACAGCTATAGATATAATACATTTAAAAAACCGTATATCCAACAGCCAAAAAATCTACTGTACATTTGCTATAAGTGTATATGACCAGCAGGATACGCTTTTTTTTTACACATGTAGTCGTGCACGCATGTTGCATGTTTATATGTAGACCTGACATTCTTCATATTTGCACGCATGTGCCTACGTGTATGTATGCGTGCCTGTACGTGTGCATGCGCGCGTGCAGGAGTCATGGCAGCATCGGGAGGCCCCCAGCAATGTGTGTCGCGCGTGCAGCTCACCATATCCTGCCGCAGCCTCCTTGACCGAGACATGCTCACCAAGTCTGACCCCTTCTGCGTTCTCTTCATCGAGTGCAACAAGCAGTGGATGGAGGTGAGACGTAGCTCTGAGCACCACGGGGCTCGCATACCGCTCCACAAGCAAATTCCCTGCCTCATGGAATGGCTGCAGGAGAAGGCCGCGTGTGGTTCAGAAGTACAGTGTTGGTGCACCCACAAGGTGCAGTGCCATGCTAGCCCTCCTGCTTTTGCCAAGCACGGGAGCCCTTAGAAGATGAGATGAAAATAAATCCCTTCTTGCTCTTTCTGAATGTGAATGGTTTCCCATGCACAGGGAGTTTTTGTGATGTATGCCAAGCCTGCTTAAAACTTCTCAGATGTCTACAGTTTTCATTGATTTAGATCATGGATCATTCTGTAGCCTCCTCCCCACCACTGTTGGGTCAGACATCTAAAAGATGCAGTCACATTCTTCAGCACAGCAATGGTGACTGACAATGTTAACAGCAGCATTCCATAGGTTAAGATACCTGTGGCAAATGTTTGCGTGTATAATACATGGTGTCTTGGCAGTATAGCTTGGCATATTGCCATAGGATATTATATATGCTCATAATAATAAAAACTCAACAAATGCTGTACAATTTACATTAATATGAATGTACGTATTGTTGTGTTAAAATTTCTAGAGTTCACATAAAAATACAATGTTGGTGCCTAGATCCCTTTTCATACTGCACTTTAAGGCATTTAATATACACTGATGGTATATGACCGCACCATTAATGTCGTATAAACAGAAAGGTGGAAGAAGATATTTCTAATTTGCAATGCTGTGACCCTGCACATGAACCTGGACAGGTAGCACGCACCGAGACCATCAAGAACATACTGTGCCCAGACTTTGCGCGCAAGCTCGTCATGGAGTACCGCTTTGAGGAGGTGCAGAAGCTCAAGTTTGCGCTGTTTGATGAGGACGCACCCTCCGCCAAACTGGCTGACCACGACTTCTTGGGCGAGATTACCAGCACTCTGGGGCAGGTGATGATACCAATATTAATCATAGTTCCCTTTACTTATGCTTAAGAGCCTCATAGCATCTTAAAACATACTTTCAAGAAGAATCCTCTACTAAGATTTTGGCCAGTACCATTAATAAGTGATTTGCTTCAAGTTGGAATTAAAGCAGAATATTGGAGAAATGTATATGCATGAGGAGGTAACACTGAAAGCACCACAGAGATATATTTAATACATCATATAAAGAAGCAATTTCTACCCACTAAAAAGAGGTTAACATCAGGAAGGGCATCTGGCCATATAATTCTGCTCCAATACCCCCGCCATTAGGGAGTAACCTCTCAGCCTGGGTCAACGTGGAAACCGCTCATTTAAACAACACAAAGAAGCAATTTGTTGAATGTATGCTTAAACTTAGTCAATCGCTGTGCGACCATCTCCTGAGTACAACCTAGACACCCATACCTGCAACACCTGGTATGCGTGGGTTGTCGTGCATCTAAGCTCTAACCAGGCCCCTTCCGACTTAGATTCTGAGATCCAATAAGACTGGGTGTATTCGGAGTAATGCTGGTCAAAGGCAGGCTTTGGCAGGTTCTGTCTTCCCTTGCAGGTCATGGTGTGGATAGTTTTTTTATTTTACATTTTCTTGCCACGTTCCCTGTGTGTTTTTGGCGATGCACACGGCAACAATCGGCCTCCTTTGGGCTGCCAATCATTGCTTGGCCGATGATTTTTACAGGGACTGCATTGTTTGCGTGAGCAGCCCCGTTATACTGACAACAAGGTACCCATAAAGGCATTGGATTATAAATTATATATTTTTAGCCCTTTTAGCCACATGTAAAGACAAATGCAACTGCCATTTTTTAATATATATATACTGTATGTGTCTTTATTGTCGATAGTGTTGGTTGTGTTTTCTTTCATAGAACACAACACCAGTAGCAATTGAGCGGTTGGGCTATGGATAGTAATGCTATAATTTGCAGCAATGCCTACTCGCTACGAGTTTCTTTCAATACGACATTGGTTATGCATGTACATGTTTTAAGTATCGGTAGTTTGAATACATGCATACTTACATGTATACAATTTTTTCATAATTGATGTTTAATGTCCACATTACTGCCCAACAATTATATAACGGGTGTAATTAAAATTAAATTATCAGGGTTGTTTGCAAGGATTTTATTTTCTTAAGGGAGCATTTCTTTCTGATTTAAACAGGGGGTGAACTACGAGAGTAAGAATCACACACTTGATTGAAATCAGAATCGCTTCCTCTTACACTAAGAGGAAAATGCCAATCTCGTTTGAAATAACTATTTAAAATTCCACAGACACTACGCTTCAATGAAAGTTTTTTGCAATGACACCCCTTGCAGCATTCCCTTCTCTGTCTCTGCTGAAATAAAGGCACACCTTAATTATATCTTTTCCTTAACCGTAACTGCATATTATGTGGATCAGCATCGCGACTTTCCACAATCTCCAAATTAATCTGTTTTGTGGCACTGCGAGTCACATGTAGGTGTTCTGTGTCACCATAAACATTAAAGCAGCAAGTATATATCAACTATTATCCGGTGGTTAATTGCACTGCAGTATTAGTTAGTGGGTTTACGCGTTCAGACGTTTGTCTCTTGTACAGCTAATGTGAATATTAAATTACTGCATATTTGCTATTTTTGTGCCTCTCCTTGTCCATTGAGTTTGTGACATTAAAAGGCAATCGTTATTTAGTCGCAGTTTGTGCTTCACACAATTAGAGAGGATTGGAGCTGGGACATCTCTGCGATGACAGCAAACGTCACCATGGCCACCACGTCATCTCAATTACAAAGCGCGATTGATGTGCCCGCGCACAATTTAGCATTTTGTACGAAAATGATAATCAACCAGATTTTCGTTTTGTACTAATTGAATGCAGTATTTTCCTAAGAGTGAGCCATGGCTGCACACACATACACACACACACGTGTGTGTGTATGTGTGTGTCCACTCGTTTGTGTTTGTACATGTTTGTGCAGATATATATATATATATACACACTGGGGAGCAATGGTAGGGAATAGTGATGTAATCGTTAGTGCACTGTATTTCGAAACTGGTAACCTGAGTTTGATTCCCGTTCATAGTCATCATCACGTGGATCCATCCTTAAATCGAGTACCTGACACTGGGGAGACAAAGGCAGTGGGTGTTGTGCTGAGCACACATCCCCTTTGTACATTTTCAGCTTAAAGAGTTCCTCAATAGCAGCTCTTCCTGCAAAAGTCTATTTGGCTACATAGGGGAATCTTTGTCTTTGTATGCCCTTGAATTAATGTTAGAGATTGGGTTTGTCATTTCAGATAGTATCGCACAGAACGTTGACGCGTCCACTGCTGATGCAAGACGACAGACCCGCTGGCCGAGGCACCATCACGGTACATCAAGTGCTCTGGACCGCTTTCACTCCAGGGTTATGCGGCTGCTCTCCCCATACTCCCACCCTCCCTTGCTTCGAACGGGTCTCCGTGGAGCCGTGTGCAGACGTACAGGTTCTCGGGCTCAGGACAGCTTCACCTCCTTTAATAAATATATCTTCTAACTGCTCGAAACCAAAATATGAAACTTGTGATTGAAAGGCATGACCCTAGCTGTTAATGTTCATGGCTTACAGTTTCCAATGCAAATGGGACAGAATGAAGATGTTCGAGCATCATCAGAGGTTGTTAATATTTTATCGAAGGTAAAGGACCCTGATATGTCATAGTTTCAGAATGTGTTGGAAAGATGCAGTGAGAAAAAAATAGAATGGAGATGCTGGTCTCATCTCATCTCATTGTATGAAACCGCTTAGTCCTATACAGGGTCACGGTGAAGCAGGAGCCTATCCCGGCAGACACAGGGCGCAAGGCAAGGATATACCGACGATGGGACGCCAGTCCATCGTCGGGAGATGCTGGTGCAAGGTGTAAATGGTAGAGGAATAGTGAGGGTGAGATGGAGGGATGTGGTGGATTGAAATATGAAGACTGTGGATGTGACGAGGAATAAACTCCAACCAGCTGACCCCATAACATGGTTAAGATTAAGAATAATTAAGTCTTTTTGTCAGCACTTTCAATCACGATTTGTCGCTGGCTTAGACGGTGACTTGCTGTGTTTCAGCCTACAAATAGTGGCAGTTGACAGGCACACAGATTTTAAATGTTCTGCATTGTGTACACGCGTGTATTTATTTTAATAGCATTGCAGTGTTTTGGATTTGCAATAGCTTTTCAGGCTGAATGCATATAGATATCCAGTTGATCACATTTATGTGTTTTTTATTTCCTCTGAGACAACCCTTCCAATCAAATGTTGCTTTCTCTATGGAATTTATACAAATGTATATAATATAATAGAGTCTTATCAGATGATGTCAGGTCTGGTGCATAGAAATAGACATGTTGTGTGTAAGGTCACATTTGGGTAGAATGGGTCAGTCAGCCGTGATGGCAATTCAAGTGAGACTGCCGCTCGTTACAGTGTGGGCCCTTCAATGCCATACTCCTCTATGGTGTGGGATGAAAATTACAGCTATTTTTGTCAATTATTTTATTGTTTAGGTCATGTAGGTCTGGTTTCTGTTGCATGTCATAAAGAGGATCTGCTCATCCTTATTTGTACTCAATTTAGGATATTATTTGTATATCTAATATCCACGATGATACAATTTTGATTAGGACCGTGATTGTTTTTGCACTCTAATTTACCCTTTGATTTGCATCCTCTACAAGGGCTTCAAGCACCATTAGTATACATATACTGCTGGATAGTGGTGGAGATGTGCCTTGGTGGGCTGGTCAGGTGGATGGGAGGAAACGGTGAAAAAAAAAGGATGGGAGGAATGAGGAATTCAGTTCATTTGTCTAGGTGTGTTCAAATGTGTGTGTTCCACATCTTAGATATCGGCTGAGGAAATCACGGACAACAGAATAATCACCCTCAGCATGGCAGGGCGCAAGCTGGACAAAATGGTAAGTGTAAGATATGAGCATGTCAAGCTGCTCTCATTGTCGCTTGCTCCGCGAGGCTCAATCATCGGCCTCGTGTGTCCACACCTCCATGTGCCCATTAAAGCCACGGCAAAAAAAATACCAGCTGCATCTCTGTGTGGGGTGGACTGGTGCGTTTTAAAAATTTGATTGTTCTATTAAGGGATTTTTTGTTTGCTGTAGACATGTCCACTTCATGCACGGTGCAGATGTCCACTGCAGTATTGCGAACAATAAAGCTCATTGTGGTTGTTATCTCCGACCTTTGAGGAGACATGTTCATAGGGACCATGTTATGCCTCGATGCGTATCCAGCCTCCCACAGAGTTGGCTTTTTAAAAAATGTTATTGTTATTATTTGGTTTCACAAGTGAACCATCTTTATTGAAACAAAAAATATATATTTTCTGGAAACTTGAAAGCTGCATGTGGCTCGGGCTTGTGGAAGCACCACATTAAACCCCAACATCAAAAACCCCTCATGGAAACAGTGGTTAAATTATTTCTTTGAAAAACGCCTTCTTGCTTCCTTTGAACCATGGTAGAGCCGACCCATTATTGAGCACTCGGTAAATTGATTAGCTGCAGCTAATGTTTAAGTGTTGCAGGGACAGGCCTGTTCATGTGCAATATCGTTCAAAAATCTACACTCTATGATTTTTGGCAGCTGATACAGATGCTTAATGATTAATATGGTCGTAATTGCATGATAACTGTTTTCATTTTCATCTCCACTACAAGTGCTGAAAGGCATTTTTAAGTAAATCAGTTAGAGAGGCAGGCAGGCCTCTTAAGTGAGAGTGTACTGTTTACTCGTTAACCTTTATAAGGATATTCAACCAGGGATTCATTGTGTTTAGATAAATGTATGAATGTTTGTCCCTGCTACATGGTTGCTTGGCCGACCTGGGAATATGTAGGGGGGGGGTTTTGGTCCCTATCCATTACAAATAAAAAGCGAAGTAGGCAAGCTATTTAAATCAAAGATCAATTCTCGAGTTACCACGATGGAAGTAAAGGCACCTGGTGGCTCATGGTAATTGAAAGACTAACTGGTGTGCCAAGGATTGTGGAGAGACAAGTGGGGGTGAATTATAGACAAGAGCTGTGTTTATCGAACAAGGACCCAGACAAAGCACACATTGTACAGCATACACAGTGAATATGAACTATTTCAATACAATCATGTGAATCTCATTGTGTAGATTGTCAGACACAATGTCAATCAACGTGGCAATTTTCTACCGTGTTTGAAAGGGAGATGGGCTTTCGGATTGCGCATTATCAGGATGATTCAGTTTCACTGGTGACGATGCCTGTATTACCATGCCTACAAATTGTGTTCTGGCAAGCCCCTTGATTTTTGCTTATCATCGTTGCTTGTGTGTTTCTGGCAGGACCTCTTTGGAAAATCAGACCCATATCTAGAGATTTACAAACAGAGCCCCGATGGCACGTGGATGCTCGTGCACAGAACTGAAGTGAGTATTTGTCATTATTTTATTCTTGAATTCTTAATGCTAGTATAATCGCATCACCGCCACGGAATCCTCATTAGTCATCAGTCGTATTGTTGCCCTCACATTCATTGTCGTCTGTTGTGCATCTCGTCACCAATTTTCACACCTCAATTGTCTCTCGCTTAAAATCCATTGAACGCCATGCACTCCGTGCTTCCCTCAATCTGTGCGTATCTATTTCAGGGCCTTTAGTCTCCGTGGTCCAGCCGTAAATAGCCACCGGGATGTGTTATGCCTCGTGAGCGGCACCCACCGCCCACACCCATTGCGAGGCTTGGTGCGCACCCCAGCTTGCGCTCTAACGACTGAGAATCCCTCTTATCGCCTCTAATTCGTCACGTGATTGGCCAAACCATGCATTCTCATTGTTCTTGGCAGTGCTGTAGAGCATCGTAGGAGCCGGCGATGTCATAGCCACAGACAAAAGCAGACATTGCTTAAAGCCAAGCAAGCGGCATGATAGACTTGGAGGTGCTGGGCTGTCTGAAGTGAAAACACAGTTTGTTATAGCATGGTTTAACTCTCACTTTAGTCATGATGTTTAATGCCGGTCACTACAGACCAGTTTACGCTGATCATTGGTATCGACCAGTCAAATCGTTAAGATGAGCGTGTAATTTGTGGACATTCAGTCGAATCTCTGATTCATTTGTGATTCCTCATTGGGAGTGAGAAGTTACATGTAATGCGTCATGTTCATCATTGTCACTGAACAGTCCAATCACTGAGACTGACCGGTCCTTATTGAAGACGTAATGATTTGCCACCCCGAGCGATTTGATGATGTGCTGCAATTGGGATAATACATTTTAATTCAGAGTTGTTGATTTTTTCCCTCTAATTGTTACTCTCTGATATGTCCGGTCTTGTTTGTTATGTGTTGTTCACATCATTGACCTAATTATAGCACTTTTTTTATTGGTCACACCATGATATTAGTATTAATAATTTACAGCCCTTTATAAACGTACTGCTCTGCTTTATAGTCTCCGATAATTCAAAACTGTAAATGACGAGGAAACCCCTCGCGACATAAAAATTAGTGCAGGCCAGAAAATGTTTAAATTAACAACACACAAATAGTTATATTTAACAATATAAATATAGGGCGGCACGGTGGCTCAGTGGGTAGCGCTGTCACCTCACAGCAAGAAGGTCCCGTGTTCGAATCTCGGCTCAGGTGCCTTTCTGTGTGGAGTTTGCATGTTTTGCCTGTGTCCGCGTGGGTTTTCGCCGGGCACTCCAGTTTCCTCCCACAGTCCAAAAAACATGCTGCTGCATAGGTTTATTTGCTCGCAGACTAAATTGCCCACAGTGCTCGGTGATGGACTGGCGTCGCATCGTGGGTATATCCTTGCCTTGCACCCTGTGTCTGCCGGGATAGGCTCCAGCTCACTGTGACCCTGTACAGGACTAAGCGGTTTCTGACAATGAGATGAGATGAACATAAATATATGTAGTCCCATGAATTTAATTGGTCATGGGGCTTTTTGAGCATATTTTATGCTGGTCATTTGGGGTTTGTGAAGCTAGAAACCATTGCTATAGAAGTATAAACCTATAGAATTCGAGTGGATTTTGCATTATAATTACTCATTCTAAGCAATATCCATACTCACCCATGCTTTAGTTTCCGAGGTTTAACAAGCTCAAATTAATTGTGGGTGATTTTATCATTTGCATAACATTACCACATTTCAGGATGGTGAAGGATGGTGGTGGCTTACTGAGGCCTTCATCCAGCAGTGAATTGGTTTTGGTTAATGATTCTAATGCCATTATCAGTGGACTAATAGATTTTTTGCAGTCCTGTTGTACATGCAGATGTGTCTTGCTCGTGCAAATTTTCCATCAATTATTTTTTTTCTCAACACATCAATATATTTAGTTTTGCAAGAGCAAGCAAAACATTTTCATTGACATTACTGAATAAGTGTTAAATGTATTTTGTCAACAAAATAGATTTATATTTAATTCAACTTATAGGAAAATTCTATTAGTTTAAAATTTCTTTGAAGCTGTTATTCAAGAGCTGTGGATAGTTTTAGCAGCAATTATCTTCAGTGCTGAGGTCACTCAATAAAGTGGTAGTTATTAAGTCTAGCCAACTTTTCTTCCAGGCATTTAATCGCAAATTTCATATATAATTAATACATTATGTAATATTTTGTAAACAAGCATAGTCTGAATTTATGGGTATATAAGTGCACTTGCCAGTGTACACCACTATAAGGATTTTTGAGATCGGACTTAAATTTGAGTTTAAAGTGTGGGAGAGATATACCTGAGCTTCATGATATTGAGCACAATGGGCATTAAACAATTGACACACCACCAAGTATTAGTTGTACTTGGCAGCTTAAATACAGCTTGTTATCTTCAACTTTTCAAAACAGCACGAGGCATCACACTTGGTTGACTGAAGCAATCAGTGAACCAATGCCCTCAGATGTGTCAGTTTATTACAGTCTTTTTTCTTAAGAGAGATATGTCTCATCTCATTATCTGAAACCGTTTAATCCTATATAGGGTCACGGTGAGCCGGAG
>JAZEWT010000002.1:11785694-11809920 GCA_036362905.1 Mordacia mordax
GATATTATTTTTTTTCTTTAATTGCTCATCAGTAAACATGTTTCATTCCCTAATTGGCCATGGTCATGTGCCTATATATAATCTATTCAAAGATCATAAAACAAAGATTGTGCTTTCTGCTATGAACACTCATCATTACACAACAGTAACCTTTCATTGCTTACAAGAATCAACGTAAATTTCTGCACCAAAATCGTCTAGCAGGGCACTTGACATTGTGTAAATTGACGTGAAACGTACCATTAGTTTAAGAGCTGGTGGCCATACGTTGCTTGTGAAACGTTTTGCAGAGGGGAGGGGTGCAGGGAGCACCAAAGAGTCAAAGATACCATGCCTCCATGTTAATTTCGTCCAATAATCTTGCCGCATTAGGGGCGTGCGTGATATCTGACGGTGCATGTAATACAGCATAATACAATAAATGTGTATTTAATTGGGCTCCTGTGCCAAGATGCTGCTCGGCTGATACTGCGAGACTTTGCATTTCATCAGAAGCCTTGTTCACATGGCTTTGGTGGCGGCCTAACAGTTTTCCACGATGTGTCTGCCGACATCCGACCGATTCCATCGCCGACCTTCAATTAATTCGAGCATTTGTCTCTAGATTGGAGGTCGGCTTAACCTGTGAAGTTGGTGCTGCTCCACCACCTACCTGGAGCCTCCTCTTCTTTTGTTAATGAACTGTCTGAGCTGCTTTCGAAGCTGCACTCCAGTTCTGAGAGCATCCTAATTCTTGGCGATTTCAACATCCATGTTGACGCTCTAAAGAGCCCTCTTGCAAGGGATCTCATGGCCACTCTTAAGCCACTTGGCTTCACTCAACAAGTGACATCTGCCATTCACAGAAGCAGCCATACTCTTGACTTGGTTTGCTCATGGGGCAAACCAAGTTTTCAAACCAAGTTTTGCCCCATGAGCAAAGCAAGTCAGTCATGGTTCATCAGACTGCGGCGGTATATAACTCCTCATGCATAGCTCAGAACAGAATATAAAGCAGTGGTGGTAACCAACCACTGATACAGGTCTGTCTGATCACTTCACTCTGTGTTTGATCTTCAAGTACCCAAATCCAATTTCAAAACCTTAACACCTGCACTCTAGACATATTCACCGCAGCACAACAGTGTTTCACTCTGCGCCTCGGCTCACTCTGCCTCAGATGCAACAGCAGAAACGTACAACAACGTGCTATCAAGCATATGGGATGATTTGGCCCCATTAAAGTCAATGTATGTCTCAGGCAGAAAACCATCCCCCTGGTATACTGCTGAACTCTGGGATCTCAAGGCAAATGCACGCAGGGTCGAACGGACTTGGGAGAAAATCTGACCTCACCGTTCATGCTCAAATGTTTAAAGAACAACTCCTCCGCTACCAGAAGGCACTTGACTGTGCCGGTACCAGCTATCTTTCCAGCATTCTGGCTGATACCTGAGACAAGTCCAAGATTATTTTCTCTACTATTAATTAACTCCTTCGTCCAACTAGTCACTCACCGTTACTTCTCCTTACTAATAAAGATTAGGTGGATCAGTTGATTCAGTTTTTCTCAGCAGAACTGAAATCCACCGTATCTCTACCCAGCCTCAACCACTACTAACCAATACCTCAATAAATGTTCCTCCGCCTACCTCGACCTCAAAACTCCTGGAATTTTCCGAGTTAACGGAATCCGATGTCTCTTCTTTAGGCAAATTTCAAATCTCTTGCCACTTTCGTCATTCATCTCTTTAATAACTCACTTAGCTCTGGCATTGTTCCCCCACTATTCAAATGTGCTGCGGTTATACCCCTGCTCTAAAAAACCTGGCCTCGATTGCAATATCCCTGACAATTATCGCCCCATCTCAAATCTACCATTCCTGTCTAAGGTCCATGAACCTACAGTAGCCACGCAACTCCAGAACCACGTTCTCAACAATGACATACTCGATCCCTTTCAATCTGAGTTCAGATTCGCCATAGTACTGAAACTACTGTGGTCAAAGTAGTTAATGACCTTCTTGTCGTTGCTGATGAAAGCTTGCCAAGTATTCTTGTCCTCCTGGACCTGAACACTGCTTTTGATACCGTTGACCACCCAATCTTACTTGAGAGACTGGAGGGAATTGGGGACTCTGGCTCCACCCTACAATGGCTGAACTCCTACTTCTCCGACCAGAAGCATTTATCAGCTTCGGAGGACAAAACTCAGAGATCCATCTTGTTTGGTCTGGAGTCCCTCAGAGTTCAGTTTTCGGCCCACTCCTCTTCAGCATCTACATACAACTACTTGGCCGTATCCTGCGCAGCCTCAATCTCAGCTACTTTTGCTATGCGGATGACTTACAAATCTATATCCATGCAAAACCATACTTCAATGCGTCTGGTCTTTCCATGTCGTCCGCACTGTCACCTGTGAAGGCCTGGCTCAATTGAAATTTCCTAAAACTAAATGGTGACAAAACACATATTTTGCTTGTGGATACCCCACACCAATTATCCAAGGCTGAACCCATCCAATTGATGCTTGACGACTGGACCATTGAATCAGTTTGAAGAACAATGCATATGTTATCAAAGCTTCCTGTTTGCATAATTTGCCACAAGTATGTGTGGCTTTTGCAAACTAGACACATTGTCAAATGTGTCTATTTTGGTGTTTTAAGATCTTAACACCTGCATAATTGCCAGAAATGGTAAAAACCTGTTCTACTCATTACATATGTACACTGGCAAAAAGTACTCATAGCGTAAACAGCTCCACCTGAGCTACTAAGCATTGATATTGCATTGTCCTGAGCTGACTGCCTTTTGGCATCATCTGACTAACACTGACAAACAGGCTCAAAAGAAAGCCATGCGTCTGGTGTCGGCCAATCAGTTTTAAGGATAATGCATATGTTATCAACGCTTCCTGTTTGCATAATTTGCCACAAGAATGTGTGTTTTAAGATCTTAATACCTGCATAATTGCAAGAAATGGTAAAAACCTGTTCTACTCATTACATATGGACCATTGACGTTGCTAAGGCAGTCCGGAGTCTAGTTGTGACTCTTGATTCCTCACTCAGCTTTGAGGCACACATCAACAAGGTGATCAAGGTAGCCTATTTCAATCTCAGAAATATAGCCAGTCTGCGCAACATCCTATGACCCTCTGATGCTGAGAAGCTAATGCATAGCATCATCTCCTCATGAATCAATTACTGCAGTGCATTGCTCCCTGGCACCCCTGCCTACCTAATCAATTGTCTCCAACGTGTGCAGAATGTGACTGCTAGAGTTCTCACCCACACACCCATCCAAATCACATCCCCATTACTGATGTCTCTCTACTAGTTACTGGTTAAGTAAAGATGGAATTCAAGATCCTCCTTCTCACCTACAAAGCTCTCATTGGCACTGCTGTGATATACATCTGTGACCTACTTTAGGCATCCTCCTCAACCCTACCACCCAGATGTGCCCAGATCGTGCCTCCATTCGATGGGTAACCGAGCCGAATTGCGCGCTGCTCCCACACTCTGGAATGCCCTTCCATTGGAGATTCGATCAGCTGAGTCCCTGGGCATCTTCAAATCTCGCCTCAAGACTCACTTGTTCCATAAGACTTTCAAGCCTTCTGACTTGGACTGTTGATGTGGCTCAATGTTGTTGTGCCGGGATGATGACTCTTTGCTGACCTGCGCCTGCTCGGGAGCCTTTATTCCTTGTTTGTTAAAGAATTATATTTTTTTAATATTGCTTATTTTATGTCCTATAATTAGTTGCTACTATTTGACTTTCAGTTGAACTGTCCTGATGTTGTTGTTGACATGCCGTTTTCTCGACAGCTCGAATTTGTAAAAAAAACAAACCCAAAAAGTTATTGTTGCTGATTTTCCGTTCTGATGTCATCGTTTTTGGCGTGCTGTTCTCTCTGCAGCTCTGCACAGTGCTTTGTGACCCTCGGGTGAAAAGCGCTCGAATTGCAATTATTATTATATGTCTCAGCATTAAAGGTTTACCGCCCAGAGTTTGGGGGGGGGGGCAACTGGGGGTTTATGGAACTTCGCAGAAGTAAGCGTTACAATTAGAGTAATGTGCAACCACAGCTCTGGCTTCCCAAGGTTGACGGGAGGCCTGGCAGGTACCCTGATTCTCCAGGCATCACTTCAAACGCCACAGGTGAACACTTGTCTTTCCTTTCACTGCAATTACGCCACTGGCAACATCCGTCAAATCCCCCAGAGGCCGACAATGACCACAGTGGGGCAGGAGCCGGAGGTAAATGGGGAAGGGAGTGCGTGAGTGCAAGGGGGCTTAAAGTGCTGGACCCTGCATGCAAGTGTCTGCTTAGCAGCAGGAATTTAAATGACCCGTCTGCATTGCTTGACGTGACAAATTTTCTTGCGAGTCGAGCAAAAAAACATATCGTGAACCACTAGGGTGTTTTTTTTATTATTTTTGGGTTCCTTTTTTTATTTGCAGTTTTTATGGCCTCTTCATGCCTTGCAAGAGTGGCATTGTGCCCTCTTCATGGATGACTTACTCTTGGGCTGTAATCAGATTGCCTTTGTTCTGGATCCATAAAAGACTATCACGGTGTATCTGGCCCAACTTAGTCTTGCAAGTGAAAGATAAATGTTTTCTTTTGTAGGGTACAAGCTTTACATTTGTTGTAATTTGTCATGATCAAATGTTAACATTTGTCTCTGTTTTTTATGAATAAATGGATTTACGCAGTTCTCCTTGGGTTCCATTTTCAAAAGTGGAGAACGCTCAGACACTTCAAAGTGTGGACGTTTTGTGTGTGGGAAGGGTGTGGAAATCAAAGGCATTAATGCGATAAATAATTTTGCTGGGCGGCGCGGTGGCCCAGTGGTTAGCGCTGACGCCTTACAGCAAGAAGGTCCCGGGTTCGAATCCCTCGGCTCGGGTGCCTTTCTGTGTGGAGTTTGCATGCTGTCCGCGTGGGTTTTCGCCGGGTACTACGGTTTCCTCCCACAGTCCAAAAGCATGCTCCTCGATAGGTTGATTGGTTCGCAGACTAAAATTGTCCCGCAATGCCCGGCGATGGACTGGCGTCCCGTCGTCGGGTGTATTCCTGCCTTACGCCCTGTGTTTCCGGGATAGGCTCTGGCTCACGGTGACCCTACATAGGATGAAGCGGTTTCAGATAATGAGATGAGATGAGATAATTTTGCTGTGCAGTGATTAATATGGCTACGGAGACGTTCTGACGATTCAAAGAGCTCATTTAAGATATTGCAGTGCATGACCTAGAGTGCCGGCAAGTGGCTGTCAGCTATTGTTGCCCGTCTCATCGCAAACGCTGCATCTCTTTTTTCAGCTGCTCCAGCGTTGTCACACCCCCTTGCTCATGTTCCCCCACCAGGACCGTCGCACTCTAAATGTATTTGACAGCTTTTTGAGAGTGGAAGAGAATAAGTGACGATTCAGGTCAGTGATCGTATAGAGTTGCAGGGTGTACTGATCTGCCGGAGCTTGTACAACTTACATCGAGCATAAGGGTGCTGTCGTGCATCTCAATGCCCCCTGAATAAAATGTGTGGTAGGGGATACAATTTTCACTTATAGCTGCCATGGTAATCCTTACTCTTTGTACATACGGGCAGTTACGAGTTGGACAAAGACATAATTATTTCTCAAATAAATCGGCATGCTTGATAGTGCGTTACGGAACACTTTGCGCAGCAGCTATGGCTTGCGAGAGAGGTGTGTCCTGCACTGACTGGCTCGTTTACATTCAGCCTGCTTGCCCCACCACTTGCAAGTGCACATTATTTTTCACTCGCCCAGCAGAGTGAGCGAGCGAGACGGCCAGATTTGTCAGTCAAAGACGATGGCCCGTTTTCTCGCCTGTGAGCCGTCCTGCTGGTCACGCGCTGCACACGGCAGATAATGCTTCTTGTTTTGTGCGGCACTTATTTGTGCCGAGCATGAAGACATCTCTGTGGAGAATCTGTTATGAGCGATACGCGTTTCAGAAAAATAGTAAAGAAAAAATAACTTCTCAGCGGTGATAATTTTTTTTATTGTCGCTGAATGGGCAGAATTTTCATGAGAAGTTTCAATTTCAATATCTTCTCTGTATTGTTTATAAATGCTCACAAAAACATGTACCAGCAACTCGCATCAGATATACATATTTCTCAATTGAATTTCATGGAAAATATTTCTACATTTGCTTCCGAAATGATTGCTTTGGAGATAAGAGGTTGATCTCGTGCTTCATTCCATATTCCATATTCTATCATGCGTGGTTAAATCTTAACGACTTTGACCTTAGTCAATAATAGTGTGACACCATAGCACGTGGTGTAAATGATTCGCCCATTGTCCTGCCCCTCCTCCCTGGTGAGTGATATTATGATTCCCACCACAAATTTAGATACAAATTTGATTCGTGTATGAATTGTATGAATTTCCTTTCTGACACCACTGACTTCACAGACCTATAATTGGCTGCATGGTTGTCACGAACCAATTATGTACAATGTGTATGATTTTTATTTAAAAACATTGATTCTTACATCAGGTATGTCCTGTGTTGCAAGAGAATGTAACTATGCATAGATACACACAATTGTTAAACACCTATGTATCATGCTTGCTAAATATCACGTTTGTTGCACGAGTCAGACATTGAATCATTGATTTTGGCAGAGGTGGTGATGCCTGTAGAGAGTAATTCAGTCCTAGAGATAGGGGAAAAAAACAAGGTTTTGAATCTGACCTTGTTGACAGCATAAAATAGTCTGGGCCAGAGAAGATATCAGTTATAGCTAATATATCGCATCGATTTATTTATATAGCCAATACAAGTGAAATTGGTAACTCAAATTTATTTCAAATGAGTATCACATAATTAACCATTATTGGCTATTTTCTCCCTGTGTTTGCATGAGTTTTCGCCAGGTACGCCAGCTTCCTTCCACAGTCCAAAAACATGCTGCCTAGTTTAATTTGTCTATATAAATTGCCCCTAGTAGCCTGGGGTATTGTATCTTGCTCACCCCGTTCTCCTGAGCAACTGAGAGCTACATAGCTCAACGGTTCCTTCGACCTTAAATACAAACTGACACCTGATAAAGAGATTGAAATCCAGTAAATTTAAACCATCTCAAGATGTACCGACATGAAAAAAAATATCTGGTCTGGACCCATGGACTACGATGGTTGGGGGGAGTTCCACACGATAGGAGGTAGCGTGATGTTATCAGAAACACCAGCCACTCCCCTCCTCCCATCCTCGATTGCCATGGAGTGCCTCATGCAACACTTCCTCTGCTTTCTGAACGTGTTTTATTCTACCACTGATCGATTTCTTCCCCTCCTCTGCTCCTTCCTTCCGGTCCGCCGTCCTCTCCGCAGGTGGAGTTTGAGTGCATCAACAACAAAAAGAAACAGAAGAAGAAGAGCTATAAAAACTCAGGCATTATCATCTGCAAGTCTTGCAAGGTAGGCATGCTGCCAAGTGGTGCTCATCCGAGATTTGGCCCTCTGCTGAGTCATTGCGCTCGTACAGAGGAACTCTGTGAGAAGAGTGGTGCCGTCATCAATTTTCTGAGATGTGAATGTTCAGTGAAGACCCAGCCAAGAACACATCGCCATATCCTTGGAGTAATGTCACTGCAGTGATGTCACTGAGATGCTACAACTGTGCTCCTGAAAGTCACTTGAAAGTGTTTTTAATCATTGACAAAGTTTTAAACTGTTGGGTATCTCAGGGCACTTGGCATATCAATAGGTACATCAATATCAGCCATGGTCTATCCACTGCTGGATGAAGACCACCATCTCTTACACTCCTACATTGTAACAATCCATAATAGCCCATGCACAAGCTAATTGCATCACCCCATCGCTACGGCAGACATGTTGTATAGCGTGTTCTGTCCTTTAGATGCAACTCTAACGTGAGTCTCAACCACTGGCCATCATCCCTTCTAGTGACATGGACTGCCTGTGCCTACTAACCTGCCTTTACAGTCAACATCATGTCTCTAATGCACACATGTTTTCTGTCAACGATGTTTTTTTGGTTGTCTTCCTTTAAGCCATTCCATAATGAATTTGCATGCATTATTCTCAAGCTCAAGCCAGTCATGTTTATTTCTGAGGGTTGCCCCAGGAGAATACAAGCGTGTTGGCAAGCGTGTTGACAAGCCTTATCCTCAAAATAACTCACTAATGCACTTCTGAGAACGTTTAATTGCCGAACGCAATGCAAACTTCCAACAATGAGTGTGATGTATTGAGCCAAACAAACATGGTTATAAAAGTTGTAGGTGTTTACTGATAGAGTACTGATTAAAATAAGTAACTAAATCAGCAAGTGAACGTATGAATCACGGAAATGTTTGAAAAATATCTGAAAACCTTTGTTGATGTTTAATTGGACCGGTTAGCTTTGCTGGAAGCTTGGGAGGTTTAATCACGATTCTCTGCACTCATGTGCCACAGGACATGGAGCACTTTTTTATTCTTATCGGAGCCTTTCACCTCTTGTTAAATGAACACATGTCCTCTAAGCAAGGCCCGCACGAAATCGGTGTTAAGCGGCTGGACAAGCTTAGCAACACCTCACTATAGCTTGCAGTTTTCTGCTCACCGTTTAAAAATAATAATGTATCTCTATTACCACATTAGGTGCAATGTTTATTTTTGCAAGTTTAGAACTACTCGGACTGACAGGTGTGTTTGTTGGGGTTTTTTTGGATATGCTCAAGTAGTTTTAACACTTCAGCACTGTCTTGCCACCAACACATATGTGCACACGTTGGCTCAGTCTTGTAATACGTTTAGACTCTTAATAGTGAAATGATAGGCAAATGCATTTCAGTCTATCAGGAGGTGGTGATAATGTTAAAAACAAACATTTTTATAAAACAATAGTTGTAGTGGAATGTGTTTTTTTTTATCAATTGAATCATTTGTCAGTGCTGTTTCAGGACAGCCGCGTCGATCGCTTCCTCTCCCTCCATCGCGACGTTTCGCCTCACACGTTAGAGGCATTGTCAGGCGCGTTAGATGATGCCTCTAACGTGTGAGGCGAAACGTCGCGATGGAGGGAGAGGGAGCGATCGACGCGGCTGTTCCGAGAGCAGCTTTTCGAAGCAATCATCAAATGACTCCATAAAAAAAAATCCCACTCTTTGGGTCAAATCACGCCACCCTAAAATACAAACTTGGATTTTCAGAAAAAAAATATTTTGCCAATTGCCAGTGGATTGATAATTATTACACTACATTATTTTTTTGAGTTATAAGCAGAATGACAGGACATCTGTATTTATATATCCATCACAAACATATTTCTATAAATCCATGGTAGCACACGGTAAGTTTTCAACATTTCAAAATGCACAGAAGCAGACTCGGAGAGAATTGACCATTTTTTTTCCTCGCGAAAATTGCACTCAGTGTTTTACAAAATGCCACTCTACTCCGGGATCATTACAGGAGGGAGCCCACTCCACTGCACTCATTACTAATTGCTGTTGAAAGCAGCTTGTAAGTCGGCATTTATGCTTTCCCTTAAGAGACCACTGCAGCCCATGGAGTTATACATACAATGCCCGTGTGCACGTGTCCCTTTTCATTAATGTGGTCGTTATTGCATTCAATCTGAAAGTGCTATAGGGGAGGAAAGGCATAACAACCTTTGAGTTCAATGTTGGAAATGCAAGTGGTGTATGCTGGGAATGCGGTGCAGGGTAGGCAACTAGCATAGGCAAGAAAACCCATTTAGCGCCATTAAAAAAACTAATCTGTATCTGCTGAGAGTTTATTACGTTTGTCACTTGTCAATTCTTCTGTTTTTGTGGTCATGCTGCCCTCGACGTGACAGATATCGCGTGACTACACCTTCCTGGATTACATCTTTGGAGGGTGCCAACTTCATTTCACGGTATGATGACTGCTGCCCTGTTTCGACATCTGCATATTCGCTCCTGTCCGGCTGTCAGCCTACCTGGCTCATCGCTCCTCTTTGCTCTTGTCGAGCCTCCCCTGTCAAATCCTAAGCCCGCATGTTTAAGATGTATTATATATTTCAGTGAGAGTTATGTTGCTGGTACTCAGACTGAACCAAATCCAACGGTTCCTATATTTGTAGAGAAGAGGCATCTGTCACTCTCACCACATGACTCTGTGTCTCTGTGGGGGGGATTGGAAGGGATTAAGGTGAGTGCAGAGGCGTGTCACGGAAGGTGAGGACAGAACGATGAGGTGTAATAATCGCTTTGGTTGTTCCATTGCGATGAGCGCGCCGCTGGTTCCCCACTTCTCGCATCACGGTCGCTCACTCCTGCTGTTGATCATTCCAAACTCCTTTCCGTCAATCGCGTCGTTTACCAACGGTAGATTGCATTTGGTCGGAAGTGAGGAGAATTCTTAATTGTAAAAGTGTTATGTTCACTCTGCTGCTGGATAAATGGATGAGCACTCTTCAAGCCATCGAAATCCCTCATGGTCCTGTGGTGCAATAATCCACGCAGCACCTGCGCTCAAGCCGATATTATCGCCCCGTCGCCGTGACTGGACGTCCATTTTGCAAATACGTTTACATACAACATGTATAAATCTTGGCGAATCACGCCAGATAAAAGGCAATTTGATTCAGCCACGAGTGCAGCAGTAACGTGGAATCAAAGCAGCATTGGTCACGGTGGTTTGATATACTGAGGGTGATGGCGAAATGTTCTTCTGAGCAAAATATCCAGAGCACAGAGGTGTGGGAGAAAAGACGCTGGAGTAAAACTAAATATGATCCAGTATGCTACAAGAATAGGAGATCTGGTGCAAATTCCCAGCTTACAGTTGGGGGGGGGGACGTATATTGAGCTGTTAGATTATTGGCCTGGCAGGAAACACTACACGCTGAACAAAAAGACATTGTAAATATTTGTTTACTGTGGTCACTGAGAATGGCACTGGGCGAAACAGGAGGAGAACCAGTTTGTCAAATGCTCTGGCATTGTGTAAAATGCATAAAAAAATGTAATAGTATAATAACCACTTTGCCCTTTCATAGATCCATTGACAATGTGTGACAGCCTCATCCCGTTCATACATATGGGTGCTCCTGGCTGGGTGTTAAATTACAAAGCAGTGCACTCCATTACTTACGCATGATGAAGAGACGTCATTGGATTAGACTGCGATGTAAAAAAGACATTCCTCATTAATTTTTCACACAACGCTTCAGTGGTTCAGCTTAGCCTACTATTGTTAATGACTGGTGATGGTAACCTACACTTGTGATCGGTAAAAGTTAGTAACCGGCAGGAGTCCTGGCGTCTCATTGCAAGCAATAATGATGATTACATTTATATAGCGTTTTTCACCCATAGGTCCTAAGATACTGCAGGAAATCAGAGAATGGGGTGAGGCAACCACGTCAACACTGCATGCTATAGTGATGTTATCATCTAATCAATGAGTGTTTTTTTAGTTGTTGAAGGAAACTAAAGAACCCTCAGGAAACCGATACAGACGGGGTGAAAACACAAGCTCTGCACGGAAATTTGCCCGATCCAGGAATCGAACTGCGTTGGGCAGGACATTCTGTGATGTGCAGATGTTACTACTGCACCACCTTGTAAGCTCCCTGCAGATCGAAATGGGAGCTATTGAGGCTGTAGGGTTAGTGTTGGGTCAGACACTTGGATCGGGAGGCGGAATGGAGTGCCCGGGAGGTACACGCATGCACTCACGCTCCAACGCACGGAGGGCTCCTCGAGTTACTCGCTCCTATTAATACCCCCTCTGTAGCAGCATAACCCACGTCACCTGAAGAGGTCACACCGCTTTAACCCACTCTGATTTATCGGGTGCTCACTCCAAATCCATCCTGAATAATTTACTGACATAGACAGTGTATTTGTTTGTAGAGTCCAAATCTTGCAGAGCACAGCAGTGTTTGTGTGATTAACACACTTTGCTGGGAACCCAGCGACCAACGTTCAAATTCCATCCATAGCCCAACATTGTTTATGAATATCGAAACTGGTTCATGGCAGCCCGGCGATGGACTGGCGTCCCGTCGTCGGGTGTATTCCTGCCTTACGCCCTGTGTTTCCGGGATAGGCTCCGGCTTACCGTGACCCTATATAGGATTAAGCGGTTTCAGATAATGAGATGAGATGAGAGGTTCATGGCACTCGTATGTTTTTCCAACCTTCGTATGTGGTTGCTAACAGCACTAACTCCAGTAGTCCCTAAAAGACTATATGGGGGGTCTCTGTATTTTGTATATGTGTTGGGGGAGCTGTGGTGCAGTTTTTGGTGTACTGATATGGACCTTATGGCCCAGTTTGATTCCTGGTCAAAGCTACCATGTCCTGCGATACTTGAATTGATCCCTGAGACTGCTTAGGTTGATGTGGCCTGCTACAATAAATGAACAGCAGTGGGGGACAGTCATATGCTAAAATATAAGAAAAGGCCAAAATGCTGAGTAATAGAGGGATTTCTCTGAAGCTCGGTCTCTTAGAGGCTCTTTTGCAGCAGTAGCATAAGTAAATTAAATGACATTATTAAGCATTTCCAGAGCTCCAGCTGTTGTCAGATGGAGTGGTCTTCATGCATACGTCTTTCCACACGAATTGTCTGAAGATATGGTTTCATGCTGCCATGATTTTCAGCATAGACATTATGTTCCCCTATTAAATGTTATACAGGTTTTAGATCAGGTTTACTCTCGAGGCATACGAGCGACTGTGTCTCAAAGACAATGTATTTTAGCCTGCAGCTGAGGTTACAGCCATCCATGTGTTCCCTTTCAAACAATTTGAAATACAGAATTGCCCAAACATAATATACGCGATATTCTCTGCTGCCCTCATAGCCTAGAACTCAGATATGTGAGCATACATATCTTAGCTGTGGGCTAACTACCCTTGCTGAGAGCCTAATATACTGTACATATCGATGCCTTCAACCTTTAAAAACTCATACCGAGCAGAATGGTGAAATATGGTGAAATGATCCTTAACACCCAGACAAAAAAGGTAGTCCTTTATAACGCAGTTCAACTGGAAAATGGGTTATACAATATTGTAAGTTAATTGCAGGCATTTAAAGAAAATGTTGTTTCCTTGTGTCTGTTGAGGTGACCTGTATAAGCCTACATGGCAAATCTGTTAGCACCTGCGTCCCCCAAATCATGAAGTTCAGCTGTCTCTGTGGACATAAAACATGCCCTAACATGTGAACGATTTAAATATAACTAATAATAGCAGAGAAGATATGTCAGTGTGATGAAAAGTGTAAAATTATAAGGACACATAAAAAGGAAATTCTGATAATTAGATTTAGCAGTTAGCGTTTCTTATATTTTTTACATGGCGTGGGTGTGGATCAGGGTTTGTGTGTGTTTATATGCGTGTGTGAGTGCATGCCATAACCCGTGTGGGCATTAATGTAATAATAATAATTGCACTTCTAGAGCGCTTTTCACCCGAGGGTTATAATGGTTATGAGCAGGGGCTGTGGCTTGTGTGCAGATTTGTGTAGGGGTCACTGCCCCTAAAAATGTAGGAGTCGCTACCCCTAGCCCCCGCCATCGCTATGCCATCCGGAACGAGGGGCGTAGCGGCCGGGGAAAGGAGCAGAGGGGTCAACCGTCCACTGCTGCCCCCTCCCACCGCTTGTGCCCCCTGACCCCTCAGAGGAATACCCGACCCGAGGGGAAGGGGGGGTCCCACCGTGACACACGGCAGGGCCCCACTGTCCGGCTCTCTCCACTCTCCAGCCTCTCTGCAAGTTCCACCTGCTTAGCGAGAGTTGCCCGTGTGCCGATACACGCCATCCCAGTACAAGAACCTAAGCCGATCGCCCTCTACGCACTCCCGCACTCACCGCTGACCACGCGGTGCTCCCCTTATGCGTGCTAACTGCTGTGCCACCGATCCACACTCACCCACTGCGCACTAACTGCTGCGCCACCGATTCCCACACACACAGTGCGCTAACTGCTGCGCCACACCGCTCTACACTCACCCTTAGCGCGGCAAACCACTGCGCCACCGTTCCACACTCACCCAGGGTGCTAACCACCATACCACTCACACACAGTGCACTAACCGCTGCGCTACCACTCCCCACATACTGCGCGTAACTGCCCCTCACACACAAACAGTGCGCTAACCGCAATGCCGCCACTCCTCACACAAACACAATGCGCTTACTGTAGCACCACCGTTCCCCACACAAATGCAGTGTGCTAACCGCCTCACTCCTGTCACCGGCATTAGGTTTCACTCTGCGCCACACTTACCAGTTATACAGCTACTGTACAGATGATGGGCGATCTAGACAAACTTTATTTTCCACCGCCGTCAGGTTCGTCTCCGCCCTGCCACCATGCCCATCAAATGGCTGCCATTTCTCCCACTTATTGTCCCACTACAACATGGCGGCCTCTATGCTACATCATTGTTGGGTGTGGGGTGCGTGAGATCCATGGCATTACATTTTCACCATGTTCCAAACAAAATTCCATTCTCACAGCTTAAATCAAAAGTCACCCAGTTGTTAGTGGCTGCTCATCGTATGTGAAATTGTGACGTATCAGCATGTAGGAGTGGTGGCTCAGTGGTTTCCGCGCTGGGCTACAAACCTGGCATCGGAGTTGGAATCCTGCTCACGGTCAACACCAGTAACGATTTTCTGTACGGGTCCTGGACCTCCCCTTGGTTGACGTAGCTTCAAATGAGTACTTATTGCAGTGTGTAAATATATGCCAATAGGGAGACGAGCAACTCGGCACGGTACTGAGCACAGGTGCTAGCAAACAGCACTTAACCCTACAGTCTGTTAAGGCTAAGCGGGGTATTTGTCTTTCTATCAACATGCCACCATATGCCTAAGCAGCCTCTTTGTCTCTGATAGAAGCAGATACATTTCTATGGCATAGGCTAAAGAGATGGGCTGGTACAGGAGTACCTGGATGTATATGAGCTTGCCAATGCTTGGAATCAGCAGTGTGCAAATTAGCCTCTGCGGAGGAGCTTCATGAACAATTTTGAGGCTGTAACAGTGGTGGTGGTGGATCAACCCTTACAACAATGAGGAGAGTGCCAATCGTTAAATAGGCAGCTGGTTGGTACAGTGGGGATTGAAGGTGGTGCATCCACCAGTCATCTGATTCGGTCAACCCCTGACACCTGAATCTGTCCCGTGACCTCCTACCAGCCAGCCTTCGACATTTCGTATCGCCTCAGAGTACACCTAGCCTGGCACAAGTATTGTATATCACCAACACTTAGTGCTTAAACTTAGTGCTAAATGGCCGCTATTGTACTGAAAATGATCTCAAATGTGTCTGCCTTCTACCACATTGCCTCGAAGACGTCACCTATCTTTCCAGCTATGAGTGTCAGTCTATCCAAATCCTTTTTGCAAAACCATTATTCCAATGGCTGACTTCAGTGAAAAGCCTTTCACAATGCCTGCCATTCATTCTATAACCCCCCAAAATGCTGGTGCTGGAACAAATGCAGTTTTAACCTTTTTGTGCAAACCATTTTCATCCTGCGTTATGTAAGTTGATTAGCAAGGCACGGGCATGTGTGCGTGCAGGTGGGCATCGACTTCACAGCATCCAATGGAAATCCACGAGATGCATCCTCGCTGCACTATATCAGTCCCACGGGTATGAACGACTACCTGGCTGCCATCTGGGCTGTGGGCCAGATCATCCAGGACTATGACACGTGAGTGCAACGCACGCACAATCGCTTGACGCAAACCATGCAGAAAACAGATTTGCGAACATGTTTTCTTTTGATAAACCGTTCAGTTTACACCAGGGATCGCACATCTCTGGTAATAGAGGATCACAGTGTTGTCTTGTTTTGCTTGCAAATGAGCTGTCATTTACCCAATTGCGCCCTTAATTAAGCTAATAATTTTCTTAATTAGTCTTGTTTGGTTGTTTCCAACTGTTAAGCAGTTGGAAGTTTCAAGTTATCTATTAATCGTGCAAGTTTGCAACCCTTGAGGCTTGGCATTAATTTACACCGAGTTGGGAAGTAGAAAAAACAGATCTGTGATCGAGAAATTGTTTTTCATTTCATGACCGATAAAAAGTATTTGCTGCCACAAGTGTTCATCTTGCACTGAAGGCTCGTGATGTCCTCCCTGCGTAGGCACCACTCGTTGTCAGACTTCTCGGTTTAAAAGGGAGGATTTTGAATATATTCCCACCATGGCTCTTTTGATCATTTGAACGCCATGCTGTGATATAAAGCACAGCTTTTCTGGCAAGTAGTGCAAGGGGAATTGTATGGACACCATTTCACTGGCATGGAAACGTACTTAATGCTGCTGTCAATCTTTGGCGTGAAAATACCTCGGCTAGCTTGGCAAATCCCATCACGCCCACGGGAAACACATTAAGGGCCCTTAACCCCTTTACCTGTGGGATTATTTTATTTGCTTAACTGCTGCCTTGACTGCGCTATGAATTTTGATTATTGCAATATTTTTTTATTCGAAATTGGCGCATTTCGCACATATTTATTTTTGAGTGGGGCCTATGCCCAAGTGTTTCAAAGTGGTGGAAATTCAAGGTTTGTCAAGAATGTTATCGTTTGCTACTGAGGCATTGACTGGGAAATGGACTGAGAGACGTTTTGGTCACCACCACTCTTTAGTCCCTATAATGGTCTTTAGCCTTGATTTCAACCAGGCACTAACTGGTGCTTTGGTCTGTATTTACATGGCTGTCCTTGGGGTGTTCATCATATTAGAGCCAAATAAGAGATTTTTATATTTTGTTCACCTTCCATGATTTTTTGAACACTGACAGTTAGGAATTTTGCTCTTTTTATTCCTTTAATTATAGAGCAACTAATACAGCAACAGGAGAAATTTTATTAATATATCATAATAATGCATCTTATTAAAGCTGTAATTGACAAACATATGGAGTCCTTGTGAAAATTGCTGCCCAGGTGGAAGACATAACATAGAGCCACTTTGTCATAATTTAATTTCATTATTTCTACACTCTGGGAATTGTATGTCAAGGGGTCATGCCTGTCTTATGAGAGGTTTGTGGAGGGCAATGAACCATGACATAGTCTCTCAATGTCACATTTTATTTGAATTTCCAGAAACGCCACAAATTATGTAAAAGAAATACAGCGGTTCTGTTAAAAGCATAACACATGATGCAGTTTTCAATGGTAACATTGCAATGATTTTAAATTGAGTGTGTGCCTTGTACAGTTTCAGTGCTGTGATATTCGTTAAATAAAGGCTGTGTGATTCATTTCAGCAAAGTCTCTTGCTCAGATTAAATTTGCTGATGATAAATAAGTGTTTGTTTAATGGCCATTTTTCCTGTATTAACAGCCTCCGAGTACGATCAGCTTACCAGTTCATCTTCATTGTTCCATGGATGCAATTGATAGCCTGTTCGACTTTCTCACGATGAGCCAGCTCACGTGCTCACTCGCTTTCTGTGTCTCGGCCATGCACTTTGGTGTGCTTGGCCACTAATACAAAATCACTGTCACGTTCACCTCATTCATAGTTACACAGTGCATTATTAAAGTAATGAAAATGTTGGCAATAATGTAATCCGTTCCAGGCCACGTAAACACCGTACACTCTCACTTCCAAAATTTTATTCAATATTAAAGCATTGGCAACAGGTGATGCATTGCTTATTTAAACAATCCTATAGTGGAATCTGTTTTATCACCCACGTGTATGGCTGAAATCCAGCTGGGTACCACTGTAGCTCGAGTGCATGATTCGCAGTGAAAAAAATGTGAGTTCCAATTCTGGTCAGGGCAGTACTTAGTCGGCATAATTCCTACAGCATTGATAAAATGAGTAACACTGCTTTAAAGAGTCAGCAACAGTTGTCCTATGGCCTGAATCCCCCTGGCCATAAAAATGTGGAATTTCCTCCACTTACTCAGTTCCTTAAGTGGAGCACCATACTTTTCTCTCTACTACAGGAAAACGATGTCCCTTTGACTCCGATCTCGTTGCTTTCAATGGGTGGCGTCCTATAGTGGTGGCAACGGCGCTGACGATGGGAGCACAGCCGACTCCATCGTTCGCTGACCGTGCTGCCCCGCGGCGCCGAAACGGCTAACGAGAAGCTGGCCCGGTAGGGGAAGGGTCAGGCGGTCACATGGTTGGTGAGGCGGAGAGATCGGAGTAGCCGCAAGCCGGCTATAAATGGGCGATGAAAAGACGCCGCCTGGAGCCGACCAGCGCGAGCCGACACGATCGCCAGCGATCGTTATTTGTAATTTTCAGTCGGCAAGAATCCATACTAAAAATATACAAGAGCCGAAATGATAGCTTCTTTGCTAAGAGCTGGTTGGTGGTCCTCGGAGAATGATGTGAAAATCAATATCTGACGCATGTTACCGGCATTTACTGCTGAAATTAGTATTCCGCCAAGTGCAGAGCTAACCTAGGCAAAAAGATAGATGACTAATATTACAAAAACTATCACCAACTTACTCCCTCCTGAAGCGTGGCTACATGGAATTGCTCACGCTGTCTGAAAATACTCTTCAGATGGATGGGGACGGGAGAAGCAACCAGTGGACAATTATGAATATATCGCTTCTCATAAGCGATAAGTTTAACAACATCCGGATTGCCAGTGAATGCTAAATTGGCGAGAACATGCCTTCTGTGGGGGCGGCGCGGTGGCCCAGTGGTTAGCGCTGACGCCTCACAGCAAGAAGGTCCCGGGTTCGAGTCTCTCGGCTCGGGTGCCTTTCTGTGTGGAGTTTGCATGCTCTCCCCGTGTCCGCGTGGGTTTTCGCCGGGTACTCCGGTTTCCTCCCACAGTCCAAAAGCATGCTCCTGGATAGGTTGATTGGCTCGCAGACTAAAATTGTCCCGCAATGCCCGGCGATGGACCGGCGTCCCGTCGTTGGGTGTATTCCTGCCTTACGCCCTGTGTTTCCGGGATAGGCTCCGGCTCACCGTGACCCTATATAGGATTGAGCGGTTTCAGATAATGAGATTCCTTCTGTGGGAGGTGAGTTGAGAGAGATGCTCTGACCTCTGACTCCACTGCACTGGAGAAGGGAACTGTTTACAATTAGGCGTGCACGCAAACAGACCACTGCAGAACAATAACCATGTCGACTTTCTCCTCTGCCAAGCGTCAATGTTCCGTGAATGAGCGCTTGTTAGCGCAGACTCGCCAGCTCATCCCACACACACGTCCAGACCTCCCACGGGGACGTTCAGCCGACGCTGTCTCTCACGCCATGGCATTTTAGCTACGCTTTTGAAAAGGCAGCATGGACGGGAGGGCAGCGGTGATGGGATGATCGATTGGCTGTGTAGCGAGCCGATGCCTACATTAAGCTTTGTTAATAATTTATCCGCTTAAATACGTGCCTAGCGATTTCCCTCTTTAATGTGACAGTGGTGCAGAGGGCATGGAGGAAGTGCAATTGAAACCATGACGCTGTCTTTCCAGTGGTGCCTTCATCCTAATCCGTGTTTTTCCATGGATTCCTACGGCAATGTCCCGATGTATTGAGCATTTGCCAACAGCTGTCGCACCGCTTTACCCTAGGTCAGCTTCCACCACTACCGCCTATGTTCGGTGGTGAATCATGAGTGTGATGGTAGTGAGGGCTGCACGTGTGACAATGAGATTAGCCGGTAATGTCTGTATGCGCACTTTTCTCAAAACCGTTACTGACAAAGGGAATTACATCATTGGATTAGTCATACCTCCCTTTTGACAGGTCTGCTGGACAAGTGCATAGAGAGGTGAGCTTGTGCTTGCAATGAAAGGTTATGCAAAAATATATTCGTAATACAAAACATACATGTGCCGTGTTAAAAAAAAAAACATTTTCAGATAAAATGGAGTTAGAGACTTTGTCACAAATGTGGGATCTAGCAGGAGGATAACAATGCTACACTGGTGGCATATATAGCTTTGACTGTGATGGCCTCTTGGCCTTTGAGACAATCTATATGTTGAAAGCACTGTCCCATGTAAAGTTGGATATGCTGTCTGCCCATGGCAGCCAGCTGGCTAAAGTGCTGCAGATGAACATCACTAAGTGTTCCTTGCAGAAAATGTGCTGTGTTCCATGTAATGGTAGCAATTTTAAAGTTAACTCTGTGGTGCTGCTGGGCCTCCACAATTATCCCACTGATTCAACAATTGAATTCGTGGTGTGTGGCCTATTCTTGGCAGAAAATGGCAAAGTTTCTATCACTGTCTTCAGAGGAAGTCATATCTCGAAGCTGCGGTCTTCTTTTGGAAAAAAAGGGCTTTTAAAGACAGGCTCTTGATTTCACTTATGACCTCTATTATTCTCCCTGTACTTCTACAGAAGGCTTGGTGTCCACAAAAATTGTTGTCTGTCTTCTGTATTAGAACTAAACTCATACAATGGTGATTATATTCCTGTTATGTTACAGCATAACCAATAAAACTATGTAGCAGTCACTCTCTCTTTGGGCATAAAAGAATGCACGTGATATTAAATGACTTTTTCCTTACAGCTGTGTCACTCTCTGTTTTGCAGGGACAAGCTCTTTCCAGCGCTGGGTTTTGGAGCTCAGCTTCCTCCCGATTGGAAGGTATGTTTTACTCGTCCTATTTGGCGTCCATTGAGGCATAATTGGCGGCAACAGGTATGCCACTTCCACTATAATCATATGGAAAACTAATGCCAAGCTAAAGTAGGAGTACCCAACCACACCGCTGAGGTGCACCAGTGATGATATTGGACTTGGGCTCGCCACTTGCATGGTGCTTCGGTGTTAAAAATGTGATTCCTTCATTACTGGGGAGTCATTGATTATTTTCATTGTATTCACGACAATACACAGTGCACACTAAGAGGGAAGGGGCGGCCGTTCCATGTTTCTGCCACAAGCTGCGCAAACAATTTGAAAAGACGGAAAGAGTGTTGGTATTGTCATGGTACTTTCTTTTATTTATCACTTGAATTAAGCGTGTACTACTTTAGCACAAACATTGATGTACTCTGATTATTGCCACCTTATGCTGGGTTTCCCAGGATCGTCCTCCTTTTGCAGTAGCTGTCTTTATAAATCGTAAACTTTTTCTTAAATGTTTCAAGACCTCATGTTTTGGCAGTTGTGTAGTCATACACCACTCAAGACATTTGTATTTACCTATAAAAATTGAAGTATTTAATTTATTTTTAACCATGAATATGACAGCTTTATATGTACCACTCCAAGTTCTCTTTTATTACAAAGTGGGGACTTTCCAGTGACCCTGGTGACCCAGGGTGACCTTGATGACCCGGATGATCCATGATTGATATGGCCTGCGTGAGATTGTGCACGTTTTTCTCTTCATTAAGCTACAGCGATTTTGCCATTGTCTATTAAAAGCCGACTGTCCGAGCCACCGGAGAGCAGCACTGCCCAGAATGCTCGTGAGCAATGAGGGGGTAGCACCCACAAGGACGTACAATGTCAACCCTGCGGTGTCGCCGCATAGACCTCTCCACTAAAAATGTGCCGTGACTGATGAGGGATGGGATAATTAATGCAAGCAAGAGCGGATGGCCCTTGCAAACTAAGCGTCCGTTGGCCAAGGTGTTCATCAATTCCTTCATGGCAGTCGGTAGTGTCTTTATGCCACTGTATGTTTACATCTCAGAAAAAAAAAAGCGCTTCAGGAATGAACAAAAACAGCGAGGTTAGCAAAGTAGTCATCAGCCTATTAAAGATGTGACATCCACCAGAGGAGACAGGCTACATAAAATGTCAAGCCCTGTAAGGATGTTGAATAAAAGTGGTTACGTTTAGCAGAACAAGTTAAGTAAAACAATAGACTTTGTAGAGGTGTGACTTAATAGTCGCTCGGTTAAATAATAATAATAATAATTGCATTTATAGAACGCTTTTTACCCGAGGGTCACAAAGCACTGCATAGAGCTTTGAAGAGAGCGGCACATGAACAACGACATTAGAACAGAAAATCATCAACAATAACACTTTTTTGGGTTTTAAAAAATATGCACGACATTGTAAAATAACATGTAAAATATAATCTGACTTTCAACTAAAATTTGAAAATGCAAAATTATCAGTGTTTCTAATACATATTTTGGGAAATAGTTTAATGCAACATTTATCGTATAATAATAATTGCATTTCTAGAGTGCTTATCACGCGAAGGTCACAAAGTGCTGCACAGAGCTGCGGAGAGAACGGCAAATCAACAACGAGATAAGAACAGCAAATCAGCAATAACGTTTTTTTTTGCAGTTTTTTTTTAGAAATCCGAGCTGTGGAAAGAACGGCATGTCAACAACATCAGGACAGTTCAAATGAAAGTCAAATAGTAGCAATAAATTATAGAAGGACGTAAAATAAGCTATTAAAAAAAATTCTGCAACAGGCACAGGTCGGAAGAGAGCTATCATCATCCCGGCACGACAACACTGAGCCGTATCAACAGTCCTAGCCGGAGGGACTCACTTGAAGTGAGTCTTGAGATGAGACTTGAAGATGCCTAAGGACCCAGCTGATAGACTCTCGTAGCATTATTTTTTATACTGGAGAGGCCTCGAATGCCCAGGCTGTATCTCATTTAATCACTATAAGGCTTTCCCTTGTCGACCTCTACCTGAAGAAGTTCTCAGAATATGGAGCAGAACCTTGGACATCTGACCAAACAACGTGCACTACAACAAACAGAGCATTTTTTGTGATATAGCAGCAGGGTGGTGTCGGGGTAACATCGGGTCTCACAGAAAGAATTTACTTCCTGAGGAAGTTGTGTCTTCTCCCCCTGTTCTGCGTGGGTTTCCTCCAGTTGTTCCAGTTTCCTCCCACAAATGGAAAAAAAACCACTCGTTAATTAATTTGCCAATAACATTCTAATATATATGATGCAGTGTCTTGCAAATGTTGGTGCCAGCTGGTTCAATTTGTGTTGTTTTAAATTGCTTAGTTAATATTCTTCTTAATATAGGATTCCTTTTTCCTAAAATAACTTTTTTTTCCTTATAGTTTGCTTATATTTTACTCTGGAAATACATTAAATCGTAGCCCAGGTGTAAAAAAGCTGCTGTTAACTTACAGTTTGATGTGTATTGCTTAATAGTGGGAATATTTTCATTCGGCACGACATTGGCTGGAATATAGTCATTATTACGAGATTAACTCACTGAAAATGAAGCTCAACAAACCATCTACAAGACCTACATTTTAGATCTCATTTTGAGCCAAATTTTCTTTGCAGCATAATTCGCTTTGCAGAACAGTCATTATCCTAGATTGTCAACATTTAACGGTTGACTTGCTTAAAAAATTATTTTACATTATCATTTTAAGAAATCAATTGGAACATTGATTTACTTCGCACAGTAATGTCATTGGAATTGCTAGGCCACCTAATTCACCTAATTTGTAATTTTTTTCCACCAAATGTAATGTAATTGTTTTTGCCTTCAGAAGATGGATACACATACTTGAGAAGCATGTGCCTGGTTAAATAAAATGAAAAAAACATAAGCAAAGTTCTACATTAGATCATATTCACAATTTACATCTGCATCCCAGACAAGTAAAACCCATCAGCAGCAAAACCAACCCACAAGTGTCATCTTGTCCCTCAGGTGTAAACAGTTCCATTAATTATTTAACATTACCAACGACATTTAAAGTAAACCTGGTTAAATGACGTTACACTTTGTTTAAATGTCACGCGATGACTGAAGAACATGTTTATCTTGCTGGAGGACTTGACTGGGTTCCCCTTCGGCATTGTTTTTGGAAAATTATAAAGGCTCGGAGCAACTTTCTCCCTTTATTTTAGTTGCAAAAGCTATTTTGTTGAAATATGCAAAGCAAACAAGAACAATTATGTATAAATATTACTCGTGTCCTCAGGTAGCATGAGAGAAAGCACCTATTTACAGAATTTACCTCGCTGTGATCTGTTATACCCATTGTCACTGACACTTCCAAGCTGAGTTAGCACAGGGCTCCAATGGTCCAGGTGGTATTCCAATGGCTATTTGCCAAACCAGAACCAAAGCATGATGTGCTGGCTAAAAAAGATATGTGAATCTAACTTTGGCCAGGTAGCACCAGTCAGTATACAAGCACGGCATCACCACTCTTCACTCGTTTATGTCATTTGACCTTAACAGCAAAGCTTAGGTCATGTGGTTGAAAAACAACGTCACTTCTCGTAAGCTGTGTTGGGCTGGCTCAGCATGGCCCTGCCATT